>CM052092.1:2322714-2344163 GCA_028453745.1 Agapostemon virescens
GTGTCCTGATTTAAATAGCTGTGCCTTGATTTAAATAGCTGTGCCCTGGTTTAAATAGCTGTGTCTTGATGTAAATAGCTGTGTCTTGATGTAAATAGCTGTGTCTTGATTTAAATAGGCGTGTCCTGATTTAGATAGGTGTGTCTTAATTTATGTAGGCGTGTCCTGATTTAAATAGCTGTGCCTTGATTTAAATAGCTGTGCCCTGGTTTAAATAGCTGTGTCTTGATGTAAATAGCTGTGTCTTGATTTAAATAGGCGTGTCCTGATTTAGATAGGTGTGTCTTAATTTATGTAGGCGTGTCCTGATTTAAATAGCAGTGTTCTGATTTAAATAGCTGCATCCTGATTTAAATGGTGCAGTCTTATCCAACTGGGTGTGTCCTAATTTAGACAGTTGTGGTTTACTTAAAGTAAATGTGTCTTGATTTAAATAGGCGTGGACCTATTCAAGTAGGTGTGTCCCGATTTAAATAGGTGTGTCCTGATTTAAATGGTGTAGTCCAGTCCAAGTGGGTGTGTCCTAATTTAAACAGTCGTGGTTTAATTAAAGTAAATGCGTCTTGATTTAAGTAGGCGTGGTCTTATTCGAGTAGGTGTGTCCTGATTTAAATAACTGCATCCTGATTTAAATGGCGTAGTCCTATCCAAGTGTATATGTCCTAATTTAAAAATTCGTGGTCTAATTAAAATAAATGTGTCTTGATTTAAATAACCATCTCCAAATTTAAATAACTGTATCCTGATTTAAACTACGCAGTCCTATTCACAAAGTGGTTGTATCCAGACTTAAATAGAAAGTTTCTCAATTAAATCTGCGTGCTTTGACTAGAATAGATGTGGCCTAATTCGAATAGGCATGGCGTGATTAAAATAGTTGCAGTAAGAATAGAGAACCAGGCGTGACGTAGCCCGAATGGGCGCGGTATAGCTTGCGTAGGGGCGTGGCTTCCACGCCCCCGGATAAAATTGCTGTCTTCTTTAATGTACCAATGCTTCTATGAATATTGCAATTTCACGATTTTGCCAAGCGGTTCTGCAAATTACGGGGTCGTCTTTTCGCAAATAAATTATTTCTATTGAATTGTAGAAAGCTGTGATCGTTTTATGTTTTTTCTGATAAATTGCTATGAGCGTAAAAATGTGTCGGGTGCCGGTTTACGGTGCCCGGATCCCGGGAACGTTTACGTCCACTTACTGTTAGTTGCCGGCGCGATGGGAGGACGTGTCGCTTCTTCCTATTTATGGTGTGCGACGCTCGCTGTCGTTGACATTTAAACCGGGCGAAGTGCGATTCTTTTCTTCCACTCTCGTACCGCGTGAGATTTCCAAGCCCGTTCGGGAACAATCGCCGCGTAAATCGCTGCAACAAGGTCTCTCCGAGACAATGAGTTCATTCAGGACGACAACACACGTTGCCACTCTATGTATCGTGCGCGCGTTGTCGACGCGGTTTTGTTGCGTCGATGATCCCCGCAGATACGACTAATAGCGGCAAGAAATTCCGGGGAACTCGCGTGAATGAGCCATTGTGGCCTGCTGCCGGCGATTCGATCGAATCTTCGCAGTTGGATAAGCAGCTTTTTTATTTTTAATTTATTAACGAAAGGTTGCAGTCGCAAAAGAAAGGGCGAAAGCGCCCTTGAACTTCCAACGGACCCCATTCGCGAACTTTAATTTCTCGCTCTGCGAGCTGTCGAAAATTCTTAAATAATTCTGACAAATCGCAGACATCATCACATATACCGCCAAATTTTTTCGAATTTTTTACTTGAGAATTGTAAGACCCAGAGCATTTTTTATTTCACGATGTCGATCGCAACAATGGTTCAACAATTTCTGTGGCCTACTCGTCCGGTTTGCCCTGTTAATTCTCGCGCAAAAATTCTGAAATAATTCTAATACATTGCAAACACCATCCCATATATCGCCAAATTTTTTCGAATTTTTCACATCAAAATTGTAAGACTCAAAGCATTTTTGATTTCATGATATCGATCGCAACAACGGTTCAACAATTTCTGTTGCCTACTCATCCCGTTTAACTCGTTAATTCTCGCGCAAAAATTCTGAAATAATTCTGACAAGTCGCAGACACCACCCTATATATCATCGAATTTTTTCAAATTTTTTACTTCAGAATCGTAAGACTCAAAATATTTTTGATTTCGCGATATCAATCGCAACAACGGTTCAACAATTTCTGTGGCCTACTCCTCCGGTTTGCTCCGTTAATTCTCGCGCAAAAATTCTAAAATAATTTCGACAAGTTACGACAGCTGTCACGAGCGTTCTCAAATTTTTTCCAATTTTTGTGTCGCGAATTGCCCACGGCGTTTTCAAGTTTCTTCTATCCGGCCGTAGAATGCAGCAAGCACGGTTCGCGGATGGAAGTGCTATTTTCGTTCGGCATTCGGTTTCGCAGTTTCGCGTTGTCCGTCCAGGACGCTCGCTACGAAATGCTTGCCGAGTATCATTACTTCTGACCGTTGTCGTTTTCATTCTCCGAGTCTCGGACCTCGTGGATCTCCCTTCTTATTTCTTTTTTCCGTCCGACACGCACGCCGTCCCGCACGACCACGCGAAGAGACTGGACGAACGGACGGAGGAATAATTTTGCAACGAGGGAGACGCCTGGCTGGCGTATTAATTTATGTGCATCGCGTGACGGACGTCCCAGGACCGCTTTGCTCATCGTCGAAAACTCGTCTTTCTCCGAAACGTGGACGCTTCGGAACGGATATTTAATTATTCCACTCGCACGTATCCTATACGGAGAACATCCTTCCGGCCTGTGAGTCACACGACTCCCAAGACTCTACCATCTGATCTTAATTAAAATCATCCACTCGTTCTCATTAGAAATTCCCCCGCTCAGACGCTCCATTTTCATCGGAACTCCAATCCGTTCGTTCTGCAGATCATTCCGATTTTCATTAGCGTTTATTCGTTCCCGCTCGTATACAGCCGTCTCGGATTTTATTCGAATAAAATCGTTCGCATCGCGCCATTTTGCACTTTTCTTCGAGTCCTTCGTCTCTCGGTTCGATCGTTACTCATTTTTCTTCGTACTACTTCGTTGATAACTGTTTTAATTTTTGGTTGGACCCTTCGTGGTCCGTGGTCAGCTATTTTCATTTTTGTTTATACTCCTTCGTTGTTCTCTAGCTATTTTCATTTTTATCCGCAAACCTTCGGAGCTGTCTAGCCATTTTCATTTTTATCCACAAGTCTTCGTTGCTATCCAGCTATTTTAATTTTTATTTAAACTCCTTCGTTGCTGTTTAGCCATTTTCATTTTTATCCACAGGTCTTAGTTGCTATCTAGTTATTTTCAGTTTTATTTAAACTCTCTCGTTGCTGTTCAGCCATTTTCATTTTTATCCGCAGATCTTCGGTGCTGTCTAGCTACTTTCATTTTTATCCACAGGTCTTAGTTGCTATCTAGTTATTTTCATTTTTATTTAAACTCCCTCGTTGCTGTTCAGCCATTTTCATTTTTATCCGCAGATCTTCGGTGCTGTCTAGCCACTTTCAATTTTATTTAAACTCCTTCGTTACTGTCTAGCCATTTTCATTTTTATTTCTACTCTTTCGTTGCTGTCTAGCCATTTTCATTTTTACCTGCAGTTCTTCGTTGCTGTCTAGCCATTTTCATTTTAATTTGTACTCCTTCATTGTTGTCTAGCCATTTTCATTTTTGTTTAAACTCCTTCGTTACTGTCTAGCCATTTTCATTTTTATTTCTACTCTTTCGTTGCTGTCTAACCATTTTCATTTTTACTTGCAGTTCTTCATTTCTGTCCAGCCATTTTCATTTTTATCTGCAGATCTTCGTTGCTGTCTAGCCATTTTCATTTTTATTTAAACTCCTTCGTTGCTGTCTAGCCATTTTCATTTTAATTTAAACTCCTTTGTTGCTGTCTAGCCATTTTCATTTTTATCCGCAGATCTTCTGTGCTGTCTAGCCATATTCATTTTTATTCGTACTCCTTCGTTGCTGTCTCGCCATTTTGACTTTCGCAGGACGTAGCCGTGCATCCGTCTCCGTAGCCCGACAACATCCACAAATATTCCGCCCTAGTAAAAATCCCGCAGATACATCACGGAAAATGGAAACCGCGCAAACGTTCCGCAGAATTCTCGCCAATTCCGTTCCGGCGGACCAGTAAATCCGAATTGATCGTCGGCTGTGTGTGGTACCTCGAATTATTTCGGCTCTCGGTGGACCGGACTAGCGCATAAACCCTGACGAATTCGACGTCGATGATCGTTGAATAAAACATGAAGCGCGGCGACGTCGTCGTCGTCCGAAATAATAACACGTCGATTACAGGCTGTCGGTGGTACGCACTGTGTAAATATCGTGTCCCATTTAATATGAACCTAACAACGTAACGGTGCGCCAGCTAGATTCGCCATGATGCTCTTTTTTTTTTCTTCTCTCTCTCTTCGCCTATCTCCTCGAACAGCGAGTAATCGCGCTGGGAGCTCTCGACAGTGTTCCGTGCTTTTTCATCGAAACAGGGAATTAACGGGCAGAGCCTCTGTTAATGGAATGGAACTCACGTTCCGCGGCATTATGCATGAGGCGTCACCCTGCGAGAATTGCAAAAAAAAAAAAAAAAAAAAAGGAAGAAGAAAAGAGAAAACAGAAAGGAAAAGAAAAAATAGAAAAAGGGGGAAAAACGATCCGCGAATAATTAGCGAAGGTTCGGACCGTGTGCGCGCCGGATAATTAACCGGGAGAACAGGTGATTTATCGTT
Source organism: Agapostemon virescens (assembly GCA_028453745.1). NCBI lineage: Eukaryota > Metazoa > Arthropoda > Insecta > Hymenoptera > Halictidae > Agapostemon > Agapostemon virescens. The sequence goes on from CM052092.1 coordinate 2,327,482, forward strand.
CGTCCGGGACATTTACGAACCGACGACGACCGCGTGGACGGAAACCTATGCGTCAGGTGCGATTCCTAAAGCATCCTATGTTTCCCAGCCGTTTGCTCCGCGCAAATTGTGCCCGACACCGATAAATATCCGGGCGACAACGTTCGGGAGACGATTCTAGGACGCGCGTCGCTTTGAAATCCGCTCGGACTTCGCTCGCGGGAATGATACGCGCGAGAACCGCGAGGCGGTTTTTGTCCGGACGCTAACTCCGCTCGTAAAATTCCCAGTCGTCTCGTTGGCAGAGTCGTCACTTTTACGGTCAATGATATTTTTCTTTGCCGCGTTTCTTTGCGCCGCGGCTGTCTGCTTTACGAGCTGCCAGGTGGTTTCGCTCGTCCCGTTCGTTCTCTATCCGCAAGAGGATACTTCGTCCTGGGTCTCGTCACTTTGTTCTCTTCTTTTTCGTCGTACCAATCGCGGTGAATAGGCGCGAAGGTGTTGGCTCCTCGAGATCACAGCCGGCAGGATATCTTTGTGAATTTTCCTTTGACGGGGAACAGACGCGGGGGTCCGTCTTCGCGGAAAGTCGTCGCGGAAAGGCGTCGCGGATACACGGAGACGATGCTTGCGAAATTTCGCTGCGAAATAATCGGCGTTTCGTGAATTGTAAATGGTACAACGGATACTGTTATTGTTCATTTTCTTGCGGGTTGTTTAACACATTGTAAGGATTTTGTAAGTCTGTCACTTGAATCGAATCCGAAAGCTTGAAGGACTTTGTTTCTCTATTAAATTGTACGTGATGAATATTTAATAAAAATATACTATTTTACGAAAATGTATAAGGTTTTAAATATTTTCTTTAGGTATTCATTGTTTAGAAACAAGCAAATGAGTTCGTAATTAATTAAATGGCTCATATGTCGCCGGTGATTATTGTTTTAAAATAATAACGAGGCAAGATTTAGTGGTGACGTTCGAGTAACAACGGTTAAGATTTTAAGGCTCGTGAAAATTGTTTCGAGAACAGCAGCGAGTTAAATGAACCTTTACGCAGTTTTTAATTTATGATTAGTCGATTCTGAAATCGATACACTTTCATAAGCTAGCTGGTAAAAGAGGCGTGGCTTGTCCTAGGGGGCGGAGTTTCCGGAACTGATGCTTCAAAGAACCTATGTGTAACTATTCTTGCAAATAACTGTTTTAAAACTTTTCATTTTGCAATTATTGTACTGCGGTCACTTCGATTCTGGAATCGATACATTTTCAAAACCTAGCTCTGACAAGCACCCTCTTCGATCGTTGTGTAAAAGAGGCGTGGCGTGTCCTAGGGGGCGGAGTTTCTGGAACTGATACTTTAAAGAACATATCTGCGACTATTCTTGCAAATAACCATTTCAAAACTTTTTATTTTACAAATATTGTACCGCAGTCACTTCTATTCTGGAAATGCCCTTTCGATCGTTGCGTAAAAGAGGCGTGGCGTGTCCTAGGGGGTGGAGTCTCCGGAACTGATGCTTCAAAGAACGTATGTGTGACTATTCTTGCAAATGACTGTTTCAAAACTTTTTATTTTGCAATTATTATACCGCGATTACTTCGATTCTGGAATCGATACATTTTCAAAACCTAGCTCTGACAAGCACCCTCTTCGATCGTTGCGTAAAAGAGGCGTGGCGTGTCCTAGGGGGTGAAGTCTCCGGAACTGATGCTTCAAAGAACGTATGTGTGACTATTCTTGCAAATAACTGTTTCAAAACTTTTTATTCAACAAATATTGTACTGCGGTCACTTCGATTCTGCAATTGATACACTTTCGAAACCCAGCTTCGACAAACACTCCCTTTCGATCGTTGCGTAAAAGAGGCGTGGCGTGTCCTAAGGGGCGGAGTTTCTCAGCTCATAGTTTCTCTAGTGCCCGGACTTGATGCTTGAAAGAACGTATCTATTACTATTCTTGCAAATGACTGTTTCAAAACATTTTATTTTACAATTATTGTATCGCGGTCACTTCGATTCTGGAATTGTTATACTTTCAAAACCCAGCTCCGACAAGTACCCCTTTCGATCGTTGCATAAAAGAGGCGTGGCATGTCCTAGGGGCGGAGTTTCACAGCTCATAGTTTCTCTAGTGCCCGGACTTGATGCTTGAAAGAACGTATCTATTACTATTCTTGCAAATGACTGTTTCAAAACATTTTATTTTACAATTATTGTATCGCGGTCACTTCGATTCTGGAATTGATACACTTTCGAAACCCAGCTTCGACAAACACTCCCTTTCGATCGTTGCGTAAAAGAGGCGTGGCGTGTCCTAGGGGGTGGAGTCTCCGGAACTGATGCTTCAAAGAACGTATGTGTGACTATTCTTGCAAATAACTGTTTCAAAACATTTTATTTTACAATTATTGTATCGCGGTCACTTCGGTTCTGGAATTGTTATACTTTCAAAACCCAGCTCCGACAAGTACCCCTTTCGATCGTTGCGTAAAAGTGGCGTGGCATGTCCTAGGGGGCGGAGTTTCTCCCCTCATAATTTCCCAAGTGCCCGGAATTAATGCTTCAAAGAACCTATCTATGACTATTCTTGCAAACAACCGTTTAAACTAACCAAATAATAAAATCTCACAGTTTAATTCCACTTTGCAATGAAACTCGCTCTAAATTAAACCTTGCCATTGCCACGAGACGATATACACCACTCGGAACGTAAAGCTCGACAGGTTGAATGCGTTGACCACGCATACCGTCTGCTGGTTGCCCCGCAGGTTGTTCTATCGCTTAAGCCGTAGCCTAACGATCACAATAAAATCTAATATACGCGAGAGCATGATCCCAAACAGGTCTATTCCTCGATCGGCGAGCAGATTCATCTTTCTCGCCGGGCACAGGCGGCTCTCGCTTTTAATCAGTCGCGCGTAATTACTGGCGTCGCTGCCGAGACTCCGGTCCGAGGCCGCCTTTGACGCCGTCAGACCCCCGACCTGCGTCTCTCTCCGCCGATCAACTTATTCTAACAATCTCGGTACCGTTTTCTGTTTCAGATTACTCAGCTACGCTCTGCCATTGTTGCTGCCGGTGGTGGCATCGATCGGCGTCGAGCAATCCGCCTCAAACTTCGAAACGGTTCGCACCAGCAACGCGGCGATCCTGAACCGTCTGGGCCTGGCCCCGTTGCAGGTCCCCGATGGCCATCACAAGAAACGATTGGCGGGTCCGGAGCCGCTCGGTTTAGGCTCGCTGATACGAATGCATCAGCCGTACAGCCGGCGTCACGGTCACCGGGACAGCCACGTGTACATCGTGAAGCTTCCAGCGAATCCGCCGTACTACACGATCACGAAGCCGCATAAATCGTTGAAGGACGAGAAGGTGACGAAAACGGGACCGAACTTCCCGGTGGGTTTCCAGGGGAACGGCAAGCCGGCGAAGATCTACCATTGGAACTTGCCGGTGGTGAAGAAGATCAGCGAGAAGAAGAGGCTGCAGGCGCAGCTGAAGATGGACCAGGCGAAGAAGAAGCTGGAGGACGCGAAGAAGCATCAGGGACCGAAGACGTTCCACGAGGACGTTGCGAAAACTGGCTCGAAGACCGTCCACGAGACGTCCGCGGAGGACAAACGATTCCCCGGCTTGGAGAACAATCGCACCGCATCCGTCCGTCCGAAACAGTCCGCGGCGAAACACGTTCGGAACAACGACAAGCGACTCAGCTATCCGGACCTGGAGGAGAAGAACGCCGAGCCGACGAGGAAGGAGAACGCTGGTAATAAGACGTACAGGCTGAACGATTCCGGCGTCCACAGGATCCACATGACCAACAAGCTCCACGGCTCGAGGAACACCGGCAAGGTGAAGAAGCACCGGAAGAAGGCGGCCATGTCCTACTACGCGCCGATCACCAGCAAGTCCGGGTCCACGAGCATCCACAAGAACTTCCCCGGAAACGGGAAGCCGAAGGCGTTCTACGTGATGGAGAAGAGTCGCAAGCCGGTCTACTATCATCCTCTTTTACCTTAATCGCGAGCCCGACCTCGTACTGTGAACATGATGTGCGCGACCGAGTCCCACACGTGTGAACGGGCCCCCGTGAACTCTCTGTTAGCCTAAGTAGTATCGACGTGGCCGGACTATGGCCGTCAACACGATCCGGAATCCTTTCGGAGAAACGGGGAGATAGATAGACGAAACAAAACGGAGAAATACGGAGAGAGAGAGAGAGAGAGAGAGAGAGAAAGAAAGTGAGAGAGAGAGAGAGAGAGAGAGAGAGAAAGTGTCAGGGAGAGAGAAAAACAGAGACTACGATCTCTCGGTTAGTCGTCATCCTCGCTTCGAGGCTCATCCTGCTGCAAGCCGTTCCACTTCCGTTTTACAGTTGTTAGGAGGTTATAGTCTTAGGTCGCCGGATACTCTCTCTCGAAAGGAGAACTTAAATTACGGATAGATTAAGGGAATTTTGCAGAGACTGCGCCGGGTTTCGCGATAAGGCCGTTCCCTCCGCGCGTGCACCGAATTTCGAACTTGATTTTCTCATCGTCGATCGGATCTGGTGCGATGGAATTCGTATTGGGAACTCGTGGGCTGCCGAACCGCGTTGAAAATCAAAATTTTCTCTTTAAGGATCTTTTCAATACGCGGAAACGATTCCCCAGGAGATTCCAAACAACTTTCCCCTTTGTCGTTTTGCGATTCGACGCCTAGTTTTTGAGTTATTAAAGAAAAAGATGGACCAGTCGCAGGTACGGGGCGGGGCTTGGTGCTGCCGCTGCACGTGACGGCATCGCTCCGCCCCAGCCTCGCTGCGAACGGTCCCCACCTTTCTTTCGGTAGTTCCAATAAGTTTCCATAAGAAAATCAAAATTTTCCCTCGTGCGGATCTTTTCAGTACGTGGAAACGATTCCCCAGGAGATTCCGAGCAACTTTCCCCTGTGTCGTTTTGCAATTGGACGCTTAGTTTTCGAGTTATTAAGGAAAAAGATGGACCAATCGCAGGTACGGGGCGGGGCTTGGCGCTGCCGTTGCACGTGATGGCGTCGCTCCGCTCCAGCCTCGTTGCGAGCGGTCCCGTATCTTTCCGTACCTTTCTTTCGGTAGTTCGAACACCAAAAAGTTTCTTCAAATAACCCCAAGAAGTAACTATCTCGTTTCCTACATTCATTCTGGGACACCCTGTATATCGACGCTTTTGTATTCCTTTTGTTTCTCACGTTTCGCCAAATTTCCATAAGAAAATCAACATTTTCCCTCGTACGGATCTTTTCAGTACGCAGAAACGATTCCCCAGGAGATTCCAAACAACTTTCCCCTTTGTCGTTTTGCGATTCGACACTTAGTTTTCGAGTTATTCAGGAAAAACACGGACCAATCGCAGGTACGGGGCGGGGCTTGGTGCTGCCGCTGCACGTGACGGCATCGCTCCGCCCCAGCCTCGCTGCGAACGGTCCGTACATTTCTTTCGGTAGTTCGAACACAAAAAAGTTTCTTCAAAGAAACTTCAAACTCCAAGAATTAACTCTTTCTTTTTTTTCCTACATTCATTCTGGGACACCCTGTATATCGAAATTTTTGTATTCCTTTTGTTTCTCAAGTTTCACCAAATTTCCAGAAGTGCATAAACACCGCAGACCGTTACAATGATCAATCTACGTCGATATAGAACGAGCATAGAGTCTGCTAGATAAATACGTGTACCCTTTGTTTACCCTTTGCACCCGAGATTGTTTCAATCAAAAGATGTCGTACGACCTGGAATATATTCGGGTTCGTTTCGCGGATACGATATCTCGTGCGAGAAACGTTTACGCGACGATTCGAATGCCAGCCAATCCGAGAACGATCTCGACAGTTCCGAAAAATCTCAGCGATCCGATTGGCAGTGCGAGATGCTCGAACGAGAGTAGAATCGACGCGCATGCGCAGAGGGAACGCCCGTGCTCGGTGTTAGGTTTCGGGGTAGGAGACGACGTTCGACCGTTGTTCCAGCGTGGACCAGGCGTCGACCGTCGCCTCCGGTCGCTACGTTTAACTTGTACAATATATTTTTCTAAGTTTTAACAAGATACTTTTCTATCGTACGACGTGCCGTTTCAAAGTCGCGCGTGTTTGCCAACCGGTCACTTCGAGACGAGACGCGGGACCAGGCGAGATACGAGACGAGATATACCCGAGAGACGGAGATGGGTCGGAGATGGTCCGCTGGCTATGTCATAGTTATGCGCGCGGAAGAGTAATGATCCCGGCGTCTCCATTGGAGCGATCGTTCACGAGCGAATTCTTAAGAAAGACTGGACAATATAACTTCTCGACAGGATGTACATGCCTTTTCTACACGTATAGCCGCCGCGCAAGGATTTTTACTGGTTCTTTTTCTCGATTTTCTACCCGCTAAATTTTTGCATACCGCGAGAGCAGCATTTTTTATATTCTTATATTATATATATTATATATATATGTATACACACGTTATAGGAGGAAAGCTCAATTGTATCGAACCATGGCATTCAGTGTAGCGAATAAAAAGTATTTATAGTACTTTCGACGAAGGAGCAACAAATCCCGTTCGCGGAGTATTTTTGCCGACCGTTTTGTCGGTCGCAGTTCGACAAAGTGCGATCCAATTAACACGATTGTGATCGCCCTGTAGCGAGAGCAATTACATCGTTTCAACGGTCATCAAGTGATCGGTAATTACTTTTTTCTTTTTTTTTTGTATACCCGCGTCCGATCCTGTAAAAGGAAATAGGATCGCTAGACCGGATTACCGTAAATCATCGCCTCGATTCGATTGCACGATCGATTATTGGATAATCACACGGTAAGTCGACACAGCTGTTATTTTTGTTGATCCTGCGAAAGGGTCATTTGATTGCTGTATTCGCGACGATGGTTATTGTTTTTTGGCATTTTTATTGTAGGTGTAAACATTCGGTGAGGTTATGTCGACCGAGTGCGAACGATGCGAGGAGGTTAGGTCGAACCGGCTGGTAGTTTTGTCGACCGAGTGGGAAGATAATTTTACTTGTCGTTGGATTATGAATATGAAGAGGTTAGGTCGACCCAACTGTTATTTTTGTGAGCCAAGTAAAATAACAATTCAGTTGTTGCTGAATTTGCGACGGTGAATATTGTTATCTTTCTACTTTTACTGTAGGTTTCGAAATTGAATGGGGTTAAGTCACTCAGCTAGTATTTTTGTGAATCGAGTGGATGAATAATTTAGTTGCTACTGAATTTGCGACGGTGAATATTGTTTGCTAGCTATTTCGATCGTAGATGAAAAATTCAAAGAGATTAAACGACCCATCTGGTATTTTTGTATCATCGAGTCAGAGGATAATTTAGTTTCTGTATTCTCGAGGGTAGATATTCTATTTTGTAATTTTTATCGTACAACTGAGAATGCGAGGAGGTTAGGTACGAACCAGCTGGTACTTTTATCTGTCTAGTACGAAAATAATTTAGTAGCTGGATTTTCTACCGGTCGGATATTGTTTTTGCAGTTTCCAAAGTAGTACCGAGAATGCGACGAGGTTAAGACGACCTGTTTCGCTGATAAATGAATTGAGAACCGCTTGTAACCCGTTAGGACGGTTTTTCGATGATATCAAGCAGCGAGGCCCGAGCCCCGGGGCCCACATTTTTCGGTAATTGACCGTACGTAACTTGAAAATGACAAGTAAGAACGTCCTCCTCGCTGGGATACACATCTCCATTAACCCGACGTGCTCCAGGCATTTATTATTCCCAAAACAGCCGTTTAATCTTCTAGCCGGCAAAGGAACGGAGAAAAAAAAATATCTTCGTACAAAGAATATATAGGAACTCGGTCTTGCCTTGTTCTGCTGATTAAAAAGTGTCTGCCGATCAATCGATCGTATCTAAAAATCTATATCTCGTGCAAGAGGTTATTCGATCGCGCGCCTGTCCGTCTAAATTCGACCGTTGCTAAAGAAAAAATAAATTACGTACGATGGATATCTTCCAAATTAAACCGCCCGTAACCTGGATAATAATCGCCGTCGTCTATCCCGTTCCACTTCTCGAAAATCCGTCAAAATTCTCGCACGGTAACGCACAAATATATTAATCACCGACGAACAAAAATTATACACCGATTTGCCTGCGATTAACCTATGTACCCACCGTATACAGATGCGCCACCTGCACAACAAAATTACGTAACCTTCGTATGGTCCTAACGCATAGTCTATGATCATAATCGATTACAACCCGAGCAGATCGAACGGAGTCTCGAAACGAAGTGTTGCCAACCTAATATTTTAATGGGAAAGCGTGGCAAACGAATCGAATAAGCAAATAGTTCCAATGGCGGAGGGTGCTCGGATCGATCAGCGTATATAACGGTTTCCAAACAGATTCTAAAGTAGATTTTCTCGTCGGAAAATTCGTCCGCGGTCTTCTTTCCACCCACCCCTTGTCCAATTTAATCCGAGCGGATCAAATTCTTATTCACAACGACCGGGGGAAGCAATCCTGGTAGAGAACCTGGGTTCTCTCTCCACTATTCGAGAGACGCTGCGCAGTATTATCGTTGAGATCTCGCCAGTTGGAATCCCTTTCGTGTAAGTAGCACGGGATTGCAAAGTATTCCCGGTAACCAGACAGGATATATAATCCTGGCCAGACTACTCGCGTCCCGAGTCAATATTTGTGTTACGCCAGTGGGGGAGGAGGAAACATATGAAACACGTTTTCCCGTCGACGCCAGTGCCCGGGGAATCGAGAAAATCGTCGGAAGCTTCTCGGGAAGAAGGAAGGTAAGGCTTTTCCACCAGATGATAAGCTCTCGCTCCTCGAAACGTGTATTTTTCCTCACATATGTACAACGTAGAAAATAAAAAAAAAAATAATCCGGCCGTCTTGCGACGTTGCTCCGGCAACAGGGAACTGTATAAATAAGACTGGGATCTAGAAATAAATACGCCATTAACTCTCTGCTGTTCTCCGAGCAAAATACAATCGCGACGGTTATGCGCGTCATTTTTCGAACGCGTAACGGACCAGACGTAAACCTCGAAACAATTTTCGTTGGAATATTGGATTGTGAATATGTTTTTGGTCGTTCGGAAAGTTCGTGTCGATTTATTTTTATTTTTTGACATGTTCCGTGCAACGTGGGGCGTATACGACCCACGATAATTGAAAAGCGAATAATTTTTTAATTATTCACTGTAGAGTTAATTATAGACATCTTGATGTCATACGTACTGCATTTTTTATAGCGATCATTTATTTTTATTTACTGCTTTTTGTTAGGAGAGCAGAGATTTTATTAATTTGATTGCAAAAGCGTGGGTCGTATACGCCCCAAGCGGCATGGAACGTGTTAAAAAATAAAAATAAGTGGACGTGTTAATTAACCCTTTGCACTCGAAGCTGTTTTAATTCGAATCTCAAGGCATTTCTTCTGACCTAGAATATTTTCTTTTTACACGATATATTTCATCTTATGCGTACGAAATTAGTTTACTATTCTTCGTCCTTGCAACGATTAAATTTTTACGTATTTCTGTGGCAGAAACATAGACATGTAAAAATTGTTTTAAACAGTGCTGTAGCTATTTTCAGTGGTGCCTTATTTTATCTTGTGCATACGAAATTTGTTTACTATTCTTCGTCCTTGTAACGATTAAATTTTTACAAATTTCTTTGACAGGAGAATAGCGATGTAAAGATTGTTTTAAACAGTGCTGTAGCTATTTCCAGTGGTGCCTGAGAGTCCTCATTCAGGTGCAAAGAGTTAATATATACCAAAATTTAAATGCAGCATTGCGAAGCATTGCGCGATAAAGATTTCTGGAGTATACAGGGTGTCCCAAAAGTGTTCCTTCGCACAGCTGATTTTTGAGGTTATATTAAGAAACTCTTTCGTTCGCGAAAATATACGCGGCTTCGTTTTCGAGATATTCACGACCAGCGGCAGCCAATCGTTTCGCCAGGGAACAGATTCCAGCGCGGCGTCGCGATTGGCCGAGTCTAGACGCGTCCGCTGTAGCCTCGCTCTGATTCGTCCGCGTCTTTTCATTAATATCTCGAAAACGGAGCGTCGAATCGCGATTCGGCAAAGAGAAAAGTTTCTCAAAATAACCCGGAGAATCGTTTCCGCTAATGGGAATTAAAGTATACGCGTTCTCTTATAAATTGTTCTTATAAAATAACGCAAAACGGTTACTTTTAATGCTCCGTAATCTGTTATCATATACAAGCAGCAGATACTAACCCTTTACACTCGAACGGCATCTTTAAAACGACACTAAAACTCGCTCGAACTATTATTTAAACAATTCTTACATCGCTAGGTTTGCAGTTGAGTCACAGTAATTAATTAATTAATTTCGTATGAACAGAAGGAAATAATCTACACTGGAGCGATTATAGATAAAAATATTGTTTCGATTTTAGATTAGAATTGCTCCGAGTGCAAAGGGTTAAATAAAAACGTATTCCGTCTTCCGACCATTCCGACGAGTCATTAACCAATATATTTGCAAAGACGCATAATTCGCGATATAAAACGATCCTGAACGTCTTTGCTTTCGAATCGCCTGGCCCGAATGTTCGCAGTTCATCGATTTTCGGTCTAGCCGTTTACAGGTTTCCGCGACAGATACGGCGGAGGAACAATTACGGAGAACAGCAGAGTGGTCGGTCGCCGAAGAGTAGTATAGAGTCTGGTTGTTGGCGGAACGGAACAATGAGAAACAACGTGTTAGGCTGGACGGTTGAGCAAACGGTCATCGTATCGGTGTCGATACGTGCTCGTGTTTTATCGTACGGCGCGACGCCCGCGCGAACATTGCCGGGCCTCGTTAATTAATTGACGTATAAGTAGGCGTGTAAGTGTCTATACTTTATAAATAACAGCTATACATTTCGAAAAATAATTACAGGTCTCTGGCGGGCCTCGTTGGAAAACGGGGCTTAACGATACGGTCTAATTAAAGACGGCCGATTAATATCGGATCGTAGAAACGACACACACACACACACACATACACACACAAACACGTAAACGCACACGTTCGAGCCAGGAAAAACAGTACCGGACCGACTTCGGGGGCACGATAAATTTCACGCTGCCGCGCCGCTTCGGCTCGCATTGTGGCGCTTCGATGGTGCGCGGTTTCTGCCGTCGTAAATCCGTTTCGGACCGAACGGATAAATCGTTTTTCCATTTGGAAACGGAACCGGTACGGCTCGGACGTGCAAACTCGAGTACGCGGCAGGTAAGTGTAATTAAACCGCTATTACGCGGCTCTCTCTCGCTCCCGGAAATAAGAAATACCTCCTTGGCCTCTGTGTCTCGGACGCTCGGCGTCGGTGGCTCCTCTCGCTAATGGACGGGTTAATAGACATTTAATTGCACCTTCGCGAAACGATTAGACGGATAAATACGCGAACTAATACGCTGACCGTTCACCGAACGACTCTTCGGCGTATCCGTGGATGATAAATGGCATTTCTAATCGCACTCGGTAAACGGATTACACGAAGCGCCGCTCGTGACGCGGTACACGCGTGCCGAGAACAGACATCGTTTCACGGAGCATAGTAATTCTGTATGGCAGACCGGTTCGGATCTCTTGGTGAGGTGAGGGGGGCGGGTGGGTGGAGGGGGAAAAAGAAGAAGATGCTCCGAAACGCGAGCCGCCCGTTTAAGGGAGGATTAATTATGCTAACGATAGTTCCCGCCGAATTTTTCTCTGTCGGCTCTTCGACGGTCCTCCCCCGGTCATCTGTAATAACCTATCTTACACGATAATCGTCCGACGGTGCAGCCAGTCAGAAAACCATTGGCACCGTCATCTTTCGCATAACTACTTTGTGTACAAGAACTGCATATTAATGCGCTCCTTTATATATATACTTTCGTACGCAGGAGAAAATGTACTGGTTTACGGTCACGATAAGACGCGCGTTCAGCGAAGGACACGCCTACTCGGTACTCCGAACGCGTCACGAGTTGTCGAATATTGCTGTACGATTTTCGAATTCGAGAGAGATATTTGTATTAAGCTCTTTGAGGCTCTCTGGAGCGTTTACGGTTGGCCTGGTAGAAGCTAGAGCAAGGGAACCACGCCTACCGAGAATAGGCCACGCCTACTCTAAGCTCGCAATATATGATAAATGGTCCAATATTCTTTCCTACCTTGCGAATTTAAAAGATACATTTATTGCTCTCCTTGAGGCTCTCTGGAGAATTTACGTTGGGCTTGGTAGAAGCTAGAGCAACGGAACCACGCCTGCCGAGAATAGGCCACGCCTACTCTAAGCTCGCAATATATGATAAATGGTTCAGTAGTCTTTCCTACCTTGCGAATTTAAAAGATACATTTATTGCTCTCCTTAAGGCTCTCCGGAGCATTTACGTTAGGCCTGGCAAAAGCTACAGCAAGGGAACCACGCCTGCCGAGAATAGGCCACGCCTACTCTAAGCTCACAATATAAGATAAATGATCCAATATTCTTTTCTACCTTGCGAATTCAAAGATACATTTATTGCTCTCCTTGAGGCTTTCTGGAGAATTTACGTTGGGCCTGGTAAAAGCTAGAGCAACCACGCCTCCCGAGAATAGGTCACGCCTACTCTAAGCTCACAATATAAGATAAATAGTCTCCAATATTCTTTCCTACCTTGCGAATTCAAAGATACATTTATTTCTCTCCTTAAGGCTCTCTGGAGAACTTACGTTGGGCTTGGTAGATGCTAGGGCAACGAAACCACGCCTTCCGAGAACAGGCCACGCCTACTCTAAGCCTACAATGTAAGATAACTAGTCTAATATTGTTCTCTAACTTACGAATTCGAAAGAGAAAATTACCGTGCGCTTTAAAATTTCCTGGAGCATCGTTCGGGCTTTGGCATAAGCAAGAGCATCGAAACCACGCCTACTCCGTACTTTAACAGTCTGATAAGTAATTTCCTATCGTCCTATAACCTATAGACTCATCAGAAAAAGTCACCGTGAAAGATAATTTTTCAGAGAACATAGAGTCCACAAAAGTTATAGACGCTAATTGTTTTCGTTTTTAGGATAATTCAACCCTTTCAGGTACAGTATCCTAGAAAATAAAATTGCACGATTGCAAAATTTTGAAGGGGATAAAAAAATATCCTACTTTCGTGCATTTCGAAAGGGGTGCACTTTTAATATCCACCGTGCCTGAAAGAGTGAAAGCAGCAATTTTTAGGCTCTGTCAAAAATTCGAGCGACAAAGCCACGCCCCTCGGTTCTAACCACGCCCAGTCGAATTCCCCCGTTCGACGATATACATTATTATTATACCACTTCACCGACAGGCGATTATTTCAGAATTTTCTAAGGTCCATCATCCATTACTGAAAACTTTTTAACAAGTCATTTAACGCTGGCAACAATTTTTATTGTAAACCAACAAAGCATCGACAGTAACGTTACTTAATAATTTCCTTACAAATTGCAATGTAAAAGCAGTTTGTAAGCTTCGTTTCGATACATCACAATTATTGAAAGTCCTATTAATACATTAACTGCCAAACTGACTACCTCAAAAATTCGATAAAATCAAATTAATTTATTTAACGAAGCAGCGATTGAAAAGTTTAAATATATGGCATATAATTATCTATCAACCTTCTCGTATTCTTCAGATATCAACTAAATTGAATGCAACGAATTTTGCATGCTTCGAACAAGTTTCATTTGTTCCATTAACACATTAACTGCACAACTGACGACCTCAAAAATTCCATAAAATCAAATTAATTTATTTAACGAAGCAGCGATTGAAAACTTTAAATGTATGGCGTATAGTCATCTATCAACCTTCTCGTATTCTTCAGATATCAACTAAATTGAATGCAACGAATTTTGCATGCTTCGAACAAGTTTCATTTGTTTCATTGACACATTAACTGCACAACTGACGACCTCAAAAATTCCATAAAATCAAATTAATTTATTTAATGCAGCAGTAATTGGAAACTTTAAATGTATGACATACAGTAATCTATCAACCTTCTCGTATTCTTCAGATATCAACTAAATTGAATGCAACGAATTTTGCATGCTTCGAACAAGTTTCATTTGTTTCATTAACACGTTAACTGCACAACTGACGACCTCAAAAATTCCATAAAATCAAATTAATTTATTTAACGAAGCAGCGATTGAAAAGTTTAAATATATGGCATATAATTATCTATCAACCTTCTCGTATTCATTGGATATCAACTAAATCAAAAGCAACGAATATATTAACGTACAAATTTATTTTTAAGTATGGACAAATTATTCTGTCACCCATATATGGGAGACATGGCAGTCAAACTGTTAATAAACTTCCGGTCGGTAAAGTGATATCACAAATCTTCGCCTAAACCAAGAACGATCCGCATCGCTCGCAATAATCCACGATGCCACACAGAAAGTACGTCGATGATTTCGATGCTCTTTCGAATCGCGTTCAGCCGTCGCGCGCCACAAATCATCGTCGCCGAACCAGCACAAAAGTTCAACCTACGACGACAGAATCCGGTAGCGCATCTAAATGCAACATCTTAAATTGACGACCCCCTGCAACCGGTCTTATAATTTCCCAAGGCCACGATCTGCCACCAAAAATCGTCCACCAATCCAATTAAAACAAAATCGTCCACAAGTCCCCTCGCCTTCTCCGTCGAGAGTCTGTCCTCCTTCAAGATTCGAGCACTTTCGCGTCCCGTCGACGTTCCGCGCTTGATTCGAGGCGATTCCTCTTGCTCCGCCCCATCGCGTCGAGTCTGCCGAAGCAGTCGGTGATTTCGAATCGACAAATTCCCTAGGATCTGCACCGTCTCCGTGCCGCGTTCCGGTAGCCACGATCGCCTCTCTGGATCGCCTCAATAATACGAATTATCCTGCTGGTAGTCCGGGTACTGGAGCTGCTGGCGTGCTGATGTTGTGCCGTCGGGTTTCAGGAGGAAGAAGCTGGCAGGCTTGCCGTTGAAGGTGTACGGGCCTTTGTCCAGGTTGTTGACCAGGTCGTCGGGTCTCTTCGCTGGCTTCAGGCTCGTCTGCCACTGATAGATCGACGTCGGTTTCCCGTTGCTCACGAACTCCGTCGAGAGGCTGTCCAGATTGGTGATCGGACTGTCCGTCGGTTTCTTTTGCTTCTTCTGCCATTGGTAGACGGACGTGGGCTTACCGTTGCTCACGAAATCGATCGGCAGTTTGATGAACGGGTTGCCGGGCTTCTGGTAGGCTGGCTTCGGCCTGGCCGGCTTGTGATAGCCGATCTGAGGTCGCAGATTCGACGTCGAGTACTTTGGCGGCTGCGAGATGTAGCCTAATCCCGGGACGAACATGTACGGCGTCGGTGGCAAGCGGATGTAGAAGATGTTGCTCTCCTGCGACCTCTTCGTGTCTTCCGCGGCGCTGTTGTCGTCGCCGTTGTAGCTGTTCCTAGCGTAATCGTCGTAGGGGACGCCGGAGGAGAATGGCAGTTGAGGGACAACGGGATAGTTGACGAAGATCGCTTTGTGCCTTCGATTTTTCGACGGCTTGTCTTTATTGTCGCCCGGACGCCTTTCAGCCTGGCTCGAGTCCGACTTGCTCTCCGCTTTATCCTGGCCAGAAGACTGTAACGAGCTCCTACGATCTTTCGTTCCACTGTCGGGCTTCTCTGATTGCTTTTTTGCCGGCCGATTCGTCGCGTCTCTGCCGGTGACAATCTCGGCTTCCACGGGAGAGAGCTCCTCCTTGCTTCTCGACAAGGAGTTCCGTCCTCCCACCGGGGGCACAGGTGCGGCTAGGATGGACGCTGCGAGGGACACCAGCAGAACCACCGACGTCCTCATGGTGACTGAAAAACGAAAAGGAAACGAGACAGTCATCTTTCCGTGATTTCCTTTCGGTACTCACGCTGTTATGAGTTGATTCGACCGTTGCCGTTGCAGACGAGGGAATGACCGTTGGTGGTCACTAGCAACGTTGGGAATAGACTCGTCAGATTTGCCAGAGAGATGTTACAACATTGGTTCGCGTGAAAAGTTGGGGACATTTTGGAATACGATAACTTGGACTCGTTTCAAGAGCCAGAGATTCTACTTTAATCGTCTGGCGTTATTTTAATCTACAGGACTCTTCGTCTACTTTAATCTACAGGACTCTTCGTTTAGTTTAGTCTACAGGACTTTTCGTCTACTTTAATCTACAGGACGTTAGGGGACTGTTGAAAGAAGACTAACCCAGACCTACGCTCGAGGTACTATAACTACCCAAGCTCGATTGTTAGGACATACCCTCCACTTTCATCAACGCTCGCCATTTTGTTCGAAGACTAACCCAGACCTACGCTCGAGGTACTGTAACTACCCAAGCTCGATTGGAAGGACATACCCTCCACTTCCATTAACGCCCGCCATTTTGTTCGAAGACTAGCACATCGCCAGGCGACAAACGGAAACCCGAGTATCCAAGTTTGAGACTGAGGAAACATTTTTTCCGCCATCAAAATTCCATTGGACTGAAAAATCGAAGAGCAGAGCTTCTACTTTATTCGCCTGGCATCTCGTTAACCTACAAAATTGTGAACTTAAGCGACAATAAGTAAAGCAACTCGTCTATCCAGGAAGTTAGGGGACTGCTACCTCTAGAACGAAAAGTTACCTACACTTGAGGTACTGTAACTTCGTGGAAAAGGATCGCAGGACAACCTA
>CM052092.1:2344663-2355206 GCA_028453745.1 Agapostemon virescens
AACCTGGTAGGTCAATAATAAAACCTAACCCAACTTCCTTGCATCCTATTCTCCTCCCTTAGTCCTCCACAAGACCAATAAGCAACTCTTCATAAAGAAACAGAAAGAAAACAAATTTTAACCATCTACTCGTAGGGCTATTAACGCAACTTCTTCTGCTGCAGCAATTTTGTGAAAAATCTATGTAATAGTGTTCAGTGGCTGCCACTGATTTCTGTCATGAACAACGGAAAGTGTGCAAGTGTATGTGGAATAGTTACAAGTGGGTATGGAGATCGTATAATATTTGCATAACAAACAGTTACTTTTTCCAATCGTTTCGAGTTCAGGATAGAAATCCGAGAAAAAGGTTGAAATTTGTCGTACCGTGTAATCAGCGATCTTCTCGCCTGTGTGCATGTAGAATGAGCACGCAGCGGACATCGGAGTGGTAGAACTAGCTTTTAGAATATTCAATTCTCAACCAGTGACGCGAGACCACTGCAACAGTTATTGCACGGCCTTCAATGTTGCCTTCGAAGCGTTCTAGAAATCATTACAAGAGTTATAAATCGTTCAAATCGGACGTACGTACCGTTATCTGATCGTCCGCTCGCAGTAAACACGGTCTATTTTGAAATTTGACACCGGAAGACTTTTCGAACGGTGTGATAAATTACGCGTTGGTCCTGTTACGCCGAACCGGACGATGACGGTGCCGAAAAAACTTATGAAACGATGATAATTACTATACTCACTAGATTTGAAGCCATCGATGATCGTCAGATCAATAAAATTAATAAAAGAACCGTTTGAAAGATACACACGCTTCGACAATGGTTTTTGTTTTCTTTCGAACACTATTACTGTTAGTAACCATGATGGCCGCCAGGCGCTGCACGCAGGAGAATACTGCTACGACATCTGACACGAAGAGACTGAAGCTTCCGTTTTGTAATAGTTATTGCGAACGCGGTGCTGCTTTTTTAAAATTTTAAAGCAATATTGTTAGATACCCTATGGAATTTTGTGTAATGATTTTATACGGTGGAATATGTTATGGGAGTAGTAAGGTTAAGTTTGGAGAAGTTTCAAGTTGAACTGAAATACCGACATTGATAAAAGTAGACCGCCAATCGAAGAGTTCGATTATATTTTGTGAGTCTGAATATATTAGTGGGGATCGAGTATTGTAGCCTGAGATAATTTAATTTATGATCTCGTATCATGTTCAAAACATGCTTTAAGAGTTACTTCTGAAAATAGAGTTCCGTTAATCATTTCTGACCAAAAGTGATTTAGTTAGTCAATTGAGCAGTTGGTTACTTGATCACGTGACCGAATTACCATCGACCATTTGATACTGGACTCGATGGACCATTAATTACTAATTACTAATTTGTGATCATTGGCGAATCATGGTCTTATAACTGCCATTGCCTGCTTAACTTAAAGGTTGGTTTATATTTGACTAGTCAGTGTTACTCAATCTAAATTATACGATTTTCGTATTAATAGTAGTTCCATCATTTTGTAAAACAATCTTTTATTTACCAGTTGGAGGTTATGATTCCGTAGCTTCAAGCGTAAATATAGTAATACTGACCATGAATTATGGATTAATTACTGACTTTCGACTACTGATGAATCATGGTCTTATATCTATCATTGCCTATCTTGATAACCTTACCAATTTAACGCTTGGTTTACATTTGACTAGTTCAGTGTTACTCAATCCAGATTATACGATTTTGATATTAGCGCGAATAAAATTACCACGAGCTGTAGCGCCATAGATTTGTAAAACAATCTTTTATTTACCAGTCATATAGTAAGTTACCAGTAAATATATTAACGCTTTACCGACCGGCCATTATTTTAGAATTCTTCAAGGTGAATGACTGAAAACAATTTAATGGATCCCCCAACGTTGACAGCCATTTTGATTGCGAATCAACTGGGCAGCCTCAGTAACGTTGCCTAATAATTTCATTAAAAATTCGGTTACAGCAAAATTATTGAAAGTCCTATCAACAGTTCTCTAGTCGGTAAAATGTCAACCGGTAACGACTCCCCTTAGAGTTTCAGAAATATAGAAAACTTTAAATAGTAAATTAATTATCACACGTCCCAGTTGTTCAACATTTCGTCTCATAAACAACGAAAAATGCTGTAAACCGAGTTGTCGCTAAAATTAATGAAATTCATATCGCAAGTAGATATGCTTTCACCTACCTGTCGAAGGTAAGACTGTCCTGTCGGTAATCGCATCCATTGCAGCCGCTGCATCGCGACGACAACTCGGTCTCCGGGTCGGTATCGTAGGAACGATCTTGATCCTTGCGGTGTTCTGCCACGATGCTCCACGTTCTATGGATAAGGTAGAACAGGTAGAGCTGTTTGCCTCGTCGACACGGTTGCGATTTTGCGTTGCCCATCTTGCGTCTTGCAATTAAACCTCCAGAAACCTAACCTCCCGAAGCACCGTTCTCAAACACGGTCGCAGGCCTCACGACCCCGTTAATCGCTTCTCTAATTACCTTCCGTCCAGGCAGGGGGTTGAAATTCGTTGAACGCAACGAACCCGTTGATCATATTTACCTCGGCAGATCCGTACCGGCGATTAAAAAACGGTCATAATTCGTATCGTTCAGACAGCGCTCGGCAATCTCATTCCAACAGGGAAATCTCATTATCGCGTAGATATCTGGCTCGATACGCCCACATTCCTCGGACAATGAGGAATTTTTCTCGCGCGATGTCTCACCGATATCGCTGTATCTCCGGCATTGTCTTTGCCCCCGCGATTGTCTTTAAGGCTTGCGTAATTACGGGTCCGCTGCAACCACGACGGCGGACGACGGTCCCGGAACGGAACAGAACGGAACGGAACGTTTATTATAAAAGCGAGCCCCGGGAAACGCGCACGGGGTATCCTGTGCTTCCTCGAGTTGGCGAAAGGATTAAAACCGAGCGAGGCCTTTACGACGCGGCTTTATTAAGATCTCCGTGCGGCGCGCGCAGATTCATAAATCGTCCTTAAAGCCTCTAACGTGGGTTCGTTTTATCGTCCGTGGCCGTTCCACGGCTCCCTTCGTTTATTTCTTCGCGGCCTACGGCCGAGGCGGGCATTTTCATTTTTCCAACGCCGTTTAAATGCAAACGCACCGCGGAAACCGTTCGCCGATTATTCTCCTGCCTCGCGTTACGACCGTTCGAGCCTCGATCGCGGTTTCGCGATTAAAATCGAGTTAAACGGTTGCTCTGTCTCTCTCCCGCCGTGTTCCACGCGACTCGTCCCGTCTCTCTCTGTCGCACGGTGTCGCCGATGTCTTCGGTGTTCCCACACTCGCCGTGTCCCGCGACCGTTCGCTCGCTCGCATGGAAAAGAACTGCCTTCGAAACGCTTCTGCGCGCATCCTGTCTCGAATGTCAACGGCTGTCGTCGTCGCCTAACGTATCCATCCTTCCCTCGCACCGTACGTCGTCGCGAAAATTTATTTACTCCCCTGGCCGAGAGCGTCCGTCACGGGTTCGAGCAACTTTCCTGTCACCAGCTAAGCCCGCCTAATCGTCCATACGATTCGTCGCCGGTGGCGGCGCGCGCACCTTTCGTCCAACGACGGACGACCACACAACACAACGAACGCGGACGGGGAACACGCATGCGCGACGGTTCGCGCGAATTAGGATGTGTCCGTGCGAACGTACGCGAGGAAAAAACTGAGCCAGACGTCGGCGCGCGGCTGGAAAACCCAGTGATCCACTGACACGTGAAAAATACTCGAAACCGTTATTACGCGCCGCGTTATACGAGAGCTCTCGTCGCCCCGTTCGGGGCCTCCGTTTTCCTTGCCGTTTACGGGCGCAGTCGTATTTCTTGCGCCTTTCGTGGAACTGTTACGCCGCCGTGTTTCGCCCGCCGCGCGATTTTCACTTAAATTGCCCCCGACCGATTCTATAATTTAGCCGACGGCGAGAGAATCGCCGTGCCGTACCTCTCGCCGTGCAATTTGCCCGAGCGTGTGGTTTCACGAGTTGCCAAGAGTGAAGGACCGTTTCTCTCGGTGTTATTTAGAAAAACAGAGACGCGGTCGGGACCGACTGGGGTGCGAACACGAAAGTCGAACGAAACGACGCGGACTCGGCCCGATGTAAACAGAGACTGTTTCGCGCACGCGCACACACGACGCGGCGACACGCACAACAGAAGGCACACGCGAATTTCGAGCGAGATCGTTTTCACGAATCGGTTCGGCTTTTACTCGACGCGATAGAAACACCGTCGACGGGTATGTCGACGGGTACGACGGTTCTCGGAGAGACCAGGTGAAACCTCACGGTCGATTTCGGTGCAATTAATCAACTTCCTGGCAGCGTCGGTCGTCGTCGCATTTCACTTTCTTCGAAGTGTCTGTCACGCGTGAACGCTGCTCGGACGGCCGCGCGCGCAACACACGGATACGGGAGGAGAAGGCACCGCACAACGGACAACACACGCACACACATACACATAGACACAGGTACGCGCGAAACGTATCGGGGGAAACGTCGCGTGACAGCGGCGACGCGAAACGCCGATCCAACCCAGCGGAACCCCGGCGTGTCTACGAGGCTATGCGAATTTCGTTGAAGATAATGCCCGCAGCAGCGTAAAGGCCCTAACCGCGAAATTCCTGCGTGCGCGCGAAACCCCTTGGGTGCATCGAAAGGTCGGTAAAAACGCGTGTGTACGAGAGCCTCTCGAGGCATTCACCGGGCGGGTTTCAAGAGCCGACTGCCAACTCGTGAATGCCCCGAGGTGCACGTGTGAGCATCGCCTCTCTCTCCCAACCGACGACGACTCTTCTCCTCTAGATCTCGCCTCCCGGTTGGCTCTCCTCGAAGCCGCGAACCGACGTCCGAAGAGAGGATCACCGAGACTCTCCGAGAGACTCTGGGTCAAGCCACGACCTACGTCGGCTACCCCCGGTGTCCTATGAGCATCGTCGCACCAAATAAGAGCGACCCGACCGATGGGATTAATTCAGTAGGTCAGGTTCGTGTGCGTCTGGATCCTGGACCGAACCTGTCCAGATGATCGATGCGCGCGCACACTCGATAAGCATCTCGAAGACCGTTTCAGGTACGTTGAACGAAACCGCGCGCGAATCTGCACGCAACCGACGAAAAAAAAAAAAGGGAGGAATGGGTGTGTCCGGCACCGCCCACTAATCTAGAGATCCTATCATTGGTCTACGACCGAGGTCAATGCTTTTCTAGACGGCCGGAAAAAATCGCTTTTGAAAAGTAACCTCTACCGTTCCCTGCAGAAGCTGAGTCACTGAACGCGCCGTGTAATTGGCTGCGCTTCCCTACAGCGCTCTCCGCCATCCCCGCCAACGCTTCTTTGGATCCTCCCATCAATTTTCATTGACATTCAACGATATTGTTCGTTGGCTGCTGCGGACGATATTTTAGAATCGCTTGTGTGAATTTTAGCACGACGTCTGATTTGGTTTTGTAGAGTGTGGACATTGTGGGAATTGTTTTTGGAGGTTTTTTAGACTCCTCCCACAATTTTTATGATACTGTTTGAAGTTTTTGGCAGATCATTTTTGTAGACGTTTGATTAAATTCGTTACAGGTCTTTGTATGTTCACGTTGTTGGCTGTATACATTTTGTTTGGGTTCTTGTATATTTTGCAATTGGTTGCAAATTTTTTTTAAACTCCTCCCATATTTTGGTTTCGTCTACAATCTTTGTTTTGCTGCAAACTTGCAGATTTTCTGTTGTTACGCCCGGAAATTCATGGTAATTCTTAACAATTCTTGCTACAAATTATCCTCGAAACTTTTTGTGGCTCCTCCTCCACGCTGACTCCGCCCACAATTCGATTCGACACTTTAATCTTCGCAGAATACTCGTATAAATTTTCTGAATCGTTTATTGTTTTGTATGAATTTTAGATTTTGGTTTTTAGACTTTGTTTAAGTATTCTGTCAGCTTCCGACAGATTATAGCTGTTCCCACAACATTACGAGCCTTCCATTATTCAATTAACTCGTGTTAGAAATTCTCTAGTGTCGATTTAAAATAATCTGAGATTATGCAAACCTTCTTGCCTGCTACAATTATTGCCTTTTCTGTAGTTTCATTACTTCTCGGCCCCGCCCACACGTTTCGTCAGCTTCCCCTAGCCCATAGCTCCTCCCATTACTCGATTAACTCGTGCTACAAATTCTTTAGCCCCGACTTGGAATAATCAGAGACAGTGCACACTTTTTTATCCTTTTCATCTATCACCTTTTCTGTAGTTTCATTTATTCTTGGCCCCGCCCACACGTTTCGTCAGCTTCCTCCAGATCAAAGCTCCTCCCATTACTCGATTAACTAGTCCTACAAATTGTCTAGCCTTGACTTAGAATAATCTGTAACAGTGTAAACCTTTTTTCCCTGCTACATCTATTACCTTTTCTGTAGTTCCATTAATTCTTAGCCCCGCCCACATATTTTATCAGCATCTTCCAAACCATAACCCCTCCCATCATTCGATTAAGTAGTCCTACAAATTTTCTAGCCTCGACTTAGAATAATCTACAACTGTGTAAACCTTTTCACCTTTTACATCTATTACCTTTTCTATAGTTCCATTAATTCTACGCCCCACCCACGCATTCCGTCAACGTCTCCCACAGCATTACAAGCCCCCATTATCTGATTAAGTCATCCTACAAATTTCCAAGGCTCGACGTAGAATAATCTGAAGCAGCACAAACCTTTTTGCCTCCTACATCCATTACCTTTTCCGTAGTTCCATTAACTCTCGGCCTCGCCCACACATTTTATCAGTTTCTCCCAGACCGTAGCTCCTCCCACAACATTACGAGCCTTCGAATAATCGATTAACTCGCGTTACAAATTTCCTAGAATAATCCACGACTATGCAAACCTTTTTGCATCCTGCATTTATTACCTTTCCCGTAGCTCCATTAATTCTCAGCCCCGCCCACGCATTCTGTCAGCCTCCCCGAGACTCCTCCCACAACATTACAAGCCCCCCATTATTCGATTAACTCGTCCTACAAATTTTCTAGCCTCGATTTAGAATAACCCGAGAACCGTGCACACCTTTTTGCCCGGCTTGTCTATTACCTTTTTCCACAAACTTTCTCCAGATCCATAAATTCTCAGCTCCGCCCCCTAATTTTTTCCCTGTGCTTCTCCCAGTCCCTGAGCTCCTCAGTTCGCTCGTCGCTCGCTCGCTTGCTCGCTCGGTGATAGATGCCGGACGATAAATTATCTCATTTCGCCCCGGTGGTAATCTTCGTCGAACCGGGATCAGCGGCGTTGATTTTCATCGAACAAGACGTTTCCGACTAGAACACGAGCTTTGTTGGCCGCCACTTATTTAAACGGGAAGTCGTTTCGATTTTACACGCGTCCCACGGTGCCGGATGAAGTTCTCTCCGCGGCCGATCCACGGACTCCGCCTGGATCGGCCTCAGTCATCGAGGTAAAAGGTGAAATACCAGACAAGCCTTCTTCGTAAAACCTCATCCGTGGCATTAATAAGACGCCTCGCAAAATAGATACTTCCCTTCGCCTGTAATCTGCATCCTGGCCTCCGCTCTCGTCCAGCGCCGAAGCAGACTCGTACGTACGCGAGGCGCGTACCGGTGTGTCCGCTCGCTTTATTCGGATTCTCGGTTTAATAAGCGAAGCGATTATTCGACGAGCGAGCGGAGAGGCCTCCTCGCGAACAGAGCGAGCACGCTTTTCACCGGGACTCTCTTTTCATTCATTTTTTGCTCGTTCCCGCCGATTTTTCATAGCGCGGCGAGAGCGAGCGAGCAATACGAACGCCGTTAGGTCGGTTCACTCATTTCACTGTGATTCCATAATGAAAGGTAATCAAGTACCGCTGTGCCGCGCGGCGCAGGACTCGCAAGAAACGACGGTTTTCGTGTCTGAAAATGGGTCTGCTGTTCTCCTCGAGGCGCACAGCCCCACCGTCGAGACCCGTTTAATCAACGGACCAGGGAAAACCGAAGAAAAACCTGATCACCTCTCCTCCCCGTCTACGCGAAAGTTTATTTATTGTTACACTTTTGTCGCGGCGCGCGCGCGTGCTGTCTTCTTCGGCTTCGGCGTCGCCACTTCCGGTGGACGCCGCAGAGCCTGGCCGCCTCTTCGGGTTTTAAGCCGGCTATGAACCATCCGTCATAGTCATTCGCCTTTCACGAGGCACGTTGATGAACCGCCGGTAATATACCGTTTAATCTGCGAATGATCCTCGTGACTTTTAACGAGTTAATCTTTCATCGTTCATCATCGGATCGACGGTAACGTTAACCGAGCGGCTCGTACCGGAGGACGGACGGAGACAACCCGTTCGCGTTCGCTAACTTTCCAACGATTTTTCCAGCCAGAGATGGAGCGTTAATCAGTCACAGTCGGGGACGCGCTCTTTTACAGGCAACGGCTGCATTGTACGACTACGGCAATCGCGGCTAATAAAATTAACGTCGTCGCTCAAATCGCGAAGACTCGCGAAGCTTCTCGCAGCAGCCGGTCGCACCGGTGGGTCATGTTTCCCGTCTGACCTATGACATAAACGAGCGCTAATGGCCACTGTAAATTCTTAGCAGGCATAGTGTTGTTCGCTGTACCTCTGACGAACCCGAGAAAAAATTTGACCGTTGTTTTTAGAGATGAATGGTGAACTCTTTGCGGGTTCGATCGGCGAGATCGCGACGACGATCGTGTTAACATTTTGCAAGGAATTTTAATTAGTCCCACGGCCCGCACATTTTTTAACGCTCCAGAAGCATGGTTGGCAAGCAATACGAGGTATATATGGAAATTTTTAATTTGCATTTGCTATTATACTGACATAAAGTATTCTTAAATATTACTGTATATTTTATACATCTGTTTATGATATAAGATTTTTTACAGTTTAACAATTATCTATTTCACAAACTTGAATAATGCTTTGGAGCGTGATATCTGGTAAAAAAAGAATTATCAGTAACAGATTGAAAGTGTAAATGATTTTTAAAAAGCTGTTTCCTTATACAATGTTTAAACAACTTTTACATGGAATAAGAATCTTATTCTTAACTGCAAACTTGGTGATGTAAAAATTGTTTAATCTCCCGTTCTACTTAAAAATTACTATTTGGCAACATTCGTGAACTATTTCAATCCTTTGCACTCGAATGGTGATTCTGAGACGCCAGTAAAAATTGCCATACTATTATTTAAACAACCTTTACATTGTATTCTTAACTACAAATTTGCTAAAAGTTGTTTAAATAATAGTATGGCAATTTTTACTGGCGTCTCAGAGTCGTCATTCGAGTGCAAAGGGTTAAAATAGTCCAATGTTGACTTGAATTGTAATTTGTAGCTAAACGGAGATTGTAGATAACTAGGTAGACGAAGTATTATGTTATTAATTATTATATCAACGGTCCCCAAAGGCTATTTCTAAAGTGCATAAAATCGCACGAACGTTTTCAGAGTTTTTTTTTCTCTGCCGGTGCATTAAGTTCGACTGCAACGCGCACTCGGTGCTCGTTAAAAATGTTAAGTGCCGCATTATAAAAAGGAAATCATCGGAGAAGAGATATTTGCTGGCATAAATCCAGAAACGTTGGTCTAGAGATTTTAATGAAACAAGCAATGGCACTTAACGCGCGATGGCTACGAAATAGATAACATTTGTTCGAAGTATATCTGATTTATGCTATTCCTAGCACTCCGACCGTTTAAATTTCAATCTTTATCCATCGCGGTGCGAGCAAATTGCAGATGCAGTTTTATTAGAGATAACATCTGGTCGAATGGCTTACAATTAGTTTCAATTGAATTTTAACATCTGCGCTTGTTTCATTATGATTTTCTTTATTTTCTGACTCGTTAAATCCGCGTCGGATTCTTCGCTTTTATTACTTTTTCATAGCTCGCCTAGCGCGTCAGATTTTTTTTTCTGTTTCGATAGTTTAACAAAATAGTGTCCGCAGTTAGGTGAATTCCTGCCTGTTGTGCGGCATCATTCTTGCACCACGGAAAGCAAATTTCCCGTTCCGTTCACTCGTCGGTTGACGTGTTACGAGATTAGGGACAAACGGGGACAGAATTTTTCTGTAATCTTTTAGAAATCGTTAATTGACGGTGTTTGGATGCTTCAAATTTGCTTCCCCATTTCTGATCTGTCAAAAATTCGGAATTCTTCCATTATTCACAATTGTACATTTTAAATAAAAATTTAACTAAAGAAATCTTTAATAAAACTCGATGACATCACGGATGAAAGTTGAATTCATTGCACTATTATGCCATATTATATTTCTTTATAATAATAGACATTTCGTGGTACTTATCTCTTACTAAACTTATACTTAACTCTTAAAAATCGTTAATTGCTGGTGTCGGGAGCTGAAACTTTGCTTTCCCGTTTCTGATCTGTCGAAAATGGAGACGATAAAGGGTAAGGGCCAGCTGGAGACAGAAATCTGCTATTTTTCAAAAATCTGCTAATTACTGGTGCAAGTTGTACGAATTTTGCTTATGCTT
>CM052092.1:2365206-2376612 GCA_028453745.1 Agapostemon virescens
AATAATAGCAATAAATTTTCTACGGCACGAGAGGAAATAAACCATGCACAATGAAGTTATTCCAAGTCTAACAATGTCTGATTTTTGAAATTAGAATTGCTTAGTCGACAAAGGGTTAAATCCTCCGTGAATTTCCTCCACTCAGCGCCTCAAAGAAGCATCGATAGAGCACCTCGTGCGTCGATCCGACGTTGTTTATTTGCGCAACGGGAAATCGAAGTATTAATTATTAGTCTTTCCGTCGTACTGATTGTTTTATTTTAGCGGTGCGCCAATCTGGCACCGGTGAAAAACACAGTTCTAGAAACGAGGGCGAACGACGGATAATTATTCCGCACATTATCATGTCATTTCATTGGCTCTCGTTTTACGATCTCGCCCGATCCTTCTTCTTCGCAGGAAACGAGCCTCCTTCTTTTTCCTATTTCGCTCGTCCCATAACGGTTTAATAGAATTAAAGCTGTGCAATTAGAACATACGCAATTAGAGCCGTCGCGCGGAGAAACGTTCGAAAGAGTTTTTAATACTTTATCTGCTATCGAGCACTCGACGGACTTTCGAGAGAATTGAACCCCTCTCATAAATATTTCATTAACCACGCCGATTCCGCTCGTAAACCAATAAGTTATCGCCGCGTAATATAGTCTATTAAATCCCGATAGAAATTTTATTCTAGACCGAGAGTCGCGCAGCTTGTTTTAGATCTGACACCGTCATTAGACTATTTATTAATTGGCTTCCGGCGGACGGTCGAACACCGAGGCATAACAGTTTTGTCGCTCGAATGATTATAATCGCCGTCTTAATTAGAAGAAAATAACCCTGCCACTTTTTTCCGTGACGTAAAGCTATGACAAAAGCTATAACTCTATGATTTACATAAAGCTATACCGTTAAGATTAATAATTAATTACATTCGTTTTATCGAAAATATATTTCTTCTTCTACACTTTTCTATCAACTCTTTATTTTCATTTCTATCAATCCAAAATTACGGTAATATAATTTCTTTAAATTTTTTACTTAGACCACTTTTGATACTTAACACTAAATGAATTCCATATAATGTTGAAATTACAACCAATAGTTCATTTTTAACGATATCGTAAAAATTACATTGAATAAATTTAGTTTAAAATAATGTAGTGTGAAATAACTGATAAATTCATTTTTTTTTTTTAATTTTGACTTGGATCACTTTATTTCAGAATCTTTTAAGTTCATAATCTATCACTGAAAAGTTTTTAATGGATCCCTCAAAAGCGACAGCAATTTTTATTGCGAATCAACAAGTCCTAAACAACATTATCTAATAATTTCTGTAGAAATTACAATTTAAAAGCAGTTTTTTAAGCCTCATTTTGTTACGGAACAATTATTGAAAGGCCGAATAACAGTTTGACAATTTTTACTGTCACCCGAGAGAAGCCATTGGAAAAATATTAAGATATAATTTATTTGAATAATTCAAAATTTCTATTACAAAGTATAATTGAACAACGGATGTCTATCGAATCGACTCCTATGGAAGCAATTCTGTAACTTCGATATTTTTAAAATGAAAACTCTGGAAAGGGTCATTTAACCCACTGTGGTAGCCTTAGTATTAAACTCTTCGTTTGTTACGTTTAATATTTAATAATTATAGTTCCACTGTCGCCTTTTGTCCGGCGAAATTATTATTGGAAAACGTTATTGGAAACGTTGCATTTGTAAAATATTTATGGAAGCACAAATAAGTCTGCGCCATTTTTCTATTTAACACTAGAACTGCCAAACCAGTTGTTTTCATTGGTCCCTAGTTTTCTCTTTCGCAATTATTGAAGTTATACAAATATTTTCATCAGAAATTTTCGGTTGTACTTCTTTAGAAGTACTTCTTTTAGAAGAAATGTATGAAGTTTTAATAGGTGTAGTTTCGTTATTATTACAAAGCAACATACATCGTTGCATTTATTGTTCGGTAATTATTGCTGATAGTATTAACACTTTGACTGCCAAACTAGAAGCCACAAAAATTATATACAATCGAAGTGAGACATTGAATATAATACAAATATAAAATACAATACAAATAAAATATATAATACAAATATTACCGTGAAAAATCATTTCGAAACCCTACAAATAATTCCGTCACCCATATATGGGTGACATGGCAGTCAAAGTGTTAATGGAGGAGACAATAGAGTGCGATAAATAACAAAAGAAGAGATGAAAGAACGGTGGGATCCGTTTACAAAGAAGAAGCTCTCAAGCGCGGAGTTTGCAGCCGGCGAGGAATCCAGCGATTGCCTAATCAATTTCCAGCTGGTCGATCATTCTAGTAGTTTCCGATGGGACTGGGTAACTCGACGACCAGACGAGTAAACGGTTAAAGTGTCGTCCTTCGCCGAAGGCGACTAATTAGACAGAGTTAAAAAGTGGACGGACCAGGATCGTCTTTAAGTGGGACAAGGTGCCGCCCGGCATCGCTCACCGACTGACCCATAAAACCTGCCGGCGGGCTCAAAAATTCTATGAGAGATCTGTGTCTTCGACCGATAGTGCTTCGACCTCACGAAAAAGAACCGTGATACAGCTCCGATGAACGCTCGATGGTAATTCGTATACGCCGTTAACGCCTCGAACCTTTCTTCGTGTGGTCCGGAATCGAGCGTGCGTTGAAACCACCGCACCGATAAAAGTGGATCACCTCTCAACCTTCGCGTAAACAATCCCAGACCTCGATACCGGTTTCTGGCGGCTTCCGTTCGACGACAATCTTCCATGGAATAATCGAAATTCGGAAACGGATCCAATCGCGTTCTGGTAATTTTTCAATGGAGATCAGACTCGCCTGTCTACCTTTTCCGCTTCTGTTGGATTTTAACAGGTTTTTAAAACTTCAAAAAATTATTTTCTGGTTGTTTAACTAAGACGTGATTGCAATTATTGATATTGTATGGTACAGTGTTAAATATAGTGATGGAAATTGTAGTTGGAGATTTTTTTGCATCTATTTTTATTTATAGAAAATATTTTTGCAGTATGCTGGTATTAATTGCAAAATAATTCTTCCAGCAAGTTTGATTAAATTTTATTAATAGTCGTGCATTGTAATTTCTCGCAGAAAATTGTTTTATGTCATGATTGATTCTTGAAATTTATTGTAATAGAATTTTCATATAAATTTTTAATTGATTTAGAGTATTCTAAATATATTATTCTTCCAGTGTAATTATTGTAGCAGGATTTTTGTATCAATTTTTATTCATAGAAAATATTCTTGCAGTATGCTGATATTAATTGCACAACAGTTCTTCCAGCAAGTTTGATTAAATTTTAATTTCTTGCAGCAGATTGTTTTATGACATTTTTGATAACTGTACAGTATTCTTAAAATTTATTCTAACAGAATTTTCCTATAAATTTTTATCGATGTACAGTATTTTAAATACATTTTTCCAGTGTAATGATTGCAGCAGGATTTTTGCATCAATTATAATTGATTTAGAATATTCTTGCAGTGTGCTGACAATTGATTTCAGTATAATACTAAAATCAGCTTTACCTAATGTTTTAAAATAGTCCTCCACTATGCTGAAAGTTTTAATCAACGTATCAGTAAATTCTGTATTGAAAAATATTAAAAATGTATATTCATATAAATTCCTATATTGATTTAAAATATTCTTGCACTACATTGTAAAAGACCCTAGAATTTTGCTATCAATTCCTATATAAAATTTAGTATATTCTTGAACTACTGTTCCTAATAATAACACTAACCCTACCGAGTAGTAAATTTGACTAACCTATATTATCCTATAAAAGTGACAAGAATCAATTAATTTTAATATTACACAATTTCTATTACAATGTACATCAGAAAAGAAAAATCCATCGATTTCAGCAAAGACAATTTGACAACATCAACAATCAAAAAATAAAAAATTTATAAAAGGTGATTTAACCCCTTATGCCACATTTACTATTAATTACATCAAAATCTCCATATCAATATCCATCAACTGAAATAAATTCTTTACACGCTGTCCAAATACAATTTACACTAAAACTTTCCATCGAATTTCAACCAATTGAAATATTCCCAACCTACCATCACCGAAATACATCCATACGTACTCTACATCAGTTTCTCTCGCGTGGCGCAACGTCTTCTCGTTTCTCTGAAATTAATTGCAACATAATTCCTATGATCCAGACGTACGTTATTCTCGTTAGAATTGATTTTGTCTGTTCACACCGTGACAACGAAAACTGTTTGCCAGCCTCTCCACGCTTTTCAAACCGCCTAAACAACCAATCTAAATCCCCCCCCAACGAAAATGCCAACTACATTCGAGTCTGTGCCCGAACGAAAACGTCCACCTAACCTACAACCTGCTCGTCTCCGCGTCTTATTTCCCGTTCCCATCGATCTACTCTCAAAATCGCGTTCTCGCGCAAATATCCGCGCTCTAATCACGGGAATTACCATACCCGTGCATTGCCCCCGATCCCAGTTGTGTAATTTATTTTTCATTCGCGCGCGCGCGCACGCATACGGTCACTCTCTTAACACACACACACACAGAGACAGAGAGAGAGAGAGACAGGCATACAGATGTGTAGCGCGTGCACATAGAAATATACACAGAGACGCGTCACACAAGAGAATCGCAGCTAAACATTTCACATCACCCACTTAAGGCAGTCTGGAAATTACCGTTGACGTAGAAAAGCTGCAGCCCCGGGAGAGTTACATTTCATCGAGGAAAGTCAGCGAGGTCTCTCTCGAATCGTACCGTTTCCTGTTACGCGACCGAGCATCGTCCCCGAAATGATGCCTGATGTCTCAATCGTTCAGCAGAATCGGCGGAATCATCGCCGTGTTATTAGGTGATAACTGTACACGATATTTTTTGTTCGCAGCGAGCGTGTCTGTGCCGGAGCGGCGTCGATATCTGTAAATTACTTACTCAAGGCGCATTCCAACGCCGACTGGATTCGCCTTTATTCGTGAGACCCGTGACGGTGGTGGGGAAGAAGATGCGCGGGGCGAACGTTCGAGTCGTTACCCCGCGGAATTTATCATGGGGAAATTAATGTTATTACTATCCGTGAAGCGTTCGAAATCGACGAGAAAGGATGACGAGCGCGCCGTCGGTAGATGGATAACGCTACGCGGCGTGATTGAAAACGCTAGGTGGATCCGTCGGTGATAAAACACGTTTTCCCGATAAGTACCGACAGACGCAATTACGGTTATCTACAGTTAGGGTCACGAAAAAACCGGCGAACGGCTCTCGCCGGTCTAGTTCGCCATATGAGATCGGTGCAACCTGCGGATCTCGATCCCGAGAGCGAGAAGAGAGACCCGTTGGGAGTGAGAGGGATCGAGAAAGCGCGGGACGGAGACAAGACTATGACAAGAAAATGTTTGAAGTGAAAGAGCTGAAAAAGAGTGCTAGGACTGGGAGAAAAAGAGAGGAGCTTAGAAAAAAGAATGGGAGAGAGAGAGAGAAGGGAAAATGTTTTAAGTGAAAGAGCTGAAAAAGAGAGAGGTTGAGAAAGAGAAAGAGAGAGAGAAAGAGAAGGGAAAATATTTGAAATGAAAGAACTAAACAAGAGTGAGAGAAAAAGAGAGAAATTCAGAAAAAGAATAAGAGAGAGAGAAGGAAAGAGAGAAGTGAAAATGTGTGAAATGAAAGAACTGTAAAAGAGTGTTAGGATTGAGAGAGAAAGAGAAAAGTTCAGAAAAAGAATGAGAGAGAGTGAGAGAAAGAAAGAGAGAGAGAAAGAGGCGCGTGCACGTCTAGGTTAGGTCTGGGTCATCATTTCGACCATATGCGCAGCAGCCTGTCATTAGGTAAATAAATCAACAAAGTGCTCGATCGGTGCCCATAGCAGATTGCAACGAGTTTGGATGACCTTGAGTCTGAAATCAGTGCAAGAGTCTTGAAATATTCTATCAGGTATATATAATATTCTGCCACAGGTAATTATATCATTCTGCTTTGGAAAACAGACTTAACCTTTACGTGTCCTGTACGTGTTCGTTCAGAATTGTCCACGGTCGAAATCAGTATTATTTTCCATCCTCAGCAGCAACCGAGTCGTTTGGATTTCCTCTGTTGGATACGTGAACTCTGTGCACCATATTGCAAATATTGGATTATCCGGAACGTTCCTGCCGATTTTGACGTAAGATAAAAACGCAACGCATTTAACCCTTAGCGAATCAAGCAATTTTAATTCTAGAATAATTCTATTCTAAATGGTTCGTTTTCTTTCGCGTACATAAAGTTTAATATTATTACTCATACGCGCAACTCTTCAATTTTTACCAATTTCTTAAATGCATTAGAAGTTGTTTTCAAGAAGAGTATGGAAAATTTTGAGAATTTTAAGAGTTAAGTTTTGGTGTGTATTTGTTTAATTATATAATGTGCCATTCCGTTCCACAACCTTTCTCCACCTTTCAGGCAACTTTACACAACGAAATGCATGTAATTTGTTTTTCAGTAATTCTAATATATTCAGACCAGTTTTTATGCCACCTACCTAAAATCGGCACGAACTTTCCGGACAGCCGAATATTTGAACGCATCGATGGTTTAACACTCAGCCGATGTTCACCACCGTAATCGCCGATGGATTCGTTAATTTTGCACGGCCAGAATCGCATGTTAAGGCACCGTGGAAAGGTTGGCAAGAGCCTACGCCCATTACATACCGTTATATTATACATATGCCGCGGAAACATAATTTGCCTACGCTCATGCCGATTCCTACCTCGCCTCGCCCGCGAACTTTTCTTTTCCATTCATCGACGTGTTCGATGCGGAAAATGTCTCGGGGCTCTGGCACACCGCGCAAGACTTTTGTATTCATAATGCCGCGCAGAAAACGGCGTCCAGATCGCCCGTTTTATGAAGTTATTACGGCTCATTAGAAGGCCTTTCACGATTCCGCCGTTTAATTTTCAGCCACCTACTTTACCGACGTTTTGATTAATTAATCGGATACCCGTTTAATAAGACGCTCCGCCGACGACTTCTGCCGTGACACTTACCTTTTGTGCCGCGGATGGGTTCTAACAGAACTCGATTCCTCGTTGCGGATTTTGATTGATGAATTGGAAATTGACGAATGGAACGTGTGATTTGATGGTGCGTTGCAATGTTGCACCAACGTACGCACAGTAGATTACTTATTGTGCGAACGTATGCTTCCGAGCCTGTTCTTTGCCCGATGAGAAACTTATGGCGTCGACAGGATGGTAAATGTTATCGGCTGCGGTACGCTTAACAGTATTTTCTTTTCTCTGCAAGATGACTGCCCTGGAGATTGGAATCCGCGCGAGGTAATTTACGGACTGCTGATTTTTAACGCTGAATCCAAATCGTCGCACACAGAAGTTACATAACCTCTTTTCAAAAAGATTTCGGTGAAATGAAAATAAAACGGTATTCGTAATATAGAATATATAAATACATGCAATATACACGTATACAGGTGAAAAACCCGAAAGAAGATAAACAAATAAATGAAAGAAGAAAGTGGGAATAACAAAAGCTGAAGTGAAAGACTCCCAATAGAGTTCGCTGAAGCATTTCCCAAACCGGTCGATAACACAGTGCAACGGGCATAGAATATCGCTGCAGTCGGTGTTCTTTAAAGATCGCAGCAATATATGTAAAACATAGAGCTGAAATAACCGAAAGAAGATAAATAAATAAATGAAAGACGATTGTAGGAATAGACGTTCCAAAAGCGGAAGTGAAAGACTCCCAGTAGAGTTTGCTGACGCATTTCTCAAACCAGTTGATAATATAGTGCAACCGACAGAGAATATTATTATAGTCGGCATTCTTTGAAGATCGCAGCAATATATGCAATATATAGAGCTCAAATAACCGAAAGAAGGTAAATAAATAAATGAGAGACGATTGTAAGAATAAACGTTCCAAAAGCGGAAGTGAAAGACTCCCAATAGAGTTCGCTGACGCATTTCCAAAACCGGTCGATAACATAGTGCAACGGGCATGGAATATCGCTGCAGTCGGCGTTCTTTGAAGATCGCAGCTCCGTGGCATAAGACTTCAGCTGACGGCTTGTATGTAGTCAAGATGGCGTCCGCGGAACAGGTCGGTCTGAACAAAACTTGGGAATTATCGTTGTACGAGTTGCATCGCACACCTCAGGATGTGATCACGGATAACACGGAGATCGCGGTCAGCCCGCGAAGCCTGCACAGCGAGCTGATGTGTCCGATTTGCTTGGACATGCTCAAAAAGACTATGACGACGAAGGAGTGTCTACATCGTTTCTGTTCCGATTGTATCATTACCGCGCTTCGGAGCGGTAATAAGGTACGTGACACTAATTAAACGATTCGAATAGAGAGGAATTCATTGTTTGCGTAACAACAGCGCGCGACTCGTCCGCGAGGCTTTCTCTTTCGAAAGTAAACAGTAACCAGCGCCGAGCACTTTGACACCATTTCTTTTTTTCGTATTCGATGTTTACCGCTTTCTGTCACTGTTCTACCGATGGTAATACGCACCAATTAATTATGTAATGGTTCGTCGTGGACATCGGGAGATTAGAGAGTCTGGTTTTCTTAAAGTCGAACGTGTTTTCTGCGGGTGTTGCGATTTTAGCGCGCTTTTTGAACTGGCAGCACGAACATCGCATCGTTGCGCTTTTGTCAGTTTTTACATTGTTAATACTTCACCGATCGGTGAGTATTTTAGAATTTTTCAAGATCCATGATTGTCCATGATTGAAAACTTTTCAATGGATCTTTCAATGCTAACAACAATTTTTATTGTAAATCAACATGACCTGCTCAGTAACGTTGTCTGATAATTTGGTTAGAAATTACAATGTAAAAGCAGGTTGTTAGGCTTCATTTTGTTACAGTGCAACTGTTGAAAGTCCCAATAATTTTGGTCTGTGAAGCGTTAAGTAATACGTTGACTTTTGAACAATGCGAATCTAGTTTATTTTTGTTTGACTATAGCCATGCTTGCTGTTCCTTTAAAATTAAATAAACTTTGAGTCTCCTGAAGAAATACACGAACCACTTGGATGATTACTACATTCAATCTAGACTAGAGGAGAGCCTATACTAACTCCAACCATTTCCACAGGAATGTCCAACATGTAGAAAAAAGCTAGTGTCGAAGAGGTCGCTCAGACCAGACCCTAACTTCGATCTGCTGATCTCCAAGATTTATCCAAGCCGCGACGAGTACGAGGCGCACCAAGAAAGAGTGTTGGCCAAACTGAACAAGTCCCATTCCCAAGCGGCTCTAGTGAATTCGATAACAGAAGGCATAAAGTTGCAAAGCCAGAATCGGCCTCAGAGGTCCAGGAAAAATGCAAACGAATCTGAGAACGCGAGCAATGCTACGCCGTACAACAATTCGCAGAATGCCAGTGCGCCAGCCACTCCTAATGCAGCGAACTCTGCAAACCAAAGTGATTCGTCGCAGAGCGCGACTGGGCCTTTGAACAATAGCAGCGGCGGTAACTCTCAAACTTCGAATAGCGTCTCCCAACCTGCCAGTAGTCCCGCTGTTTCTGGTAACGTCGCTAGCCGAGACTCGAACGACAGCAATCGGGCAGACGTAAGTGGAACTGACCGTTTCTATGCTTCAGGAACCACGTCCAGAAACTCGACCACGCCCTCGCCTAACCCGGCAAATCAGATACCTAAACCGCCTAAAAGGCAGAAAAGCTTACAGAACTCGGAGAACGATTCCTCCAGCGCGGAGGCAGAAACCGGCGGCGGCGATTCGATGGTAGACACAGAGGGCGAAGGGCCTAGCGAGCCCTCGACGCTCAACGAAGTAGAGATGGTTTTCAAGCCGCATCCTACGGAGATGGCTGGTGACAACTCGCTGATCAAGGCGCTGAAGGAGAACAGTATCAGATACATCAAGACCACTGCGAACGCGACAGGTAGTTTAATTGACTGTAGAATGTTTGATGATGTTCTTGTGACGTTCAACCCTGTTGTGATCCTCTAATGAACTACGTACAGTAATGTCCAGAAGAGAATGAAAGAATTTAGTTTTATTACCCTTGATAGGTTGAACTAGCAAACTGTAATAGATTTAATAAAGAGGAACATAGCAGGTTGAGGATTATCTCAGGCCAGGAATGATTACGAGTGGAAAATTTTGGTTTTGCATGAGTACCAGTTGTCCAATTATTAAGGTAGTTAATGATTTTCTGTCTTTGCAGTGGACCACCTGAGCAAGTACCTGGCCGTGAGACTGACCTTGGATTTGGACACAGAATTGTCCGAGTCGGACAGGTTACTGAATTTTTGTATCTACATAGCACCTTCGCCCGGCCAATTGGTGGTTCTCAGCGGATCCCAAACGTTGCGACAGGTGAACGACAGATTCTGGCGGGTCAATCGACCACTGGAGATGTATTATTCATGGAAGAAGACCTAGGGAAGGCCTCGAAAGTATCAGTCTGACGGGAGCTAGTGGCATCGGGCTCCGGAAACCAGCGACAAACCATTTTGTACCGTAGTGCCCCGCGTACGGGGTGCGGATAGCGTACGAAACGAACGAAAGAACTCGTTTGCTATATCACCAGAGGACCGATATATATTATAAATATATATATGTATATTTTACTGTACTTCAATAGCCTTGATTTGGTTCAAGGGTAAACGCGAGCGAAGGACGAGCGTCCTTTATACGCGAACGACAGTGGTGCAATTTTTAATCTTCTTGGGACTGGTTGTTTATACAGTTATCCTTGATGAAGGATGTGGATTGGAATTTCATCGTCGAAACACAATTTAGAGAGTTTTAAAATGAAGAAAACAGAGACGTTGGAACAGATTGAAACTGCCATTCACACCAGACATTGCATTAAGAACGAGGTGTTTGTTTTATTATGGAAGAGAGCGAGCGAGAGAGAAAGAAAGAGAGAGAGTGTGTGAGTGAGTGAGTGTGTGTGAGAGAGAGAGAAGGCGACGCATTGCCGAAAATTAATCTGTGACTCAGACAGCGTGTAGTATTTATCTGGCCACGGCCCTCTTCCGACAGGTATAAGTTCACCCGGTGCGCCCAATTATACATACATCAACACGAACCGATGGCCTCGATGGTTGAACTAACTTATTCAAGTAAGCTCAGACTCGCTGTGGACCATTCTGTATAGTTTCACGAGGAAATAAACCAATGTATATAACGAGAGTGCGTCTAATCACTGCGTTCGAATCAGAGACTGGTTTTGATGTATTTTGAACAACAAGAAATGGTTGCAATTTGAAAGAACAGGAACATTAGCAGAATCTAAAGACACAGAGAATTAAGTTGTATAAAGTCGTTAGAGAAATGAGGAAATTTCTAGTTGGTCTCCTTTGACCAGCCATTTTTATTTCCC
>CM052092.1:2394368-2416640 GCA_028453745.1 Agapostemon virescens
GTACGTCGTTCGTCCTGGATCTTTGCTAAGCTACGAGAAGCTTATATATACATTGACGATGGAAGCCAATCGGCCATCTTCTTGTACGAAGATTACGAGTAGACGAAAGATTCAGGACCAATGACGAGTTGAGGCTTGTCTGTCTATGCTGTGTGTCTGTATGTGTGTATATATGTGTGTACATGTACGTCGTTCATCCTGGATCTTCGTCGAGCTACGAGAAGCTTGTATGTACGTTGACGATAGAAGCCAATCGGCCATCTTCTTGTACGACGATCACGACTATACAAGAGATTCAGGACTGACGACGAGATGAGACTTGTCTGTCTATGCTGTGTGTCTGGATATGTGTATATATATATATATATATGTGTACATGTACGTCGTTCGTCCTGGATCTTTGTTAAGCTACGAGAAGCTTGTATGTACGTTGACGATGGAAGCCAATCGGCCATCTTCTTGTACGGAGATTACGAGTAGACTAGAGATTCAGGACTGACGACGAGATGAGACTTGTCTGTCTGTGTCATGTGTCTGTATGTGTGTATATATGTGTGTACATGTACGTCGTTCATCCTGAATCTTCATCAAACTACGAGAAGCTTGTATGTACATTGACGATAGAAGCCAATCGGCCATCTTCTTGTACAAAGATTACGAGTAGACTAGAGATTCAGGACCGACGACGAGATAAGATGTGTCTGTCTATATGTGTGTATATATGTGTGTCAATGTACGTCGTTCATCCTGAATCTTCATCGAACTACGAAAAGCTTGTATGTACGTTGACGCTAGAAGCCAATCGGCCATCTTCTTGTCCAAAGATCACAAATAGACAAAAGAAAAATTCAGGACTAACAACGAGACGAAACCCGTCTGTCTGTGTCTGTATGTGTGTGTACATGTATGTCGTTCGTCCTGTATCTCCGTAGATCTACGACAAGCTTGTATGTACATTGACAACAGAAGCCAATCGGCCATCTTCTTGTCCGAAGATGGCGGATACACGAAAGAAAGATTCAGGACCAACGACGAGACGAGGCGACTGTCTTTTATCCCAATGACCAAAGTACATTTTGTTCCGGGTGATGTCCGCAGGGTTTGAACACTGTGATAAGCGACTTCAAGGAGAAGAACCATAAGCTGATCATGCTACGGCCGTCCGCGGAGATCTTGAAAAGCGTTCAATCGCTGGCCGAAGAGATCATACGAGTGGCGCACACGGACACGGAGCTTGTCGCGATTTTGAAGGAGTACAGCTTGAGCAAAAGGGTTTTGGAATTCGACGCTGAACTGATCGACGTGACGAACATAAAGGCCGACGACAGGCCGAGGGACGAACGCGCGAGCACGAAGCTCTGAATTTACGCATCCGTGCCACCCGGAAAATAACTAGAGAATTTCAATATTACGCTTCATCGTGCCGGACAAACATTTCTACAAATTCTCTTCTCTGCGTATCTCTTCTGTGTTTTCTTCTTCTTCTTCTTCGCAATTTTCTCTCAAATTTGTTTTCGTTTTCTTCCTCCTCAATACATATCGAAAATCGAGTTTATAGGACTATCAACGATATCGTATAAAATCGTAATGAACATTAACACGTATTTACGATTATATATGAATTGTATAATAATTCGTACGGTTTGTTATTTTTTTTTTTTTTCATTTTGTAACTTTTTACCAGTAATTGATATAGATCCATATGAAAAATTACTTGCTTCTTCTTCTTCTTTCTTCCTTTTCTTTTTGTTTGTTTGTTTGTTTGTTTTTGTTTTGTTTAAAGAGAACTCTATTGACGCGTGCAGTTTCTTAATATAAATCGAAGGAATAATACTGTGTGGCTATAAATGCGTATCAGAATATGTCAAGAGAAAGAATATATATGTATATATATATATATATATATGTATATATATGTATATATATATATGTATATATATGTATATATATGTATATATATATATATATATATGTATTTTCTTATGTGTATATATATATATATATATATATATTCTAATTAGTCTATATAACATCTACCAAGTACGGCAAGTTCAATGTTTTACTTTGTAAAAACTTGTAAGTCCTCGAAAAATAAACTATATGGTATTTCTTAACAATATACGTAATATTTGAACAAAAATAAATCGTTATATAAAATGCTTTTGCCTCCGAATCGGTAGAGAAAAATTAGAGGAATTAGTTAGAAATACGATAGAAACGAAGTAAACGAAAATATTAGTCGTGGCTCGACGTCGGGCCACGGGCAAACTAAATACATCAGACTTTCTGTTATTTGCAAAAACGGTTCGAATTACAGTCGACAACGATAAATCTGCACGTAAAATTCTCTCTCTTTCTCTTTCTCTCTCGCTCTCTCGCTCGCCATTCTTTCATTTTCTATTCTTCGAACAGGAAAAAATACTGAAAAATAACCAAACGAAAATTTTCTCCGCGACGCGAACTAAACCCTAAATCGTCGTACGATAATACTTTCGATCATAGGAACTTAAAAATATACACTCCCGAGAATACCAAGAGACCGGATATACAATATTAAAAAGATACGTTTCCTACGGAAATCCGAGTAACGAGTAACACTGATTTAAATCTATGTCGATTAGACAGACCGATAGAAATGTCCAAAGAGAATCTAGAAAATAGATCTGCTACTTTCACACTTGTTACCATAGGAAATAGAACAAGACGAGGCTATTCGCGTAATTGGCAGTTACAATATCGTAAAATCCTTTTAAAGCTTCTCAACTTTGAAAAAGAGTCTATCGCTAAGTTGATGCCAAACATCTATGTAAGTACAATGCACGTGAAGTATGTGTCTAAAGTAGATTAAAAAACTTTCATGCCTCCCACACTTGTACCTACGGGGTGAACCGCGGTTCCGAACATCCTCACCCCTCAGAACTATTCGCAAATCGTCAACCATACAAGAAAGACAATACTCAGGAACAAGAGTTGCATCTTCACCGTAGCATCAAACTTCAAAAGTCGAATGCTACGTTAGTTCTTCAAATTCGACGATACTTTATTCCCGAAAATGGCGGCGTTAGAATTTTACCAATTTCAAGACAGTAGAAAAAGTCACCAGCGTCTCGCGGACCCTTATGCAAATATTTTTATAAAAATTTCTAAATTGGATGAACCGTTTTCAAAGGATTCCGCCTGGCGAATACAGAACGATATTGCAATAATAAAGAATGCATAAAGGTCTGCCAGTCTGGCAACGAGTTTGACCCTTTGAAATCATCTCACACGGTCAACGAGTTCCGACGAGTTTCAACGAGCGACGACGTTCGACGGTTCACCGTTCATACAAAGACAACGACGATGCAAAAACGGCCCGAGGGGCGTATGAACGTGCAACGATTTTGTACGGTGTGACTGCAACGATCTAGCTCGTAAACAAGAAATGTATTATGCGTTTCTGGTGCTAGTTAACTGCCCCCTACTATATCCTCTACTGCTCCATCGTTTTGCGAATGCCGCGGGCCAAGGTCGCTCTGGACGCTAGCTCCTTGGGCGACGCGTGATAATTCCCGCTCTTGTGATACTGTGGGACATAGGTTTGCGGGTTCACGCCGCTGATATACGCCATCGACTTGTCCGCGTGCAGTGCAGAATTTTGAAGAACATTCGGCTTC
The DNA here is from genome assembly GCA_028453745.1 of Agapostemon virescens. Lineage (NCBI taxonomy): Eukaryota > Metazoa > Arthropoda > Insecta > Hymenoptera > Halictidae > Agapostemon > Agapostemon virescens. Next base: position 2,398,025 of record CM052092.1, read on the forward strand.
CTGGGATAGCTGACTCCGTAGTACATGCACTCCCTCGGCGAGACCATCGGCGGAGTGCAGTCGGAGTTGTTTTTCGTGTCGTCTTTCCTGTTGCAGAGGTCCAGGTTGCTTTGGAACGACGAACAGTGCTCGGGTGGCATCCTCTGATAGCTGGCAGCAGCGCGCGGCGCGTATTTCTGGCCGAGTAAGTGCATGCTGTTGGGTGCGTTCCTCGCTGGGTCCATGGTGACCCCGTAGGAGTACGTGCCGGTTGCCTGACCGTCTTGAGTTTGATAATCGTTCGTCAGAGGAACTCGATACTGGTTGGATCTCGCGTGAACGTCCACGACGTTGTCCTTCATCCTGACGTTCGACTTGCAACCCTGCATGCTGCCGATGTAGCTGTCCAACTTCATCGGCACCGAGAAGCTGGGATTGCTCTCGAGCTGTTGCACCTGCTGGAACTGCTTGTACGGATTGCTCTGCATCGACGTAGCCACCGAGCAGTTGATCGAATCGGCTGCGGTGCTGGTGGGCAGCACTTGATTCGGGAAAGCGCTGCAGTTGGTGAACGGCGGCGCGTTCTGGAACAGGGGCGGGTACTGCATCACGGGATTCCATCCTTGCATGCACAGCTGCGGCACGTAGTACAGAGGAGATTGCACGTAGCCTTGCTGGATGCCGTTGTAATCCGTGCCGTAGACGTGTCTCGAGTTCTGCAGCTGCATGTTCAACGGATGCGTCGAGTTCATCACGTTCCCGAAGAGCAACATATCTGGAAGTGACAAATTCCATTGGTTATGCTGCTGCCCGGCCGCCGGATGATTATGGTAACCCGAGGACGCTGGCAACACCGAGGTCTGGGTGCTATGCATGAGAATGTTCGAGGGTTCACCTTGCATTATACTCGGGCTCTCCATGGTGTAGGAGGTGGTGCTCGGCATCAGCCCGCTGTGAGACACTATACTGGCGTCTGCGGCTTTTCGCTGCGTGTTCTGAGCGTTATTGTACTGGTTCAAGTATACAGGGGAGACGTTGTGGTAGGTCATGCCGTTGCCGAGCGCCATACTGCAGTTACTCGGCTGCTCTGATTTCTGATGAGTTACGTCCAACAGGTACATGTTCCTGTCGGTGTTCTGAACGGTGCTCTGACTCGTCATTTGAACACCGTCGAAGTAACTCTTGGTTTGTACGCTCTGGTGATTCTCCAATTGTGGAGCGGTGGTTATGCTAGGCGTTGATTGTAGATCAGAGTAGTACGAGTTTGTTGGGATTTTATGGTGCTGCATTATGTTGCCGGTCTGCAACGATGGCGCCGCGTGAACCGCCGTATGGATCTCCTGAACGCTGTCGGAGAACTTGACCGACTTCGCCTCCGAGCTACCGATACTCGTCGTCTTACCGCTATTATTATTACTAATGTGATCTTGCTCAGTCTTTGCGAATTGTACTTCAGTTCCATTGCAAGGGGCGACTTGCAACAGGTGCGACGACTCCGATGGCGTGTGAACGGGCGCGATTATGATCGCGGGATCTTTGGTACCGTTTGAAGAAGAATTCAATGATCTCATGGACTGCTGGTTATTTACAGTTGAATCCGATGTGTCAGTCTTATTGTTAATAGCACCATTGGCTGCCTTCAGCGGGCATACGGTTATCCTCGAGCTTTCCGGTTGGCTCGCCTTGTAATCCTTCGACGAGTTGTCCGGAACGGATTTCTTGTAGTCGTCCGGCTTTTCCTTGCCGCTCGTTTCCTTCGGGAAAGGCTGGAACGTGCCCGAAGAACGCCTGTAGATGTGAGAATCTTTCTTGAACTTCTGCACGCAGCCCTGATCGTCTTTCCAATTTCTGTCGCTGCTGATTTTCCCGTGAGACAAATTATTGTAGCTCCTGCGACAAAGCACGGCGCCGGATGGCTTCCAAGGACCCATGGATCTCTCGTTCGTATTGCATTCTGAAACGTACGGAGTTTTGTTGTATTAGGTCTGTGCAAACGTTTGATTGCATTGACTAACATACAGGGTGGTCCAAGATTTTTCATACTTTGAAAAATAACGGAGATAACGAAGTACCAACTGAATCACCCTGTATACCTCGATGTCTTACTTATTTCACATTTCTTCTTTGATCCAATCTCGACCGAATTAGCCGAACCAGCGTTATCGTTGATACCGGTTGTATGGTTGTTAGAATTCTCTTCCTCCTTTGCTGTATCCCTTAAATATTGTTGCTGTGACTTCGCCATTGGTTTGTTTCTATTGTATTGAACGTTATACGATTGGGAACGATTTATTTGAACTTTGTGACATTTCCTCGACTCGTCCGTCTCGTTACTTCTTCTCTGAGACCTGCTCTTTTCGTCCAATCCTTCCGTGGATCTTCTTCTATCACCGTTATCGTTATACGTAGAAAAATTTTGCTTATAAAAATGCTGTTCTTTCATTTGCGTCCCCTTTCCCATAATTAATTGCCTACTATATCCGTTCATTTTATTACATTTATCGTACTTAGGTACAGGTACAGAGGTTTTCTTAGGATCTGTACTGGACATTTTCTCATTTTTGTACGAATGCAACGAATCATCTTGATCTTTGGAAACCTGTTTCGTGTAAGACTCTTTCACAGAGTTTCCTGCAAGCAAAGAACAATGCTGAATTATATTCTGCGATTATTAAATTGCGGATTTTATGCATTTCTAATAAAAATGAATATTATTATTAAGGGAAGAAATAATGTCTTGTAATTAATACAGACAATTCTTATTTTGCATAAAAATCCGCAGGCTAGCGATTATTATTGCATTAGTTTAAAATCGTTTGAGTCTCACCTGGTTGTCTTCTGACCTTGTGATCGTTAGTTTTGTTAATATTAATCTTTGTAGTTGATTTTTGCATACCTTTCTGTAACTGTGACGCAGTTTGAGCTTTAGATTTTGCATTGTTGTTATTATTATCGTGGCATTGCTTCGTATTGATTTGATTACTTTCATCGTTATCTGTTTTTGTCGAGTCAGGCATACTATGAATAGTGTTCCTAATTATAATTAAGTCCTAATTAAGTCACATGAACGATAATAACAAGGCATTATCATTAAGATTACAGTGTTGTTTTCTTACCATTTATTAGATGATTCATTATACGACTCGGATTTCATTTTTTCTCCCTCATTGAGTCTCAGACGCTCCAGAGGAACATTAATAATATTCTGTTGCGAGTTCATCTTTTTCATCTCTTGGGAATTTGGCAATAGAGTACTAGCTATATTAACATTTTTATTCCAAGCGGTCTCCATAATACTTTCCTCGACCGGCTCAACCACTTTCAAAGCAGATCCAAGCGTATTGTTATTTGTAATGATATTATTGTTGTCTACAGGTTGGTTCATAACATGGTCATTGTTGTCTAACTGGGGACTGTTCGCAGCACCATCGGCTGACACAACATCGGTAATGTCTTTCAATCCTTCGTGTGCTTTATTTTTCACTGCAGTACATACTAATTCATGTCCATCTGGAAACACTTTTGAGCTATAAAGAAAAAGTAAATTCTTTGAGATTACAGACACATTTGTATATTCACTGCTATTCTTACGTCTTATCTTTTCTTTGGGCATAGAATACTTCACCATGAACCGATATAAATAAGTAATTTAGTCACTTATTTGTGAACCGAATAGATTGTAGCGGTAACTTAGAATAGAATAAGAATGATTAACAAATGATATTCTTTTTCTTTCAGTGCTCGCAGTTATTGGAATGTTTACAGCGAAAGGAACAGATACCAAAGCAACGAAACGAAAGTGAACTAAAATATATAAAACAGATATAAACGTACTGGCCTGAGAACTGAGAATTACATTTCAGCCACTGCATATTATGCATCTTGCCGATTACGGCCATCTGCTCTATACCGTGTTTCTCTTTTAAATCTCTATCAGTGGAATCCATTTTACCTATTACAAACGCATTTACAGAAACTAAGCACATTTAATAACAACTAAAACATCACTATTTAAAATTATCATAGACGGAAAAATAGAATCTAAGGCACAGACGAAACGTATTAAAAATAAATCTCTCAAAACGGTACGAAATAATGAAGCACCACCACAGACAACAATGATTTACAACCATTTACAAGGACATTGTTAAACAGAAAATGGTGAGCTTCCACCATATATTAAAAATGAAATAATGTATCAATTCTTCGAAGCTCGAGTCCGAAATTTTTCGATCATTTCGATGAACAATTTGATGGAAAATGTAACGCAACGATCACTGTGCACGATCGTGTCGTGATCCGATGCGTAATATAATGAAAATAACGAACGCAATAACCGAAAGCTATTACAATAAAATATATATTCACGACGCAATTGATAACGGATTAATACAACATTTTCTGCATGATTCCTGTGATCTTAGAAATGTACGGTTATCTACGGGAATGATAATATGACCAGTTTACCGTAGGCTTAAACGTTTAACGGCAACGGCAATGTTAATTCAAAATCTGTTGCTGAAACAGTTTTTTCTCTCTCGGTCAACGTACAGACATATATATTAAGAACAACCGACCACCATAAAGGTCGCCATAATACTGACGAACGAGAGGATGCGCAAGTGCAAACAGAAGGAAAATCTACGGGTCGAATTGAAAAATAATGGAACCTTTTGTGATTCATTTATCCGCGATAGATTAGACGCTGTATCGCGGGAATCGATGATCGTTGCGTAGAATGTTTTTAATTTTTATTCCCTCGGCACTTTAAGTACTGGTCGGTGAGAAAAGAGACTCGCGGTATTTTGAAAAACTAGAAACCGATTACGACGATAACTAGACTGATAAAGAGAAGGCTGTTGGCAGAGATAAAAAATCAAGATAGAAGAAAAATATATTAATCGGATGAAACATTGGTATAATCAGATTATATAATGGCGGATTGTATTGACGCGTAAAATATATATATAAGCAAAAAAGAATTAAAATAGTCCAAATAAGTTTAGCTTTAATTGGCAAGACAAAAAAATACAAAAGTAGAGAAGAAGAGTTAAAATAAGGTAAAAATGTTTAATTTAAATTCAGAGTAGAGGGGAAATTAAAATAAAGAAATATAAGAGATTGATTAGAAGCAAAAGCGGAATGGTTTGATGGAATTCGAAAAGCGCACCCTTTGAAGGAGATTAAGTGCCGGATCAAGAACTTCGGAGGCCCTAAGCACTTGAAATATTTCAGGGTCTTTCTGTGTAGGATTCAGCAATGTAAGGTGAACACGTACAATGTTTTAGGTAGTCTCGATAATTTAATTAACAAATATTTTAAATAAATATTTGAGTTTTACTGATTTTCATCTTTCACACACACACATTCATACGCATGCAACGCTGAATTAACCAATGAGTAAACTAAAGCAAGAGTAATTTAAGGCATTGGCAGATGGGGGGCGCTATAGAAATTTTCTGGACTTTATATCTTTTCTCTAGATTAATTACAACATTCAAGACCTAGTTATTGTTTCTGCTCTTAATCATTTTAATAAATCTGAGAAAATAAAACGGTATTTTTAAATTCCTCGAATAGTTTTACTATGTTAATCTTGACGTCTTTTTGTCATAAATAATTAAAAACCGTGGTGTACTGATAATAATGTTGGTAGATTGTAACGCGTCTTCGAAATGATATGGAATACGTCTAGCTATCTGTACATTGGTAACAAAGAATTGTGTAACATTTACACTGTGGATTTTATGCATTTATATTGCATTTCCATGATTAAAATGCAAATTAATAAGCTGCTTTATAATACAGCATTTATAGATTTGATTTGAAGTTCCATCTTTGAATTTGCGAGGAAGTTGAAAAAGGTGACTCTATCGTTAGGCGCATTATAGAAATTGAGCGCGCAACTGGATTTTCGAGCAGCTTTTACAAGTACAAGTACAGTTTTACTTTTAAATTGTTCTTTGCAGTTAGCATTAATTTTCTAAAGGTAAAATTCTGCTCCAACACTGAAAAAGGTTCTCAACTTCCTTTAGAAACTCGATGTACACGATATATTTTATTCAACGACTTTCGTCGAACCACCGCGAACCAGAAAAACTTGACTGTTAGCAATTTCCCTACTCATCTCTGTCGCTACATTATTTCCAACATGCCCGACTTATTAAAACCGTAAAAACATTCTCATTCGAGTTCTGCTTCTAGCGATTTCCCTATTTCCCTTAAAAATCCGCGCTCCTGATTACTATCGGACAGCGAAATGGAACGAAGTAGAAATTTCTTATCACATTAAAAACTAACCCCACCGAGCCTCGAAACGAACCGGAATAAGTTTCCTCGTAAAAACTATAAGAATTAATTAATTTAAACATTGTACAATTCTAATAATAATATGTGCTTTACGGAAAACATTTATTATTCGATCGTGTCTTATAAAAACCTCTTTACAATATTAGCGATTACAAAATAAATAATCTGTATGCGATTGTTTGACCAGTGATAGCGTTTCGAAGAGGTTATTGGTCGGTGGCAGATCGAGCCCACGAACCGGATTTATTTGTTCTGCATTACCGACTGCACCGAGAGGAAGTGCAATGCCTCTGTTGACAAACGCGCGAACTGCACTTTCTCTCTCCCGAGGACAGTTTGCAATCGAAATGCCGGTTACCAGGTTCAGTTTATGGCGAGAACGTGGTCGGTCCGTGTTTCTTCATTCTATTCTTCTTTCCCGAGCGACGTGCCAGGTTCTCTTCCCTTCGATTCTCGATGATCTCTCGATGAAGGGATTCTAACAAGTACGGGACGACGGTTAATGTTAGTAGACACGTAGTAACAGGTTATGCCAGTCGCCTTCGGTGATCGATATTTCCGTAATGAAAATCACACGGAACAACGGGCGAAATTTTCCGGAGCTATTCGACGGCTCGTTCTGTGCGATATCACCCGTCGGAACAGGAAGCTCGTTATCGTATCTAAACGGATAGAAAAGAATAAAATGGTTGTGCATTTCCTTCGGCGACGGTTGTGTAAGTGGCCGGCGGCGTTCGATCGCCAGCAGCAGGAGAAGAAAGATCGTCGTTCTCCGTACACCTGAAAACGGTTTTGCCTCGTTTCGATGAACCGGATAATCGTCGCAAAAAAAAAAAAGAAAAAGAAAACACCCGTGATATCGGTTTAATAGGTCGAATAATAGCCTATGGGACCTTTAATAAGATCTGCTTAACAGAAACCGAGCCGCCGAAGGCCTGTTGGGAAACACATAGTGTTTAACGGACCGAGTGTCCAATGACTCGTGAACCGACAAAAACCGTCTGCGTTCCGTCGACCGTGTTCCGTCTTCTACGCAGAAAAAGAAACACTGAGAAACGACACAACAGGCCGGCGAAAATTAAACCTGGTGAATTTTACGCGAAACGGATTATGCAATTATTCAAGTGACGCGAAGGTTAACACACTTGGCGAACGCTCCACGTGTGCTAATTGCAATTTTTGTCTCGTCCAAAGGGGTCGAGAATGTTGGGGAAAAAAAATTAGAACAAGACCGATCATCAGACTCGGGAATTTCGAACCGCGAACCAATCGCACGTTGCTCTGTGTGCTTTTCTTTCTTGCGCCTTAGACCGATCACGTTCGTCGTAACCTTTTTTTCTTTTCTACTTGATTTTGTTTCTCTTTTTTTTTTATCATACGATAAATATGTTTTCGCCAGTAATTTCAATTATCGGAATTAGGGGAGTGTCGAGATTATTTCTGCCCGCTGTTATACTATATATTTTTACCGTGCAACGAAGAACGCTTATTGTTCGCGATTCGGGCAAAAAGTATGAAGGCTAGCCGCGACTTTTCTTTCCTCCACTAACGTGCGATAAAATTCGCGCTCTACCTGGGTATATAAGCAACCGAACCGCTTCGGTTTCTTTCAGTTCTGTGCTGTATCGCGAATCACGAATGCTGTCAATTTAGACAAGTATTGTCTTTTATTTTTACTTTCGCGACTTCTTTCTTCGTCTTCGTCTTCGTCTTCCTCCTCTTCTTCTTCTTCTTCTTCTTCTTCTTCTACTCTTTTGACTCCCGGCGACGTGTGGTGTAATTAAAGAGTGTAACGCACCCGTGAGAAGCTCCCGGCGCTACGGGTGAAAGTCGAGACTTTCACAGGTAAAAATATTTCGTGTTTTCGGCCGATGACAATTCGCCGTTATTTCGATGGAAATAGACTAAAAACATTTCCCTCGACCAACGGCGAACGCGCGCGGACACGCGACTACCATACCGGCATCTCTTCTCGAGTTTTATTTTATTCTTCCGGAAGTGTTTACACGTTCACCTTAACGTAAAACAGAGTGGTCTGATTTTTCCGTAAAGGCGCAGTGAAAGAAATCGGCAATTGTGTTCTGAAACGATTATTAGCATTTAGAAAATTAAATTACGAAAGCTAATATTAAAGAGTTTTACAATGACATTAAAATAACGTTAGCGATTGCTGTGTTTCTTTTTTTGAACCACTTGAGGCATGGAATTGTAGAAAATAAAATTTGCACGTAGCAATTGCAAAATTTCGAGGTAGGTCAAAAAATTAACCCACCGTGCATGTTCGCGCATTAACACTTGAACTACCGAGTAATAAAATCCGACCGGTGTATATTGTTTTGTAGTGATGACAAAATTGCATCCATTCAGATCTCGTATAATTTTTATGTCTGCTTCGATGAAAAAATTCATTCGAAACTTTTCGATGAGAATGTTTTTCTAATTTTAATAATTGTAAACGAAAAAATCAGGAACCAGTGATTTTGACTGGTTCCGGTAGTTCTAGTGTTAAGAAGGCGGGACACTTGAAAGAGTTAAGTAAAATATCGAGATTGATTATTTTTAATAGTGATTTTATATTCACTGGCATATTTTGAGTCAGCATTGTTTTTGTTTGTTTGTTTGTTTGTTAGGTTGAGAGTATTCTGTATTTTTTCGAAGGTACTTCTCGATCTGTAATGGCTCCCAACGCGAAAAACCGGAAGTGGCAATCGAGAGATGAGAAATTGAACAAATTGAGCAAATTCGTGAGGAAACGGATACCGATCGTCCGTTGGCTGCCGACGTACGATTCGGATAAGTTTTTGAACGACGCTATCGCTGGCATTACCGTGGGTCTCACTGTCATGCCACAAGGGCTCGCCTATGCAACATTGGCGGGCCTCGAACCACAGGTCACTATCCTAGTTTCATTGTTGTTATTTTGTCTCGAACTCGGTCGAGCAACACGTGATCGATAAAATCGTGATATTCCAGTATGGACTCTACTCTGCATTTATGGGCGCTATGATATACATAATATTTGGGTCATGCAAAGACATCACAATTGGACCAACTGCGTTAATGGCACTTATGACGCACGAATACGTTCAGGGTAGAAACGCCGACTTCGCGATATTGCTCGCGTTTCTATGCGGTTGTCTGCAAATTTTAATGGCTTTTCTACGTCTAGGTAATGATTGCTAGTTAACACTTTACCGACTGGAAGCCTATTAATAGGTCTACCAATAATTGCCCCTTAACAAAATGAGGCTTAAAAAGCTGCTTTTACATTGTAATTTGTAATCAAATTAGTAGACAACTTTATTCAGGATGTCATGCTGATTTACAATCAAAATTGCTATCGGCGTTGGGGAATCCATTAAAAAGTTTTCAGTGATGGATTATGAACTTAAAAGATTCTGAAATAATTGCCGGTTGATAAAGAGTTAACACATTGAATGCCCAAGGAATTTTGTATGTTTCAGACAAGTTTCATTTATTTAATGCTACAATTCCAGAAATTATAAAAGTATGTTCATTGGAAAGCTTTGAATGAATTTCTTCATTGAAGCAGACATTGTAATAAAAATGGTTTCTCACCTTGTACTATAATCTGGTTAATTTCAATGGTAATAAATGAATGTTGAATGGTATTAATTTAATAATTATATTCAAATAACTAAATGGCATTCAAAGTGTTAATAAAAATATACAACCGGCGACTATGATGCAGTTCGTTAATTAATTTGCAATATTTTTGCAGGAGTACTTATAGATTTTATATCGATACCTGTGACAGTTGGTTTCACCTCAGCCACTTCCGTGATAATTGTGGCCTCCCAGTTGAAAGGACTTCTGGGATTAAAGATCTCCTCTCAAGGATTTTTAGACACAGTGATAAAGGTGTTTAAAAACATTCACAAGACTAGTCTATGGGATACTGTGATGAGTCTCTCTTGTATTGTTATTTTGTTAATATTTAGGGTAATGTATTAATTGATTGTTAACACTTACTATCCATTCATTTGTTAACACTTTGACCGCCAAATCAACAAAATGTATTGCATTGGATTATATTAACATAAAAATTCACTTAAAAACCGTAGAAAAAATTCTGTCAACCATGTACGGGTGACATGGCAGTCAAAGTGTCAAACCACTGATTGGTTCCATTGAATTTTAATCGATTGATCTATCTCGGTCGGTTTCATCGCACGCTTTTGACTCCACAGAAAATGAAAGAAGTGAAACTCGGCTGTAGCAACGAGAAGCCGAACAAGTACCATAGGATATTGACAAAAATTATATGGCTGATCTCGACGGCTCGAAACGCTATTATCGTGATCGTCTGCTCTGTTATTGCATACAAATTGAACTCGACGGAGACCGGTTCTCCGTTTATTCTCACGGGCACCGTCAGGTCCGGTCTTCCACATTTTCGGCTGCCTCCTTTCTCCACGCAAGTAGGCAACCGCACGCTTGGCTTTGCCGAGATGTGCTCGGAGTTAGGCGTGTCCATAGCGCTGGTCCCCATAATCGGGGTCCTCGGCAACGTGGCGATAGCAAAGGCTTTCGCGAACGGCGACAAGGTGGACGCCACCCAAGAGCTAATCACCCTAGGAATTTGCAATGTGTTTGGCTCTTGCGCAAGCTCGATGCCGGTCACCGGTTCGTTCAGTAGGTCTGCCGTAAATCATGCTAGTTGCGTGAAAACGCCGATGGGTGGCTTGTACACAGGGATATTGATATTACTAGCCTTAAGCCTGTTAACGCCGTACTTTTACTTCATACCGAAGGGTAATACCACTATTTGCATTCTCATTTACATTCTTGCGTTCGGATGACACGCCTGACCATATTTCTTTTTTAGCTTCCCTGTCAGCAGTTATTATCTGTGCAGTTATATATATGATCGAGTATCAAGTTGTGAAACGGATATGGAAAACCAGCAAAAAAGATCTAATACCAATGTTCGTCACGTTCCTATTCTGCCTCACTATCGGCGTGGAGTACGGGATACTGATGGGGGTAGGGACAAATCTCGTGTTCCTATTGTATCCCTCTGCACGCCCAACGATACACGTTGATAAATGTACCGTGAGTAGCATTTTATAATAACCGTGTCACCGGAATATACTAGTTTAATTTAATTCGCAATGAAATGTTTCAACATGATAATTAATTTTACCCTGTATGATTTTCTGATGATTTTACAATTGAGTATACATTTTCAGACTGTCACCGGAGCCGAGTACCTCTTGGTAACACCAGGAAACAGCCTCTACTTCCCCGCTATCGATTTTATTAAAAAGTCAGTTGGCAACGCGGGGATAAAGCAAGGCTCCTGCCAAGTCCCGGTGGTGGTCGACTGTAGATACGTTTTGGGAGCGGATTTCACAGCTGCTAAGGTAAATATTGCTCTCAGAAGAATCGTAATCGCAGTAATATCGTGCATTTCTTTCTCCGTAGGGGATCGCAACGTTGATCAATGAGTACAACAATCGGAAGCAGGGATTGTACTTTTACAATCTACGGACAGATGTGATCGCATTGTTGAAGGGAACCTGCGGGGAAGAGTTCCAATATATTTCCACCCAAGGGGAGTTAGCGTACCTGCTTTCAACGCACCAAGGTTTAAAGACTGCTGATGTTTTCGTACAATGCATACGGGTTAAACCAGTGCAAAAGTTCCCTGGCCGATTTCTTATTAAAATGTAACATGGAATCGTTCAAGAATTTCTGCATTGCCCCCCGACATCGTTGGATTTTAATATCTGCGTTATTTGACAGATAAAACGTCGCAGCAACTTCTGGAGATAACGCGCGACAAATCGCACGAACCGTTGATGCTTGGCAATCCGGAAGTGGTGCACCGCAATGGACGATCGTGTCAGGAGCTGAGCGAAGTGACGACCACCCTGCTGCATGCTACGGCTAGTTAAAGAAACGAGAAGGCGGCACGCAGTGTTGCTATATCGGAAAAGGTTGAATTGAATATTTTTCTATCGACTGAATGTTTTCCTCATGCCTTAGATGTACCGATGCGCATCTTTGTAGGGTTTATCGAATGTTTTACAGTATTAAGTAACTTGGCGTTCTCCGCTGCGAAATGACAAATATTTATTCAACACAAGTTACTGAGAATTATCACCGCCGATAGTCTATATACGACATACGAACGTGAATACCTATCCAACAGATTTTATAATACCGACGACCGGGAGAGAAAGAAAGAAAGAAAGAAAGAAAGTGAAACACGAAAGCACTGTAAATATGTATATGTATATTTTTGTGTACATAAATCCTATAATTGTTGTATCTCTTGTTTTCTATATATTTGTTGTGTTCTTCGGAAATAAATACCATGGTATAATTTCAGTTTACTCGAACGGGTTCTGTTCGAATACGTTATTTCCCTCGTGAAGAGAAGGGTAACAGCTTTGACTGGTCGTTCGAAGAGTATACTTTACAGGTTCGTTTCGTGAATACCATTCTGTTATGGGAATAAGTTAGAAGAGAGCTTCAGCTAAACGATAATGATTATAACAACGATAATAACTCGCGGACTTAACTTCGTAGTCGTTGCCATTTCCTCGCGTAGGTATACACTTTTTACACTCTTTAACCTTCGGCTTTAAAAAATACAGTCTTCGCTCGGACCACGATATGTAATTACAAGTACGCAATTACACGCGGTGAAAAATAATATTGCACAAATCGTCAATGACGTGTGACGCTCCATCACCGGACATCTATCATCGTAATGGGACGGTTACATGTTCATCGCAGTTATCAGAAACGTCGATTCTCATACACAGGGTGACTCCGAAAACAGTGCGACAGAAAACTCTCGCATTGATACTTCTCGCAAAAAGTAACAAAGCACATACAATAATGTCGCCTTAAATGCAACCAACTCGTGTACGAAACGTTTCACAGTAAAGTCGTTGTAACTGCGCGAAAAACTACAGGATAACCGCCACAGTGTCATCCCCACTACCGCGGGCTGCACCTCTCGGGGAGCCGAGAATTTTTACTCGTTTATAGAGTGTCCCAAAATTTTGAACAAGTTGAGACATTCCTGAGGTTATTCTAAGGAACTTTTTCCTTTGCCAATTCGCGATTTGGCGCTTCGTTTCCGAGTTATTAACTGAAAACGCGGACCAATCGGAGCGCGACAATGGCGGCGGGTCTCGCTGAGTGGAGCGTTGCCGTTGGCCGAACCATGCTCCGATTGGTTCGCGTTTTCTGTTAATAACTCGCAAACGAAGCGGCGTACGACATTTTTGCAAAGGAAAAAGTGTCTTAGAATAACTCTAGGAATCTTTTCTCTTGCAAGGAATTCGAATATTTTTGATGACGTGCTATTATTAATCGAATCACGACGATAAATTGAACAACGAAAAGTATCATTTACTTTAGATGTCACCCTATGTATTGAATCTCGAATCGTTGCTTATAATACTTGCAAGCATTCCGCTCGATTAGCGTGCTCCTGGTCGCGATAAGTGGAGCGAATTGAACGATATACACCCCTGTTCGATAGTATTAGCATATCCTTTATAAACGAATGACTTGCTTTAAAACTGGTCTAGGCGACTGCAAAGAATACTTTGTCTTAAATTACTATCGGTGGGAAATTGCGAAGAAAAAAGCAAATGGCGTGATTTTAAACTTTTCCGCGCCTGCTTTGTAAATTACAGTGGCGTTTATATACATGTGCAAAATTTCTATGAAATTAGGCGTGTTGTGTAAGAATGTAAAGGGACGTTGAAAAAGTTTCATTGAAACTTTGGGCATGTATATAATTTACAAAAGTCTACGAACAGTTTAAAAATCGCGATTTCTATCGCCTTCGCAATTTTGATCAATAGTAATTTTTAGTAAAGTTGTAAACTAATCGTTCTAGCGTTTTAACGCCAGAATGACCGAGCATTAAACAATACTAATATGCGTTGCATTATAACAATTATACGTTTGCATTTATTTGAACTTCGTACTACTTTCATGTTAATTTGTGCTTTAACCCTTTGTCATGTTATAACAAAATTGTAAACAAATTTTGACAAACATAAGTATTATGCCTTTCTTTTAACACTTTACCAACCGGCGATTATTTCAGAATCTTTTAAGTTCATAATCCATTACTGAAAACTTTTTATAGCAATTTTTATTGCATAAATTACAATGTAAAAGCAGTTTTTTAAGCCTGATTTTCTTATATGGCAATTATAGAAAGACCTATTAATAGTCTTCCGGTTGGTAAACTGTTAACACTAGAACTATCAAAAAATAAATCCAATGATATACATTGCTTTGCGATAATAACAAGACTGCATCTATTCAAACTTCATTCAATTTTTATTGTAACATGTGATTCATTAAAGAAGTACATTGGAAAATTACTAAAACATTTTTGTAACTTCAGTAATTGCCAAAGAAATAAGTAGGCACCAGTCAAAATGACTGGTTTGGTAGTTCCAGTGTTAAGGCAAAATCAAATGTCGTTCTTTCAGCAGTAGCAGTGTAAAAAATATAAATTGTCTTTCCTCTTCTGTAACACTTTTAGCGACCAAGACCGTTATAATAATTTCATTTACAAAGAGAATGTTATGGCAAAAGCTTTTCATTGAAACTTTAATTCAACTGAACAAACTTACAATTTCAATAACAGAAAGCAAAAATCAGTAACGAGTAATTTCGACCTGCAAATCTAGCTTTAACTCTTTCAGACACTGTGGTATTAAAAATGTCCCACATTTTAACACTAGAACCACTTTTAACACTTACCCTCCACAATTATTGAAATTATAAAAGTACTTTGATCAGAATGTTTCTAATGAACTTATTCATCGAAGCAGACATTACAGTGGAAATTGTAAGAAGGCTTAACCCTTTGCACTTGGAGTTGTTTCAACGTGAAACCAAGATTTTAGTCAGACATTTTAAGTTTTCAATTGTAGCTTCATTAAATAAATTACTTTGATTCTGTGGAATTTTTGAGGCTGTTGGTTGGGCAGTTAAAGTGGAAGTTAATAGAGATTATAGCATAAGGTGAGAGCTTCGTTATCCAGTAACTAACAATTCTTTCTAATTACGCTGATCACTTCTATGAATGATATAAATGAAACTTGTCTGAAGTACACAAAATTCTTACAGTTTGACAATTTTTAGTGGTGCTTCAGAGTCACCATTCCAGTGCAAAGGCTTAATAAATACAGTCTCGTTGTTATTACAAAGCAATATACATCAGCAGCATTTATTACTCGGTACTTCCAGCATCAATATGCAAATATCCACGGTGGGATGTTTTCTGATATAAATATAAATATTCCACGCTCCAAAGGGAAAACAAAACGAATCCAAATCGTTCCATACAATTCTCCAAAAGTTATTCCTCCATACAGAGAGTATCCTAACAATTCCGACCAGAGGTGTACCAAAAATTTCCGATATTCGCTCTCGTACACCGATGCGGAAATCTGAATAGAGCCGAACGAATGTCGTTCATAAAGCTTTAGTGTCCGAACGGTATGTACAAAAATATCTAGTGTGTGTTCGAAATCCATTGCCAAGAAGGCGCTTAAAAATCTACCGCAGATTGACCTACATTCAGTAAAGCCCGGACACGACGTCCGTCACTTTTCCGCGGTTTCCGGTAGCGGAGGAGGTGGTGTTTCTCCTTCCAACAGGGCTCTCCTTGATCTGTTGATTCCCAGAGTACTTCCCCGCGTTGAACCGAGTCTTCCCAAGACCGAAAGTGTCATAAGTTCGCCCAGCGAAAATCCCAGAATCGTTCGGCCTGAACCTATTCCCAATATTCTCCTGCTGGCCGAAGGACGAGCCGTTCCTGTTCTTGCCCATGATCATGGGACCGCGATCAAAATCCAATTCGTTCCTCTTAGCGGAATTCAATTCGTTTTGACAGTTCCACTCGCGGTTCCGTTGCTCCTCGTACAGCTCGTCGCTCCTCAACTGTTTATTATTCACGGCGCCATTATAAAGCTCGTCGTTCTTCAAATGTTTGCCGCGGGACTCGGTCTTCCTCGCTTTCTCCTCGCAGGTCCTGGAGTCGTCGAATCTGTTCGACTTGGACCTGATCAGTTGCTTCTCGTCCCTGGACTTCTTCATCTTCTGATGCTTCCCGGAGCTCCATTGACTCTTCTCCTCGGTGATCACGATGTCCACCATCGAATCCAAACCCTCGTCGATTCTGTCCAGCGACTTGCTCAACAGATTCGGCGATTTCGGCGCCTCGATTGACCTTGGACGTCGCGTCAAAAGCGGCTCCAAATTAAAATCAGTTACATAGAATAGTCCGCTGTCGCTGCCGCCCCTGGACGAGTATTGCAGCTCTTTTTTCGCCTCATGGGAGACATGATGAAAGGACTCGGACCTGCGCATCCTGTTCCTCGAGCCGTCCTCGAAGAACTGCTGCTCCTGCTTGTTCAGGTTCTCGGAGCTGCCCGGCCTCCCGTAGCTCTGCAGACTCCGGTGCTCGTCGAACGAGTTCAGGCTCTCGAACTTCCTGATGTGGCTCTCGACCCGGCTCCTTCCGGACCTCCTCGACCTTGGACTCGAGGCGCTCGACTCCAGGTAGTCGTGGCTCGTCGACCTACGCAACAGCTTCCTCTTCTCCACCTCGCTCCTGTACTTGGAGTTGTGCCTCTGCGCGAACCCATCCTGCCTCGGCTTCGACTCGCTCTTCGTCTTGCAGCTGCTCTCGTAATTCCGGATCGTCTTCTTGTCCTTCTCCTCCTCGGCGAACCGCCGCTGATCGTCGAAGCTCTTCTTCGGCTTGCCACTCAGCTGCTCCTCGTTTTTCTTCGGCAAATTATTCGGCTCGTTGCTGCTCCTGTTCTGCTCCTCGTACGGCCGACTCTTCCCGTTGTACTTCAGCCTCGAGGCGCTCAGCAGCGAGTCGCTGCCATCCCCTAACGTCTCCTCTTCTATCTCCTCGTCGTGGGAGTTGTAGGTTTCTTCATGGTCAGGGAAGTCGCAGTGTCTCACCGCCATGATGGTCGACAGGCATGGCGGCGATCTTCGCGGAGGTTGAGGATGCAGGATCGTCGGGACTATCGCGTCCTCTATGTCAGGACCTTTGATCAGGATCTTCACGCTGCCGTCCACGGAGGATTTCGAGATCCTCCTGGCGTCAGGGTTGCTCGGTCTTCGGTTGCTGCCAGAGTCCGTGCTGTAGTCTCGCTCGTTGCCGAAGTAGGTCACCTGCTCGCCTTTCGTCACGCTTTGAGAGACTGTTGAACCGCCGTTCGACTTTGCCAGCTTCCCATCTGATTGTTGATCCCTTTTCAGAACTTTGTCTAGGAGATAGGATTCTGTGCACTTGTAGACAGAGTCCTTGGACGCCGTCTGCGGGATTCGTTCCTTTTCTTCGCGATTCTTGTCGCCGAACTCCTGCTCGGCGTCCTTCACGATGATCCTGAGTTCCTCGATCACGTCGTCGATGGTCGTTTCCTGATCGTTGTCCGGTGATGAGCCGTGCTTCTGATGACCCCGAAGCTGGTGCTTGCCGTTCTCGGGGCTGCTTGATCGCTCGGAGGAGCTGATACCCTCGTCCTCGGCGTTCGAAGAGACTTTCGGCGACTGTTTCGGACCTAGTACTGTTACTTTCTCCCGGTCTTCTAGGTTGTAGTTGTTCAGTTTTTCGACTTGGAGCTGCTGCAGCTCCGACTGCAGGGCCGATACCTTTTTGCTGAGAATTCTACAGGTTTCCTCGGCACGTACCACTCGCCGCTGCAGCGCGTCCACGTCCACGCAGTTGTGCGTCCACTTTTGGACCTCCTTGTGCAGAAGCTCGTTCAGGGCGTCCTCCTCCCTGCCGTCCAGCTCTTTCAGCCATTCTTGAAGGACCTGCGGCTCTAGTCCAGCTTCGCAGGCTTCGGCCTGGCATGGGTAAACAATGATTATGTTAGAAACTTAATATGTTGACGGCTACGTCAGTCCCTAGGGACTTATAGTGAACTTTTCGTTTGGACGGCGTAAATTCTTGGGACCGACAGCGAAATTCTGGTTAGGTCGACAACGGTGCGTGAAACCGGCATTGTTAAGGGTCAAATTATTAACCCCTTGGGTACGGATTTATTTGAGAAAATATTTGCATGTGGAACGGAAATAATTTTTGGTTGCTTGGAGTAGTATGTAAAGGCAGTACATTTTACGTAAGAATGTATTTATTTCTAAAATATTGGTGACATATGTAGTATTAAGATGTCTTCAACTAATTAGAATTGCAAAACAAAAAAAACAAAAAACTTGGGAAACCAAGTGAATTACGTATCTCAGATGTCAAATGTACCTAAAAGTTTAATTTTTGGTTTGACGTCTTAGA
>CM052092.1:2417140-2439113 GCA_028453745.1 Agapostemon virescens
AAGAAGATGACTTATGTATGAACAGCGCAGAGCCAGCCGCCATTTTGAATCCCACAAAGTTCGAATTCGATGAACTCGATAATCGCGCCAATTCTAGAACTGTACAAAATGAATTATTTTATCGAGTAAATTATTTAGCTCTCTTCAGTGTAATTGATTTAACCAATTTGTCTGATAAATGCAGCAGTGTTGGATTTACATTTGGACCTTTTTCCGTCTTTGAACATGTCAATTAATTAATGAGATATCTGAATTATGCCGAAGAGACTGCCGCTGACAGAACCTCAATGAATACCGTCGAAACACTGCCATGGCGCCATCTAGTTTGTTCGAAAAGCCTTGGCACTATGGTAAACACGCTCGCGGAATTATTTCGATACAATCACCCTGAAATGCATTTTCAGCATCGGAAACGCATTATTATTCTTAGGAGAATGCTATATTTGCCCACGAATAAAACTAATCAATTAGGACAAAGCATAACTTTGCTCAATAGATCCGCGATTTAAACAACGTTGTTTGTGGCCAATTAACTGGCATTCAAATATTGTTGCGGCGCCGCCTTTGTTACTCGTAGAATTTATAATACGATTTAATTATTTATTGCATTGTATTCTGCATTAACACTTTGCCTGTCAGCAATAACTCTCTCATCTGTTCGCAGACGAGACAGATACAATGCAACAAAAAAAATATATTTTATCAAGAGGAAAAAGGGTTCGCAAAAAGTACGGGTTTACGAGAATACCCTTTCGCGTTTTTGACTGGAAGCAGGGCGAACAAACCAGTTTGAATTAATTAAAAATGATCGAATATAAAATTCTACCATTTTAAGGTCTGGGTTAGGTCTCCACGGACACAACTTGTACCTTCTAAGTACCTTTGTGTCCTCTCGTAAACCCACTGATTCGACTGTTCAATCGATCGGCTTATAAAGTAATGATGTAGAATGCGGTAATGAACGAGAAACTCGAGACTTTGTAGCCCTCTATAGAGAAACGGTCGAATTATAATAAAATCATAGCAAAGATCATCGACAATGTAGAGCGTGACACGAAAATGGTAAAGTACAATTGTTCTATTATCTCGTAGAACAAAGTACCCACGATTCGAATATTTAATTAAATTATTTGATGTCGAATAATAGTGGGAAAATACTGCTTCCTGTAGTTATCAATTGTGGAATTAATTACGTAAAAATTTATTCCGTGAAGAACGCGTTCATGCTTTCAGGAAGGTACCTATCGTATCGAAAGACGAATGGCGAATTGACCTGAACGAGAGTGTACAATGACTAAGCAAATTTTTCCGGAAAGCGCAAAAGGTAGAGGAAAATCAAAGCCTCTGTGGCTGCTCGACGGCGGTACCTGAATTATTTTATCGTTTGGGAAATTGATGGATGGAAAACGATCTATAAAAATGGTACGTTACATAGGTCCGCATGTATGTTATCTACTCGCATGTTCTCTTTGTGCGTCACGTATCTTCTCAGAGTATGTAACTATGACTCGCAAAAGATCAAACTCCTATCGAATCTCGTTTTTACTACTTTTGCTAATCTCCATTTTGCATGTGCCATGATTAAATCATTTCTGGCAACAAAACCTATACCTTTTTATGTAACCATGTAAATTAGAATAATTTGTAAATAAACTATCGATTAAAGGCATTCTATTTAACTGTTCAGGATCCTCTTTCACCTGGCCCTTGTCTAGATATTAGCGACGATGAATTGGTGTCTATATCTGTCAGAGATTTAAATAGGCAACTGAAATTGCGCGGTCTATCACGGGAAGAAATAGTGCGTATGAAACAGCGTAGAAGAACGCTGAAGAACAGAGGATACGCAGCCAGTTGTCGCATTAAGAGGATCGAACAGAAGGATGAGCTGGAGTCTGAGAAAACACAGGAATATCGAGACATGGAAACTATGCAGGATGACAATAATCGTATGAGGGAAGAAATAGAGTCCTGGCATTCAAAGTATCAAGCATTGAAAAAGTTTGCAGCAGAAAAGAAAATACACATTCCACCAGAATTAGAGACTATGTAAAATAGTAGAATGATAGAAGTAATGGATTTGATAATAATCCTACATAAAACATGCACTATGTAAATGGGTTGCATCACCAGAGAATTGGAATGCACATGAAAATTATAGTGTATTCGTGCACTGTATTGAATATGGAGATGCTACAAGGACTATAACTAATATGTAATATTAATGTATGGACGATTTTTATTTGTATTAAAAGTCAGATGTTTTTATGTAGAATATTTTATTAAATTTGTCAATTTCTCATAAGTATTTTCATTAAATATTGATCTCGTTTTGTAGAAAAATATTGTATTTTTTTGTACAGACTTACATAATTTGCTTCTCAGTGTGCAATAGGTATATTAATCTGCTAACTACATATACGTTAATTGAGTTGCCTAGCAGTCTGTATTGTTGCTTTCTTGTAATGTGTTGAGGAAATGCAAAGTCTTCAGGAAAACACATTAGTCTGCAGATTTCTCTGGGTGTGAAATATCTTAGCTTTAACTTTTCTAGAACTTGCAACGCTTCGAACGATTCTCGATCGTATTCACCCGCTGCTAAATAGGTTTCTTTAATCGCATCTTCTGAATATGGACAATACACAGATCCTGTGCCTTCTGCATAGTGGCCGTAGGCTTTCGTGAAACAACAGGAACCGCGGTCTTGGGACGTCCTTACATCTAATATCCAGGCCCTCTTTTGTAGTAATTTGCTCGGTATTAGGTACTCTGTGTCTTCAACAGTTTCTAAAATTTTATCTAATGTGTAACAATTCTTATCAAACTCTATATCTTGTGTACAACACTTCTCTGCTAGGAATTTATGTTTCCCCTTAGGCAAAGCTCTCAAAACATCCTCTGGCAAATCAAAATTTAACATAACATTATCAAAACTAAATTTCAAATTCTTCTTCTTAGCTAGTAGGTAATATCTGCATCTACTATTTGGAATTCCAAACTGAGGTGGGCTTAAAACCAGTTCTCTGTAGTGAAATCCAGAGTCATTAATGCACTTTAACACTGCATCTCTCATTTCAGACTTCTCAAACCCCTTCACATTCTCTAACAAAATATATTTTAACATTTTTATTTGAGGTATGAGTTCAAGTACAGAAAATAATGATGAAGACCTATTGTCTGATATATCTTTCTGGAGACCTATCCTTGTGTATGGTTGACAAGGAGGACTCATCAGTATGGTATCTATATGTAGATCATTTATCTCTTGTACAGAAATTGACTGAACATTGCGATTCATGAGATACACATTTGGGAAATTGTGTTTGTACACATCATTCGCGACATTGTTTATGTCAACAGCTGCAACACATTCTCCGTGAACCCCGCTTTCTGAAAATACAAATAATTAATTGACATTTGTTCTTAACAATGGAAAGGCTACATTAGGTAATATAGATTAGGTGTTTCTAAACAATGTATTGGAAGTACCAGTAAGTCTCTGCCGTTTTTCATATTAAATTGGGCATTTAATGTGAAAGAATGGTACCCTATGTTTTATTCAAAGTATTGTCCATCACTGGCTACTACTTTTTCCCATCTCTCTGGCAGCATCTGAATACCACGTCTAAAGAATGCTTCATCTTTTGATGTTATCCATGAATCAACCCACTTTTTGGTATCTTCGTATGATGTAAACTGTTGCTCGGATAGGCCATGTGTCATAGATCGAAATAAATAGTAATCAGAAGGAGCAATGTCTGGTGAATATGGCGGATGGGGTAAAACTTCCCAATTAAGTGTTTCTAAGTAGGTTTTAACCAATGTTGTAACATGAGGATAAGCATTATCATGCAGAAGAATGACTTTGTCCTGTTTGGAGTTACAATGGGCACGTTTTTCCTTGAGTGCTTGACTCAATTTCGTCAGTTGAGTTTGGTAGAGATCCTCGGTAATGATTTCATTTGGTTTGAGCAACTCATAATACACAACACCAAGCTGGTCCCACCAAATACACAACATAAGTTGTTTTCCATGAATATTCGACTTGGCTGTCGATGTTGAAGCATTACCAGGTGAGTTCCATGATTTCTTTTTTTTTGGGTTGTCGTAGTGGATCCATTTTTCATCACCAGTGACTATACGATGCAAAAAATCCTTTCGTTTATGCCTGGCAAGCAGCATTTCACATATGAACAACCGGCGTTCAATGTTTCTTGGCGACAGTTCACAAGGAACCCAATTTCCTTGCTTTTGAACCATTCCCAATGATTTTAAACGATGTGAAATCGCTTGTTGAGTCACTGACAGTGCAAGTGCAAGTTCTTCTTGCGTTTGGCACGAATCTTCATTTAACAATGCTTCTAATTCCGCGTCTTCGTACACTTTCGGCCTACCAGTACGTTCTTTGTCTTCGATGTCAAATTCACCTTTCTTAAACTTTTGAAACCACTCACGACAACTTCTTTCACTTAATGCAGCCTTACCGTATGTTTGTGCAAGCAATCGGTGCGCCTCGGCTGCAGATTTCTTCAAATGAAAGAAGAAAATTAGAACTTCCCGCAAGTGACGTTTATTCGGTTCAAAACTCGACATTTTCGCACGAACAAAAATATATATGACACTGATACACAATCGCTAATATTTCGAGGTTATGTTGTCGACAGATGTGCAACTTACTAGTACCATAACTTACTGGTTGCGCTATCTGATTTCAAACGGCGGAGACTTATTTGTACTCCCAATATGTATCCGAGCAAATAATAACAGAAAATCTTACCTTGAAACGCATAATGCATTCCCCCAACACCGCTGTAGAATTCTAGCACTCTCATGATTAATGATTCATTCGATACCTCTTAATTATAGATATTCCGATACATATCCTGTTAATTGTCAATGAGTTCATCTGCTCTAGTATCGATGCGTCTTCAAATTTCTCCGCGATTTTCATTTCGCCAGTTTAAACGAAACACAGACGAACGGTGACTCGTAAAAGAAATAAGTACTTTGACTCATAATTAACGCACTTTCGCAAACAAAATCTATACAAACAATCACAGCGTGTGACAAAGAAGTAACCTAACATGTGATTCCATAGTCCGTTCAGTAATGGAGGGTAGGCTACGTTTTGCGTCGCGCGAAATTCTATGTGTGTAATTCAACGTTTCGCTTCGAAATTATGTTCAACGTGTGACGGAAAAATGTGCAGGAGAGATACGTGCGAATTTGCGAACGGCATTAGTTATTAAAGCAACGATAAGAATGAACAGTGCGAAAACAAGGAATCTAACCTGAACAATGTGTTGATTTTCGCCACTGTTTTAACAACTGTATCGACGACTACGAAGTTTTCAATGCGCAAGGATCCGCAAAAAGAATCCCCTGTGACCCTAATCGCAACAACAGTCGTTGTCGCTCTTCCTTAGCGATCAAAGATACCGAAAAATGAGTTTATCGCCAGCCACCACCCAAGTGCGATTGCGTTATTAAGAAAAATGTTTCGGAGCCGAAGCTGGTTCGGAGGAGGGCTCTGGAAGCCCAAAAACCTTCATTCTTTGGAGCACCTCAAGTATGTACACGCATTAGAATATCCTTAGTTTAGATCATTATTTTGTTGTTGTGCACAGGTACTTGTACAATGTCCTTTCGAAGAATCAGACTGTGTCTGAAAACAATAGAGGATTGTTGGTAGAAACCCTTCGTTCTATAGCTGAAATTTTAATATGGGGTGACCAGAATGACAGTAGCGTGTTCGAGTAAGTATTATTAATTGTTTTAGTGTTCGCTGTGGCATATGACTGTACAATGGAAGCTACTTTTATTGTATCATGACTAACACCTTTGTTTTTCATTTCCAGCTTCTTTTTGGAGAAAAATATGCTTTCGTTCTTTCTACGTATTATGAAGCAAAAATGTGGAAGCTATGTATGTGTTCAACTGTTACAGACACTGAATATATTGTTTGAGAATATCCGCAATGAGACCTCTCTGTGTAAGTTCTTGAAACAATTATTTCTCAAATAAGTATTCTGTTAATGATGTATTGATTCTTCTGCTTTCCAGATTACTTGCTCAGTAATAATCATGTAAACAGTATAATAGTGCACAAATTTGACTTCAGTGATGAAGAGGTGATGGCATACTATATCAGTTTTTTAAAGACCTTGAGTTTAAAGTTGAATGCCCACACCATACATTTCTTTTATAACGAGGTAAACGAGGTACACGTGATAATCCTCTGTGTCTATTTTTTCACTGTAGCTGATCTCATGCCCATTGGTTTTAATAGTAGCCGCTTTGTGTATAATATTTTTTGTCTAACATTAAAAGTTTTGAATGTACGCTTAGTGTTAAATCATGTTATTGTGATCATTGATATTCATCTCCATTTGTTAAGTTGCACAAAACACATATGGCAAAAAAAAAAGGATATTGTTTAATTTGATTTCTTTTTTATCAGCACACAAATGATTTTCCATTATATACGGAAGCAATCAAATTTTTTAATCACTCAGAAGGCATGGTTCGTATAGCAGTGCGAACCTTGACATTAAATGTCTATCGTGTAGAGGATGCCTCCATGCTAGTGTTTATAAGAGACCGCACTGCTGCACCTTACTTCAGTAATCTTGTATGGTTTATTGGCAATCACATTATAGAGCTTGACACCTGTGTCAGAAACGACGCCGAGTAAGTGAAACCAAAGTTACTAATGTAAATGGTTCTCTTGGAAACAGAATTTTTTTTACATGTACCTATGTATATACACGTATTTATATATGTTTCAGTCACCAAAGTCAAAACAGATTATCGGATCTGGTAGCCGAGCATTTAGATCATTTGCATTACTTGAACGATATACTTTGTTTAAATATATCCGATTTGAATAAAGTCTTGTCTGAACACTTGCTTCACAAACTGTTGGTTCCGTTGTACGTTTACTCGCTTACGAAATACAAGAATCTTTTGTGCCAAAATCAGGTATGCTCCCAATTAATAATCACTAGATTGTAGTCTAATAATTACATAATAATTACGCCCAAGAATAATCGTTCATCTTCGCTTTATCGATAGGATGAGAGAAAACACGTAAGCGTTGTGGTATCTTTGTTTCTACTTTCCCAAGTGTTTCTTATAATCTCCCACGGACCTCTTGTACATACGCTTGCAGCAGTAATATTACTGTCAGACATAAAAACGATCCAAACAGGTGCAAGCAAAGTGCTCGAAATTTACGACGATATGACGACTACAAAGTCAATCGATTTTTCAGCGCCGAAAGAGAGTTTAGAAAAATCTTTAGAAAATTTGAGCGAGTCGTTGAGTGTGTCGGACGGGCTTTGCGAAGAGGAATGCAATGTGGAAGATGACAAAGATGATAATTTGGATAATAGGATATCGGAAACCAACTATCCCAGTACATCGTTCTACACTGCCTCGATAGAAGACTCGCCTGTATTGATGAGCCCAGAGCAATTAGACATTAGTATTCCGAATGATAATTTAGAGGATGTCAGATATTTAAACGTCACCGACGAAGAAAAAGAACAGAGATTAGCGTTAGAGAGTCCATTGGCACCAAAAATACAAAAAAATCTAACTGAGTCTTTATCGAATAAGCCGTTTCTCGAAATGATTTTGAACTCTTTATCTTGCGCAGAAAATGACTATGCTGCCTTGTTTGCATTGTGTTTGCTTTATGCTCTAGCTAATAATCAGGTAAGAAAATAACTCTGAAAGTATTTATTGATTAGATCTCAGATCTCATTTTAACGGAGCGGTTCCTTCAGGGTATCGATCGCAGCACTTTGGACCCAATTTTATCCAGCTCACGAAACTCCACGAGTTTCTACAATGAAATTTTAATAGATAGACTAATTCAAATTATAACGCTAAGTTGTCAAGCAAGTGAGTCCATTTCCAGCATAGAACCTCTCTAGTTATCCAACAAGTTATTTCTACTAATAGTATTTTTGTCAGATGCAAAAGTGAGACTCGTCACGCTGGAATTGGCCATTAAGTTGTTAATGCAATTAATGATGTCGGACGGACAAACAGTGTTAAAAGACTCGCATTTAGCGGCAATTGAAGCGGCTAAAGAGCAAAGTACAGCGTTGTTGAAAAATTTTTATAAGGTGTGCAACGAGAACCAATCGTTTAACACTATAAATTCAGTGTTATTTAGTAAATTAATTGAGATACGAAGATAAACTATTGATAATGTTTGCAGAGCGAAGACATATTTCTAGACATGTTCGAAGATGAATATAGTGAAATTCAAAAACGACCTCTGAACGTTGAATGGTTGATGATGGACAGTAACATTTTATTACCGCCGACAGGGACTCCAATGACCGGTATCGAATTTACCAAAAGATTGCCGTGCGGAGAAGTGAGTGCAATCATTAAAAGCATATCTAATGATAATACGATATTTCAGTAGAATGTAGGTAGTTAAATCTATTGATAGACAATAAAACTATCTCGTGCACAGGTGGAGAGGGCTCGCCGCGCTATAAGAGTATTTTTTTTAATAAGAGAATTATCCTTAGCAATTAACATGGAACCGGAAACTCAGTTGCCTCTGACTGATCCACTCAATTGTGTTCAAGTGGATAATGTTCTCAACTTAAGTAAAATTTCTTCTTTCTCTAACGTGTACGCAACGTCGACAAATCCTTTACATTATATTTTAATTTCTCCGTAGATAACAGCGATTTGATAGCATGCACAGTTGTCTGGAAAGATGGTCAGAAAATTCGACGGTTTCTAGTCATTCATGTTGTGCAATTAATCCTCGTAGAACCAGACACTAGTAAGTTAGGTTGGGGAGTGGCGAAATTAGTAGGTTTTCTGCAAGACATTGAGGTAGCCAGTGATAAAGATGACTCTAGATGTTTACACTTAACGATTTACAAGCCTTTGAGTAGTTCGACCGGCAACCGTGTTCCTTTACTATCGACAAAATTTATCTTCGATGATCACATTAGATGTATGGCTGCGAAACAAAGGTATGTATTCGCTTTAAATATCATACGTATTCATTATAGTACAAATTTCATTATTTAACTTCAAGGCTAACAAAAGGACGGATAAAGGCACGGCAAAAGAAGATGAATCAGATCGCCAGATTACTTGACATGCCCACTAGTATGTCACACTCTGCAACACCACCGCCAAATTATGCTCTACGTGGCTTACGACATGAACGTATGTTGTATCATTGACCAGCGTTATTTAAACGATAACACCTATGCAACCGGCCGATGTTTAATCCTGATTTTCGAATTTTTTTTTGGAGGCACGGGAAAAAAGTAATTTCAAAAATTACGGCCGGTTACATGTACCTCATAATATACTGAACCTACCAAGCATTGAAGTATTAAATTCTTCGAGGTCTGTAATGTTCATTACATTCCATAAACGAGTTTCGACAATTACAATAATCGTAAATTGTAAAGCTGGTCATTTGAGCATGGTAGGTTCAGTGTTAAATAAATAAAACTAATATCTGACGATTCAATGTCAGGTTTAGGAGGACGAGGACAGAGACAAAAGGAGCCCCGACCAATGTTCATAGTAAACAGAGTGCCAGGGTTCGCTGCACAGATGCGCAAGGAGAACAACACAGCTCCTCCTGCCGGGTTCCCGTCGTCAACATCGAAACGCGGTGATAACAACGGAAATGAGAAAGGTCGAGAGAACGGTTTGCGATCTCGAGACAATTCTCCAAAAATGCCAAGGCCGCGTAGCGAAGAGATCCCTCTGGAAGACATGCGTCTTCGGAAGGCAGCCCTAACATCTGCCGCATTGAGTATAGCACAGAAATGTCCGGAAAAGGAGACTCAAATCACCGCGTCGGTAAATGGCGAACCCTCGACTGTGATCCGAAAGCTTTCTGAAGAAACGTCGTTTACCTGCCCGAAGGAAGCGAAACCACGTAGGAAGGGTCAAGTGGAAACACTATGATCGTGAAACAAAAAGGAAGCATACAGTTCGAATTGAATTTTTTTCTTGTTTTTTAGAAAATTTAAAAGAAACGTGGTAATATATATATATATATTCGATCTTGATTTAACGAAAGAAATCTCTGGTCTGTGTAATGAAAAAAAAGAAACTTTCTAACTAAACGATGATTTGAGAGAGACATCTCATGCTTCGTCGTATCTGTTTATAGAATAGTGAACAACGTGGAATTAATCTTGTAAAAAAAAAAAAAAAAGTCACCATGCTTGTGATTTCAGTAAAAGGTCAACCATTGACGAAATTATTTATCTTCAGTTCCTTTCTATTAGCATAACTTAGAAGTATTTGTATATACATTTTCATCCGATACGCACGTCACGTGTGCCGTTAGACAGTTTTCATTTTTTTTTCTTTTTACTTTTCTTGTTAGCTGTATAAATAGTACAACTTCCCAACTCTGCAAATGAAGTCTTGTATTTAGTTGGTGTACATATTATCACTGTTCGAAATTTCTATAACTCAAAAGACACGCTGGAAAATAAACGATCTTTCAAACGTATTTCTGGGTTTTCGTTTCATGAGAATCGAACGATTCTCCGTTAGCGACTATGCAATGTTTATGGGTATATTTATTTTGAAATCAACATCGTAGCTTGAAGGAACATAGTAACGCTTAGCAGAAAGTTCCATAATGATATTTACTAAATAAATGTTTACGTTATATATCATTCGTACAATCTTTCTTCTAACAAATCGTGTCAAATAAGTGATACCCATTGTTTGCTTCGTACGCTGATAGTCGGATACCGTAAGGATGACAGACAACTAATTTATCATTTAAAAAATAAAAAAATAAAACCATATATATTCGATTATAACCATTGTAACCATTCGTAATCTCGTACATTTCATATGAAAAATATCCTCGACATCTAAAAAAATTATTTCAACCAGGACAAGGCCAGCTGCGATTAATCCCGAACACAGTCGAAATAAACTCCCGGTTTCAAGTATTAAAATCATCGACGCCAATTCGAAATAAAAATTTCTGTCGAACTAGAGGTTACTTTAAATGCATTTCTAATTCTCGGTAAATAGTAATCTGAGTCTCTTCAATCAAACGAAATTAACTCCGCTGTTTCAGGCTTCGTATCCTCTTTCACTTGCACGGTTTCGTTCGATGTAGGTGGCATTTGAGTCGGTGGCTGATATTGCATCGGTTGACCTTGGGAAACCGGATTTGGTGGCATTCCCTGAGGCATCACAGGTAAGTTAGGCCCTTGAGGACCTTGCATTGCTTGATTCGTCGCCAGGATTTGTCCAGGTGCTGGTCCGGGTGGCCCCTGAATGGGACCCGTTTCCTGCGACGTGATAGGAGGATTGGGAACGTGAGGCGGCATGGCAGATCCTTGAGATCCTCCAGGTTGCTGAGGGCCCACTTGAGGTGGAAGACCAACCACCTGACCCGGTGGACCGTGTGCTCCAGGACCCATTTGCGTGGGAGGAGGACCCATGTGGCTCGGAGGAGGTCCCTGAGGTATACCCATCTGATTCGGAGGTCCTGGTTGCGCGATCGGAGGAGGAGGACCCTGCTGAGGTGGAATATGTCCTGGCGCTGGTTGCTGCATGTGTCCTGGAGGTCCTGGTGGTCCTGGCTGAGCAGGAGGTGGTCCCATTTGATGTCCACCTGTCTGCTGTAGTTGCGGTATGGGATTTGTCATTTGAGACATCTTCGGAAGAGACGTACAAAATGATTAAGTGAAACATGTATGAACAGAACCAACGCACACTGGCATGATACATTTTAGCGATGAGAAGGAGAAACCAGGAATTGAAAACGTTCTGAAAATAATAGTCTCGAACTTTCCTATATAATATTCGGACATTCTTAAGAAGACGATAATTTTTTTAATACTGATATAAATTTGATCCAATATCAGAAAAGTTCCCAATTCCTGATAGAAACGAATGCGAGAAAGATTGAAATGTCCTCACCATTCCAGGACCAGAAACAGTGACTCGACCCAAGGCTTCGTGTGCCTGCACTGAAGGATCGTTCGGTTGCTGTTCTTGGTTAGCTATTGGTCCCATCATATGTGCCGGCATCTGATTCATCGGAGGCATGTTGTATCCTTGCATAGGTGGGTACTGTTTCACAGTAGGCTGTCCGTATATGTATCCTTGATTGGTCGGCGACATAGGATTGTAATTGGTCCCGGGATTTTGATACTGAACGTGGCGAACGGGGGAACCTTGGCCCGGTCCCATATAGCCGGGTGGTACAGCTTGATAACCACCTAAAGTTGACATGATAAAATAAAAGATAATCTGAAAATACTTTTCTCAACTTACCCATGATGTATTGCTGTTTCTGCTGTTCCTGTCTCATCTGCATTTCTCTCTCTTGCTCTTGAATCTTCTGCAAAGCCAATTGACGCTGATATTGCAGATACTCCTGTTTCTTCTTCCTCATGATGGCTAGCTTTTGAGCCATCAACATTTGTCGCTGCCTCTCAGCTTCCTCTGCTTGCCTCCTCAATTTCTCTTTATGTTCATCCCGCAGAGCATCCAGAGCTGCCCTGGCGTCCTTCATTTGCGTCAATTTGTCCTGAAGTCCTTCGTAGTATACCCTGCTATCGTCTTGTTCTTGAATGTACCTCAACAACCTGCGAAGGTGCGCACATTTGAATTGGAATTTTATTAATAATATTTAAGGGTGCACGAGATCTCGAAAACGACCGGTCAGGAATTTTTTATCTCGACGCTTTTGAGTTCTCGCGTACCTATACTAAAATTACATAAATTCAGATTGTGCGTGGAGACAAACCTTGAATGCATAGCAGTGATATTTAAGAACAGAGTTTGAACAGAGCTATCGTTGGCGATCGATCGACCTCGGGACGAATTACTTTTCATCCTATTAACAAATATTTCCACTTGAGACCTCAGGGCGCTAACGAATTCCTCCATCTGACTATCGACTTCCCCGTTTTGTTGCTTCGCCATCACAATCTTCTGCAATCTTCTCATTGGACTACTAATATTAGGAGCAGAGGGACTCGTGACGTCGACCCGAGAAACATGCTCCTCTATCGCGGTTTGCCTTTGCTCCCAATATTTTCGATTTAAATACTTCGCGAGCTCGGGATTGATGTCTTCTTCTTCCTGCAATTTCGATGGACTCGTGCTCTGAGAAATAAAAGTTAATATAATTCTTGATTGGAACTTCTGCCAATTAATCGATTAAGCGAAACTAACAGGTGACGGCGGTGGAGAATACGTTGTCCTATTTATAGTGTTTGTATTCGTTTTTATTGGACCAGGCGTTCGTTTCTTTTCTTTCTCCTTGAGTTCTGCTTCACTCTGACTTAAAGCGATTGCTAGATTAAGTTCCTCTTCTTCCTGAAGTTCTGCTGCTGTTTTCTTAGGAGGTACCTAACGAAATAAAAAGTTAATAGAGAAGAATATTATAGAGAATATTCTTGGTGCAGAGATAATACCTGTTGCTGCTGGGCCAAGGAGCTGTTGAGATATTCAGCAGGTAAATCAGCTTCTTTGATTTGAGCAGCAGATGTTCTGCAGAGATACAGTAGGAGAATTAATAACAAGGCATGAGACAACAGGAAATGAAAATAAATTCGTGCTTACTTGTTCACTTGCTCATAACAAGTTTCACAAACTCGAACTTCTTTTTCAATTCCAAACTTGGGCAATGTGGATGTTCTGTTGGAGCATTGGGCACAAAATACTTGACCACATGCTCTACAGTGATGTTTCCTCTGCATCATACTGAAAGAAACTCTACAGCGATGACAGACATCAGCATCAACCCATACTGGAGCAGTATCAGCACTAAACATTGCGTCACTTTCTCTCAAAGCAGGGAAATTATATCCTTCAGCTTTCAGAATATTCAGTGTATCCTAGAACGAATATATTTTACATAGTTGGTAATATTCCACTTTGTTGTAAGAGTTTTTGCACAACATTACAAACATACTTGCACTGCTCTGTATTTAGGGCTGTTACGGAATGCGTGTGCCCAGGCTTGAATCAATACTAAGGTCTTTAGCTTAACATTCTCATGAGTTGTTGTTTTGATTAGCTCTTTTAGCTGTTCCATATACAATTTTGTACCGACTTCATCGTGTATTAACGAACCACAATTTTTTACACAAGATTCCAAGACCTGCGTTTGGAGAATGCTCATGAGATTCATTTATCATTCTATCAATAACTGTTTTATTAAAACAACTATCTTAGTATTTCTCACCAATAGAGCATACAAAGCTACGTGCGGATTAGGGTTTATAATTTTCTTCTTGATTGCTGCGAGCGCTGCCTTAGGTCTACATACATACAAAATAATAGCATTTCACTTTTTTACAAAGAGAAATCGAATAATTATTTGTAAAACATTGTTTATTATAAATTTTAATGAAAAAGGCGAGAAAGAGTATTAAGAGGAGGTTAATGAATTTTAGTGAGTATTTTGCCAAATTAGGTGCGAAATCAATTAAATGTCAGTTGTCGAACGAAATGTCACTTCTTCACCATAAATAGAAATGTAATAGGTTAATTGAAAATTAGATGACATTTTCCACTCACTGTACGTCGTTCTGCCGAATAAAATCGCATATTTGTAGAATCGAGTCCCAGTCAGGCTCGAGCTGTAAATGGCTCGTCGCTTTATCTGTAAAAATTATGTTAAAACCATGAACCTTAAAAGTCGGACATTTTGTTGGGCTGACATTATTAATAAAAACCTACCCAATAATTTATCAAAGGTGGATGCGGTACGAAACATTTTGTTGCACCAAGAACAATTACGTACTATTTATAGTCGCTTTGTTTATTCGAACCTTTTGCAACTATCTTGACAATTAAGTAGCAAAACGTGATCTGACAACCACCTATACCGTTGATGGCACTGCTACGCTGACATAGCAAAATATGTATGACTCACGTCGCCGACGGTTAAAATGATTATCTACCTCACTGCAATAATTCGTGGGTCAGTGACAAAAATCAGAATGCCTTTCTGTTGAATAATATTCAACGGTGCACACAACAAATTTTAAACGGTCACGAAAAGTGGACAAAAAAGTCTACGCATTGTGATTAAATATTTGTTTCAGTGTTGTCAGATCGTTTGTTGCATTCTCCAGGATCAATATGGCGTATTAACAATTGTCATCCGTAACGCCCGGAATAGAATTCTATCGACGATTAATAATTGGTTTTGATCGACGATTATTAATATTAAAATGTTGAACGAATTTTAATGCTTGCACTCGATGAGAATAAAGTCGAACACAAAATGAGTGAAAAAATGATTCGAGTACCATTCGATTTGGTCTTCTCGAAAATTTTAGAAATGTCGTAATTTTAGGATTTTACAATGAGATAAATGTATGGAACAATAGAGAATGAATTTTAACACAAAAAATATTTAACTTTTCGACCACTGCTTCCGGTGGTAATACAGTTCTTCTGTTCTTAAGTTTCTCCGTTTTTAAGAAGATGGCGCCTTCGATCGCTTCGGGGCTCAATTCTTTTATTAAGTCACAGCAATTTTCGAAATTAGTGCCGAAGGTATTTTGAAATAGAAGTGTTTTAAAAAGAGAACAAAAAGAAAAAGGAAGAGCAACGAAGCCCGGTCAAAATGTACTCGATTTCCAAAGCAATTTTTTAAGTGAGTTTCATTGAAATAAGAATAATAACTAAAATAAATGTCATACGTTCGGTAATTAATAATCTTGAAAACAAAGGGTTAGGATATTTGGGTGTCAAAAAACAGAAAAACTCTTCAAGAATGTCGCTATTTATTTATATCAGTTCGTAAAGAGATCTAATACAAACACACTCGCTGCTCATACACAAAATCGACAATTATACTGTTTGATGATCTACTCAAAAAATACGTAGAATCCGTCGAGCTTCCTTACTTTTAAACAATTAAGTATCTAGCACCGGCGTCGCCTCGCAATCTCGCCGTTGCGACGCGACATCCAACAAAGATCCGCAGACATTTTCGATCAGAGGAAAGCGATGATTATCATCATTAAACTGCAATTATGTACAACGATTATCTTTCCAAGGCTACCGATACTTTGTACTGTATTCAGAAAAAATTTCCGCGCGTTCTCTGCCATGTGCTTGCTCTCAAACAGATATCTCTGTCGCTTTACCTGTCGTTCGCCAATTTTATCATACATACACGCATACAAAAACCGAAAATACAATCAGCTTAATAAATACACAAATTACAGTATAAATTACTGAATACAACTGCATATTGCATACGAGTCCCACAACCATAACCCCAACGCATTTTTCCAACGACTTTTCCAGGATTCGACGGGGGCGGGAAAAATCGTTGGAAAAAGGAAAACCGATTCGCCGGTGGCCGTTGTCACAGGGGCCAGCGATTCCGTTCTAATTAATTAATAAATCACGGCAAGATGGTTGCCGAAGATCCATCGGCGTTTCACGGGATCTTCCGCAGCCATGTCGCCAACGAAATTTGATCTATCCTCGAACAATCGATTTCACCATCTCTCGTGTTTTCTTAACGTCCTCAGAAAATCGCAGAAACAATATCGGAACACGACCTGAGAGAGTTACACTGTCCGTTTCGACGAGATTCCAGCGAGGTTAGAAGAGGCGCAGACTTCTGGCGGAGAGGTTATAGTCTTCGACCGGTATTTGCCATCGGTTGTCCCAGAAATCACTCTTCGTTCTGTACGACAGATGGGTGCACATTGGCAGACGTGTTGCACGCTCGCACCTCCTCGAGACCGACCAGTACAAGAAGTTCTGTGGACACTTGTACAAATAACCCTGAAGATCGTTCCTGGAGTCGCGTTTGCACTTGTAGAACGCGTTGCTGCAGCCTTGCCTGTAAGGATAATGTCCCTCGCCTGGGCACAGCCGTTCGGTTGTCACCTTGATCTGAAAGCGAACACAAACGTTCATGTTATTACATAATCGGTATTCCAGATCGAACACGAGACTTGCATCATCTCTCCGACCGACAAGCGTCTGTTTCAATGGCTAAAACAAACGCCTGATTATTTTGTCGACGAGGAATGCCGACGATCGACGACGAACGGCGATCAACGGAAATCGAGGAGCAGCAAAGGAGTAGACTACGCACAGGGTGTCCGAAAAATTGTAGCATGCTTGGTTTTAATTACGTTAATTATGAGACATTTTATACGGAAAAGCGTCGTGAACACGTAGGTGCAATTTTCATGAGTAAAATAATTCAAACGAGTCAAGAATCTCAAATTACAGTTTGATTTAAATCAAGGAAGAAACTATATTTAAGCTAACATTTTATTATACTAAGAATTCCAAATAAAAATTTCATTTAGATTAAGGAATAGATTTAATTTTAGTTAAAATTTTATTATAATAAGAATTCTAAATTAAAATCTTATTTAGATTAAGGAATAGATTTAATTTGAGTTAAAATTTTATTACAATAAGAATTCCAAATTAAAATCTTATTTAGATTAAGGAATAGATTTAATATGAGTTAAAATTTTCTTATAATAAGAATTCCAAATTAAAATTTGATTTGGATTAAGGACTAAATTAAATTTAAGCTAAAAAGTTACTACTCATTGAATTTAACCAAGCATACATTGAATACACTTTCAAATCACATACTCTCATAGCCAATGCATTAACATAGTATACTTACAGGTGTCACAGGACTTTCCTCCAATCTTCTGTAAAACCTGCCACTGGCAATGGTGCCTTCGCAGGCCTGACTGGTTTGATTCTCGGGCAGACACTGGATCTTCTTGTCGTCGTAGACAGTGCCTTCCGGACAGCTCAGCACCAGCACCTTGATCTCCATGTTGCCTTCGTTGGTGCATTGATAGAACAAGTTGCAGTACTTCGGATGTCTTCGGAATCCGGTTGGACAAATCAGCACTATCTGTTCCTCAGTCAAATTTCCGATCGGGCAGGGAGTTGACGAGGCTGGAGTGGTTTCCGTGGTCTCGGTAGTTTGCTCTGAGGACTCGGTAGTGCTGCCAGGTTCTTCCGACGTCGATTCGGTAGCCTCGGAGCTGGATTCTGTGCTGGATTGCGTGGTCGCCTCGGTTGTAGACTCCGTGGTAGACTCGGACGCAGCTTCGGAGGTAGATTCTGTGGTTGCTTCGGTCGTGGACTCTGTGGTAGCCTCGGACGTAGACTCTGTGGTCGATTCGGTCGTGGAGGCTTCGCTCGAGGACTCCGTGGTAGCTTCTGAAGTAGACTCCGTGGTAGCTTCTGAAGTAGATTGCGTGGTAGCTTCTGAAGTAGATTCCGTCGTTGCTTCTGAAGTGGTAGACTGCGTGCTAGCTTCTGAAGTGGACTCCGTGGTAGCTTCTGAAGTAGACTCCGTGGTAGCTTCTGAAGTAGTAGACTGAGTAGTAGCTTCTGAAGTAGACTCCGTGGTAGCTTCTGAGGTAGACTCCGTGGTAGCGTCTGTAGTAGACTGCGTGGTAGCTTCTGAAGTGGACTCTGTCGTAGCTTCCGAAGTAGACTCGGTGGTAGCTTCTGTAGTGGACTCCGTTGTAGCTTCCGAAGTAGAGTCCGTGGCAGCCTGCGAAGTGGACTCCGTGCTAGCTTCGGACGTGGTGGTAGATTCATCTTGAGAGGTGGTCGAGGTTGAAGACTCGGTAGTCTTCCCAGCTTCCGTTGTAGAACTCTCAGTGGAGGTGGTGGTGGTGGTTGTGGTGTTCGTAGAAGGCGTCTGGCAGTCTCTCGCAGGGTAGACAGACTCGGGGTAGTTACAGACGCTTATGCTAGGATCGAAGATGGTTCCCGGTGCGCAGTCGAAGTGGTACACGTTGAAGCCGTTCCCGTTGTCGACGCATCGATAGAACTTGGCGCACTGCGTTGGATTCGGATAGAAACCCTCCTTCTCGCAGACTATCGTAGTGTTAGGCGCTTTCGTGGTGCAGTCCGAGCCGCTGGACTGAGAGGTTGAAGAGGAGCTTTGAGTGGTGGACTGAGAGGTCGAAGAGGAGCTTTCGGTGCTGGAAGGTTCCTGTATCTCTGCAGGTTTGCCAGAGCTGCTGGAACTTGGGGATGTCGTCGTTGTTTCTTCAGGGGTGTCTCCTTGAGTGCTGCTCGGCGTGGCTGTGGGTGTGGCTGCGGCTGTGGTCGCAGCCGTGGTTGCGGCTGTGGTGGCAGCCGTGGTTGTACCAGAGCTGGTGACCGGTGGCGTCAAATCGGTTGACGGCGAGCTTCCCGGTGGTCCGTTATCAATTTCGTTGCTCTCCGTTGAACACGAAGGCACCTGACTGATGTAATTGCAAGTTTGCAGAGATTGATCCCAGGCTGTGCCCTCTGCGCAGCTGAAGTCGTATCTTTGGAAGCCGTTCTCAACGCGGACGCAACGGATGAACTTTGTGCAGTCCGCTGGATTGGGGAAGAAGCCTTCGTCGGTGCACTGCGACGATCCTGGTGACGAGGTACTTCCGGCAGCTTGGGTGCTGGATGCGGTACTCGTTGATTCCGTTGGAGGTAGGTACGAAACGGATTCTGTAACACCTGAATCTGTGGATTCGGCATTTGTGCTTGATTCGGATGATGATTGTGTTGTTGATGAGGCTGTTGAAGAAGTGCTGGTTGGTGCTGTGGTTGCTTGGCTGGTGGATGATGAAGTTTGATCGGAAGATGAGGGACTACTGGATGAAGATGGTGCTTGGGTGCTGGACGATGTTGTGGGTGCTTGGGTGCTGGATGAAGATGATGCTTGGGTGGTGGAAGATGCTGTCGTTGCTTGACTGCTGGATGAAGATGGTGCTTGGGTGCTGGACGATGTTGTAGGTGCTTGGGTGCTGGATGATGCTGTCGTTGCTTGACTACTAGATGAAGATGATGCTTGTGTGCTTGACGATGTTGTAGGTGCTTGGGTGCTGGATGATGCTGTCGTTGCTTGACTACTAGATGAAGATGATGCTTGTGTGCTTGACGATGTTGTAGGTGCTTGGGTGCTGGACGATGCTGTCGTTGCTTGGGTGCTGGATGAAGATGGTGCTTGGGTGCTGGACGATGCTGTCGTTGCTTGGGTGCTGGATGAAGATGATGCTTGTGTGCTGGACGATGTCGTCGACGCAGAGCTAGTGGCAGATTGACTGGTGGTTCCGTCAACTTCGTTGGAAGATGAATCTTTGTCGTCCGATCCGGTCGAGTTGGATCCACAACCTGGGACGGCAGACTCGTGGTTGCAGCTTTCGATGCTTGAATCCCAGGCGGTTCCTGTTCCACACTGGAATTCGTACTTGACGAAGGTGCCATTGCCGCCGACACAGCGGTAGAATTTGTGACAGTCTGTAGGATCAGGGAAGAAACCTTCTTCCGTG
Source organism: Agapostemon virescens (assembly GCA_028453745.1). Lineage (NCBI taxonomy): Eukaryota > Metazoa > Arthropoda > Insecta > Hymenoptera > Halictidae > Agapostemon > Agapostemon virescens. The sequence continues at coordinate 2,437,477 of CM052092.1, forward strand.
CAGTTCGAGGAGCCTGAGGGTGGATTCGTGGTTGCAGTCGACTGTGTGCTCGATGCAGTCGTAGTTTCAGGTGGTAAGGTTTCTGTTGGATCGGCAGCGATCATCGAAGAACTGCTTGTACTGGTTTGTTCGGTGGAGGATGCTGTTGTACTTGATGTAGCGGTTGTTGTTGACTGGCTAGTCGACGGAGGACCGGATGTAGTAGTTGAACTTGTTGAACTCGCTGCAGAGCTTGCCGTTGATTGGCTAGTCGACGGAGGACCGGCTGGACTACTCGAAGAAGTTACGGTGCTAGATGTAGAAGCAGGTGTCGTCGTGCTACTTGTGCTTGTGCTCGATTGTGCGACAGTTGTCTGGCCGTCTGTCGTTTGGCTTGTAGACGAAGATGCAGGTGCTGTGCTACTAGATGACTGTGCAGATGATGCAGTGCTTGTTTCAGTTTGAGTTGTACCTGGCTGACTAGTTGCCGCAGTCGACGACTGACTACTGGAAGAATCGGAAGACCCGGGAGAAGTGGACGAGCTCGATGATCCACCTTTGCAATCAGGAACAGCGGATTCATGGTTACAACTCTCGATAGATTGATCCCAGGCAGTTCCGGCGCCGCATTCGAATGTGTATTTAATATATGTAGAATCGCTAGCAACGCAACGATAGAACTTGCGACAATCGTCTGGATCTGGGTAAAATCCTTCCTGTGTACAGGTTCCTGGAGTACCTACAAAAGATACGCAATAGTGACATCGAAAGATTAAGGGGGAACGAGTATATCGTGAGCACTAGCAGAGACTAAAATACCTGATGGGCTACTGGAAGTGCTATCAGTGCCAGGAGAACTAGAGCTACCAGGTGTGCCGGGAGAACTAGAGCTACCAGGCGTGCCAGAGGAACCTGGTGAACCAGGTGTGCCAGGGCTACCAGGAGTGCCAGAGGTACCCGGAGTACCAGGACTGCCGGGTGTACCAGGAGTGCCGGGAGTACCAGGACTTCCAGGGGTGCCTGGAGTACCAGGACTGCCGGGTGTGCCAGGAGAACCAGGACTACCAGGAGAACCAGGACTTCCAGGAGTTCCAGGGGAACCTGGAGAACCAGGACTACCAGGACTACCAGGACTACCAGGAGAACCAGGACTTCCAGGGGAGCCTGGAGAACCAGGGGAACCTGGAGATCCAGGAGAACCAGGAGAGCCTGGAGAACCAGGAGAGCCTGGAGAACCAGGACTACCAGGAGCACCAGGACTACCAGGAGAACCAGGACTTCCAGAAGAATCAGGAGAACCAGGACTACCAGGAGAACCAGGACTTCCAGGGGAACCTGGAGAACCAGGACTACCAGGACTACCAGGAGAACCAGGACTTCCAGGGGAGCCTGGAGAACCAGGACTACCAGGGGAGCCTGGAGAACCAGGAGAACCAGGGGAACCTGGAGATCCAGGAGAACCAGGAGAGCCTGGAGAATCTGGACTACCAGGGGAACCTGGAGAACCAGGACTACCAGGAGAACCAGGAGAGCCTGGAGCACCAGGACTACCAGGGGAACCAGGACTTCCAGGGGAGCCTGGAGAACCAGGACTACCAGGGGAGCCTGGAGAACCAGGGGAACCTGGAGATCCAGGAGAACCAGGAGAGCCTGGAGAA
>CM052092.1:2442538-2491853 GCA_028453745.1 Agapostemon virescens
ATTTTGGTACCAGGACCTGGTGCACCACAATTTTGTGCCTATTTGCTATATATTTGCCAGCATACTGTACAGTCAAATTTTCCAGCAAATTGCAGACTGCCCAATTAGTCAAACTCGTAACCAGTGACTTTTGGACAATGCTTGCACCCTACTTTGCAAGCAGACGTCGGCCATTTTGGTACCAGGACCTGCTTCCACCCAAGCTTCGCCCAATTTGCTACATATTTGCCACCATACTGTGCAATCAAATTTACAACAAATTAGAAACTACCCAATTAGCCAAACCCTTAGCCTGCGAGTTCTTCGCAATGCTTGCATCCCCACTTTGCAAGCAAACATCAGCCATTTTGGAACCACAACCTACTCCCACCCCAATTCGTTCCCTGCTACGAATTTCCCATGGCACTTTTCAGGCAAATCCGCAGCAAATTAATGGATCAAAATCGACCAAACAGCTTTCATTATTCAATCACATTAAAAGTTTCTCTAAAATTGTTCACTAACCCGAGATTCCCGCGGATGATTTCTCCCCAAAAAATTGCCAGGCTGCAGCGAAGTATGAAGCCATTCGCAGAGTCTGGTTCGATCGACCGAGGACCCGTAATTATCGGGACCTAACAGATCCTTGCTCGAATAACGCTCGAACACGGTTGCTGCCATTCCTACGGACCTTTATGCGTGCGGAATACGGCGCACCCTCTTCGGTGGCTTCCATTGCTAATTTGTTCCGGCTGGGAACACGTTCGCCGACGTCTCCGTAACGAGGAGTGTTTATATGTGCCGACTGGACATCCGAGACCGAAGGCCGAGCAGAGGCGAGTCGCCGATGTCGAAAGTTCTCCGGTAAAAATCTACTAAATCCATTTGCACGATGGAAACGCGGAGACACCGTTCTACACGCTTTTCTGGAAACAGAGGATCTTCTGACAATTTTTCTTACGCTTCTAATCCGCATTTATATGCATTTTATATGCACAAAATTTTCTAACGAAATGGAATTTAATTTCTACAATTTTTTCGTTGAGTTGAAACTTCAAGATTTGTAAGTTATTTTTTTAAAAGCGTTCTTGGTCTAGCAGAACCTCTGATAAAAATGTTATCACTTTATCGACCGGCGATTATTTCAGAATTTTTGTAAGGCCTATAATCCATGACTGAAAACTTTTTAATGGGTCCTTCAAGGCTGACAGAAATTTTTATTGCGGATCAGCAATGCATCCCCAATAATATTGTCTAATAATGTTGTTACAAATTGGAATGTAACAATAGAATTTTAAGCTTCATTTTGATAAAGCGCGAATATTGAAAAGCCTATTAATAGGCTTCCGGTCGATAAAGTGTTAATGTAACTTTTCTGACCGCAGAGAATTTTTTACAAATTGTTTTCCAGAAAATTCTCGGCAGATTCGACGATTCGGATTGATTAGGGAAGAGAGCCATTAACCGGACCGGTGATTTTTCAAGGAGCAGCAATCAGAAGCAGCGACCGCTCACGTAGTAACCCGCGGAACAATAAATTTCCCCGCGGCTGCTCGAGATTGAATTAAACAAAGAACAGCCTCGAGCGCCCTATGAAAGAATCATCTCACGTTGTCGCTGTATTTCACGCAGGAACAGGAAAAAGTAACGGAGGCAGACAGAGACATGTGTACGTGCGGGGAAAGTGATTTTTTCGCGAAATCCTGCCAATCGATCTCACCGATGGCACGGTGTCAAGACCGTTCGACGGCTAGACGGATTATCTTGACAAGGAGACCGACTGAATGGGTAAACAGTTGAAGCGTCGGGCCGATTAGGCGATCACCGTGGGCTCCTTTTAATTACTATTGGCGAGTAGCTTGCGTTGTTCTTCAACATTGATGTTCTCTCAATAGGACGGGCTTTCACAGGACATCCTTCCACGTCTTATTGCGATCCATGACCTAAAAGCTTAATGGAAAATTTCTGCTGCGAAAGACAAATATTATTTCATCTTCCATATTTGCTCGGTCGCCGCGCAATTTTTATTAATGGATCGAACGCGGAAAATTTGTAAATTAATGGGTCTTAAATATTGCAGTAAGACTTTAAGATTTGCTTGGACGGATAAAGCGAATAGAAATCTTTGTTGACTCAAGAAAAATTTCTTTATGTTTTAAGAAAGATCTAAGCAAGTATTTTGGCGTAGAATATTGTGTGTCGTTGAGGCAAATATTGTTTAAAAAATAACAGAATCGAAGAGAGATACCCCGAGTATTTTATAAATTTTTAAACAATTATTCAAGTAGTCTTCGATTTTATTTTTGATAAAGGAGGATTCTAATTTGCAAATGATTAGAGCATTTCGTTTTTATCGACTACTGAGAATTCCCAACGTTATCCACCGGAGGTAAAGACTTTGGAGACATCACGGGTCGATTTGAACTGCAATATTTTATTTATAAACGCGTTAATAATAATAAAAATGTACATTTGTGTTACCGCTCTATGTGTTCCTTATATTAGTATCTGTACAGCCGAAACTAGAACTCCATTTTCTCATCTGCAAGGTAAAAGAGATGCTGCAGATGCAGTTTCACATTTAATTAAGAACATAACGGGACACGTACCGCTTTCTTTAATTTTTTGCCCCTTTCTCTCAGTCTCCAAGTTCCAGATGAACTCCTGAAAGAGTCGGAGGGATTTATTTAAACTAGTCTTCTTGTAGTCTTTTATTCTCTTTGCAGTTAAGTCGTAGGTCTCCTGCTCCGCTTTATCTTTCACGTCGAACTCGTTTATCTCCTCGATCAGCGTTGTAATGGTTGGAACTTTATCCGGTTGGAATTTGTCGACCGTGTTCGCTGTGAAAGGTATGCAAACCTTGCCAGTCTTTGGGTGAACGCAGAATGGGGATTTTAGGAGATGATTCATCCCCTTGCTGACGTTTATGTCCAGCCTTGGGTAGGAATACTGTATCATCACTTCTTCGACTAGGTGACGGTACTGGAACCACTTCTTGTCCCCCTAAAAAGAAAATATTATTTAAAAAATTGCTTAAAGTCGTAAAATCATAATGCCAAAAATTCAAGAACACGATGAGCTTGTGGAAAAGCCAAGAATAATGATTATAGTTATCTACCCCCGTTTTTTTGCCGTGAATATACTTCACAAAGACGTTCCATCTGTCCTTGCTAGAACTGCATTGACCAAAAAGAGCCTTCAGCTCCTGTCTGTCTTCCTCATCCGCAATAATCTGCAGGAACTTGTTCATGCCATCTTCTGTGCCCAATATATTCTGCTCTTCTATGCAGAAAGGCACGAAAACAGCTTCTATCGTCTCCAACGCGCGTCTGAAAACCAAAGAAATTACAATTTCTATAACAATTTTTAAACATGAGGAACTCTTGTTGGATTCTATTTTACATACTTAATGGAGTGGTGAATTTTATCCCCAGATAAATTCACCTTCTTTTTCATATATTCTCCACCATCTATGATCTGCAGATATTCTGCCACAGCAGCACGCTCGTAGGAAGACAAACTACGTGCTCCAGGATCGCATACCCAACAATGTATACCTCTTCTGCCAGAAAAGATCCACAGAATATGCTTGTATCCAAAATCCACTGAATGAATCAAGTTATATTTTAACTCATGAACATGACAAAAAGTGTGATCGGTTCGTTTGATTCTTCTACCTACATCTCAGAGCGCTATCCAGAATTTTACAGGCAACAACCATAAACTTCCAGCACTTGGTACAAATATCTGCTCCACTGCAACAAGTCCTCACTTCGTCGTAGTCTGTCATATCTATGTCAAATACAAGTTCTCTTTCCACAGGCTGAAAATTTGAGCCCTTCCGCTGGTCCTTTGGACTGAACACGGTAAAATTAACAATGTCATATTAAAATTGTCTGAATTCTTCTTAGCTTTTCATTCTTTTTGTAATTCTTTTATTACTGGATTTATTGATAATACTTGCCAGTAGTTGTACACTGCACCAATATCAATCTTAAAAGGAATCAACCTTTTAATCTCGTGCTCCAAGTCCTTGACACTTTTAAAAGACTGAAATCTGATGTAGACATCGTCTTGTAAGGTAAAAGAGAATTCTCTGCGAGTGAATATGCCCACTGAAAGAAATATTCATTGATTAAGGTGTCTGTTTATAAAATAACGCAACTTACACACCATTGCCATAACTCAGCCAGCGATAGTAGTCGTGAAACGGAAACAATCTAGCGTAGTAGGTTGGTAATAAGTCTATTAGATTTGCCAAGTCTCCCATGTTGCCAATGTATTTAATAATTTGTAAATTTTATTGAAAATTCAAAGTTTCAAACTCTCGATCGAGTACACAGAAAATGGCGGGAATTGCACTACGTCATGAATCAAATAATTCGAATAGAACTTCGTCTCTGGGTTAGTATTGGAACACTGAACGGGTTTTCCCGCGCATGTGCGACGAATTTGGCATCGATAAAATAAAAGTTTGGTTAGAAAGGGGTACCTTAGTCATCCCGCGTAATTTGTTACGATTCCATTTTGGAAAATTAATATATTGAGTTCCCCGTAAAGTTTGTGCCGATTTATTTTTATTTTTAATAAGTATATACCAAAACTTAAATTCGTTGTGTTTCAATTTTTCAATATAAATTCCGGTATTTTCTATATTTGAATATAGTTACGCTCCTGTATTGATATGGTTCAAAGGGGTGCTACTGTAATCGCTACAAAGTAAAGCAAAAGGCAACAAATTTAAATATAACGCAATTTGCACATTTCAGTCAAGGAATAAGGAATAATAATTTTTTATTAATCTGCTGGACTAATTTCATAGTTTTATTAATTTTTGATGAAACTTAATCGATTCGTTGAATAAGCGGTTGGTTGGGACGTAAATGAATTGTGATATACATTTGACCGTAACTTTTATTTCCTAATGTCGTTACACGTATACTGAATCAAATTTAGAGTGTAGTACCATCAACCCTTTTACATAGTGCAAAAATAGAACGGTTCTATTTTTGAATAAACATTACTTGTAGGAATGTATCGTTGAACTTATCTAAATAAAAAAAGAGAAAACGCCTGTCGACGACACTCACATATACGTGTACTCGATCACAATCCGTCGGAAAAATGACGCTCTGCGTTTCCGTTTCACGAATCCCGTCGCATGCAAAATCAAAAGGCAAAAGAAGAAACATCGATTAACGCAAGTACAAGCTATTCGAAGAAAAGGATTCAAACAACGACGAGATACGTTCTTGTTCACGTTGCACGTTCTTGCACGCGTGTAGTATTTTATTTACAATTCTTGGCGTGAATAATTTTCTTGGAGGGTGGGCGTGTGTAACGTCTCACGTATATATTTATATATATATATATATTTATATATATACATATATATTTAGATAAAGTAAAAACGAATTCGATGATCGTCACCTATAACTTATCTAAGCGCAAAAAGGAATCGAAGATGAGGCGAGGAATATGGTCTCGAGGTCGAAGATTAATGTCTGGATGCGACTAACGTACAATATGATACAGTCTTCGTGTCTGGTGTAGTATAACACACAGCAATTTTCGTTTTTTTTAAGTACGTTTAGTACGGTGAAAAATGTTCTCTTTCGCCCCGATCCGATCCGCGAACTACAATCGCGTGATATGATACCGATTTCTGGCTATAATGCAACCCAACGTTCGCATTCGTAAGGATTCTTTCGCATCCTTGTCTCGACAGAGAAAAGGATTTGAAACGGCTCTGCGAAAAGAAAGAAAGACATTGTTCCTAGCCGGAGTACCGCAAAAAAATTATTTCTAACTAGAGTACCGTAATGAAAATTATTTCTAATTACAGTACCGTAAAGGAATTATTTGTAAGAATAGCACGATGAAATTGTTTCTAACTAAACTACCATAAAAGAAATTATGTCTAACTAGAGTACTACTTTGAAATTGATTTCTAAATCACAAATTTTTATAAAATCGTCTAAAGTACAGTACAGTTTCACTGGACTACGAAAATCATTAGCTGCATTTTGAAAGAGTCGAAAGACTAAAAGAATTTAGAAATATCAATCGTTCTCAGCTTGGTGAAATTATTAAAAATAGCAATTGCTCGTAAACATTTCTATAAAACATTAGTATATGTTTACGAATAAAAATTAATTTAATCTCCCGAATCGAGACAGTAAAAGATAAGAATTAAAAATGATTAAGATTATCTGAAGTATAGTGATAATTTTAGAAAAAAAAGAAGTCGATACATATTTTAGTCTCGACCTATAAAAACTTTTAAAATCGATTCCTGATCGAATTATAGCTCGGTAAAACTGCGAGTTTATAAATACATGCAGTCTATCAATATCAAGATAAATAACGAAGTCTAAAATTGAAGAGTATAATAACTGAATGAAACGGACATTGTTGTGCATTATAGCCAGAGAAATATAGCCTGCGAAAGCCCCAGCCCCGGGAAAAGTATGAAACGAAACTCACCCTTCGGCTAATCAAGAAATCTATCACTTGTTAAAAGGATGGAAACGTACGCATGCTACACATCCTCGTCTGTGTACTTTATAAACGAATTATCATCGACGAATTGCCTATGATCTGCCATACAAATTTTTGTGAAACGTTGTCTTTCCAGTATGGCTGATCACGCTGATACATATAATATATAAATTGTATTCTTTTAGAGTTAAAGCTACGATAGGTATATATTTAATATATAATATATATATATATATCTCTGTGTGTGTCAGTTTTACGGTTTTTCTTTTCTATTATATAGTAACTATGTACAAATATCTCTTACCATCGGCAATAATAATTGTAAAACTCTCGTAATAAATTCTTCTTATAAATAGATAAATCCTTAAATATCGTTCAATCGATAAAAACTCTTGGAAAAATTCACCTAAAAACGATCGGTCCTAGGTATGCGACGCAGTCCTCGACTAACAAGCCAATGAAGATCACCTTTTCGTGAAATGTCGATAAATGAGAGTATGATTCGTGACAGGAAAATGTGCAGGTAGCTTCGATGGCTACTCTAAGCTTCTGAGAAAATTATTTCACGTTAACCCCTTGCCTTCGGTCATCGATTCTTCTTTCAAACTTGACTATTCTCAACTTTCCATCTTACAACACATGCTGCAGCAAACTAATAAAAATTTCATATCGATTTAGAACACAATACAAACCAGTTTTGATAGAATAATTTGGAAATTAAATTGTAGAGGCAAGGGATTTAAATAATCGCATTCAGTACGAAGACGAGAATTCAATGAAACCGTAAAAGGACTATCGATGATCTCTGCAAAGCTTCACGCCGGGAAAATCGGATGAAAATGTCTCGAAGAGAGCCTAGTTCTTCGATCTGTGGTCCACCGGAAGCCGGGACGATCAATTTCCTCTCAATGCCGCCCCGTAATCCCCCGGAAACGTCGCGGTGAATATGCTATCGATTACGCTCGCGTTCGAGCTGCGATAAAATACAAAATTAAAAGAGCGTCTGATCGCAGAGATCAACAATAGATGATTGTGTACTAAGCAAACTCTGTTGCAAAACATTTCATGATAAAACAATAGAGAAAAATCTCTTGAGCATGATTTTAGAACGACGATTATTTCAATACCGTAGACATGCCCGGTGCATTAAAACAAAGAAAAATGTCTACTAAAAATTCAACCTAAATGAAACCCGCAGATTTTTACAGTATGCAACGTTTGCTTTCTCTTTGATCATCGCTCTCCCCGCAGCTCGAATACAATCGTACCCCGCACTCCCAGAATTTGGGAGTTGGAACAAATTTCCGAAGAGGACACGCAGTCGCGTGAAATCCCTCTTATTGTTCCTGGGGGACTTTCAGGAGGACCGTTCTGGTGCCCTCCGAGTCCGAGATGTTGATCTTTAGCTCGTTGGTCAATGCTTCGAGCTTGTCCGTCACTTTGCCACTGTTAGGCCCACCAGGATTAGGCGGGGGCCAAACGTCATCCAAGGGTGGCTCGATATACTTCCGACCAGACTTCAGGATCGTACCCTCCTGTCTCCCGCAGAGCGTGCCTCCAACATGATCAGAAGATGAAACGCATTTTGGAGCCGGTTCTGTGTCCAGGCGAGGACGTTTGTAAAGCGGCGGCTGGATCACCGGGCTGTAATCATGATCCAGCAGTCCCTCGACCTCCTGCAGCAATTCCTCGCCATATTGCTGCAGCTCTTCGTCCATCAGCTGCTTTGTGTACAGTAGCGTTCGCGAGCGGCCTGAAAAACATTTATTTTATTAGCATTTATCAATATTCCTTTGCACGATGGAAAATTGTGACTTGGCATTTTAACGCTTTGCACTCGAAACTCCAGGCATTTTTCCTAACCTACAATATTTTCATTCTACACGATATATTTCATCTTATGCATGCGAAATTTGTGTAAACTCGTCCTTGCAACGATTAAATTTTTCCAAATTTCTTTGACACAAGCACAGCGGTGTAAAGATTGTTTTAAACAATGCTTCAGCTATTTTCAATAGTGCCCCAGTCACTGTTCGAGTGCAAAAAGTTAGGTTTGCTAATTTTTAATAGACTACTTGGAAAAATTAATAAAATCACGGTAATTCATTTAGATTAAGAATATCAGAATTTGTAGGAAGAACGTTTGCTTGAAAAATTCGATCGAAGTCAAAGTTTGTAGGTTAAAACAAATATTGCATCATGCGCACACGATGCGTTGGTCATCGAGGTTCATGAAATATTAAAAGCTATTAAAAGTCAATTGATCTATCGAATACCGTTCTGTCGATAAAAATAGTCAACTCTAAATAAACAAATTATAAGATAATAATAGAAAGATCCTGCTTCTCTCGTGTTTTAACACTTTTCATCAGAGCTCAATGTGCGTGATTCGCACGGTCCTTTTTCCCTATACACATAAAAGGAACTATTAACGAATAATGCGAAGTAATAGTCGATCGCATTGCAGATATTGCGTTCGTGATAATTTCGAGGATGCAGTTATCATGTTTACGCGTACGTCTCGTTATCGTTGCCACAAAGTAATTATCTTGCATAGTGGTTACACTGTCGTTAATCGTTCTCAAGTGGGCATGGTGTTTGATCAGGCTGCGTGTACAATTTCATAACCAAGCTTGGAAAACTGGTTACGATGCGTTCCACGTTCGAGCCACAGGTCCCCTAAAACTCCTAACGTTTGAATTTTGATCAAGTTCATTGACACCACCTGGAGAAGGGGCCACTACGCCATCGAAAATTCCTGAAGGCTGTCGGGAACAGGTATAATTCCCTAATCGAACCTCGAAGGTGACTAGGTTACGTCACGGGGAGTCATTCTACGCTCGAATCTCGATCGACAATCGATCACAGCATTTTAATTAGTTCCGGTGGGACAACTTCGGTCCAATCGAATTACATTAGAGGAGAAACTTCATCCAATTAATTGCGATCTACAGTCATCTGAAAATATAAATTTTTATTCTACTACTTTTTTCGTAGGGTGCAGCTTTATTAATTATTTTCTGATCCAAGAGGAATTTCATTCAATTAATTATAATTTACAGTTATCCAAAAATAGAATAAATATTTATTCTACTATTGTTGTAGGTTGCAACTTTACTAATTGTTTTCTAATAAAAAAAGCAATTTCATTCGATTAATTATAATTTACAGTTACGTAAAAATAAAAATTCGTAATCTACTATTTTTAAGGGTAAAGTTAGAATTGAACACATGACAATTTTTTAATTAATTGCACTGTGCAGTCCCATTAAAATATAAATTTATACTCGATTATTTTCTGAAAAATATACTTTCAATAATAAAATCGCGATACGCCGAAAAACGAAGGCTCGATAATGAATTCACGAGAAAGAAATTTTTCTCGTCGGTTACGAGCGACTAAATGCGGCGTTAAAATATAAATTCGTATTTCATGGCTGTGCTAGAGTGCACGGTTAATCAATAAACTTATAATCCCGGAGGAAGAAAGCCTGCAGGTCGATAAATTGCAAGCCTGCACATGTTATTACTGCATAAGGGTGCGTGTGATAATTCAAACTGATTAATATTGGTTTATAATCTTCGAGAAAGTAGTTAAGATCGACGAGATGGATCGTTGGAGCCGTTGGAAAGGATCCGAGAGCTTTCCTGGCCTCGTTTAGAAAGTAGCTGGGCAACTTCTGCTCGATCTCTCAGCCTGCTCCGGTTTCGACATACCGATCTTTCATATCGAACACAAATAGCTATTTCGCTTTCGAAATTTTCTGTGTTTATCCCGTTATCGATATCTGTCGTGCGTGCCCGATAAAATCTAAAACAGACAGGCAAACACTAGCTCCAATGCGAACCGATCGAACACCAGTTAACCACCTCGACGAATTCTTTCATCGATAGCTATCGAATGAATTTCGATTCGACTCTTTCCGAACACCTTTGGTCATTCGATACGCTGAATTGCAATATAGCGAAGAACAGAAATCAGTGTCGCAATCTGGAATCCTGCTGATATCGTATCGCAATTTCTTTTATTTTCCATGGCGCAATTCAAACTCGCTTAGCACGCGGTGTTTCCGCTATAAAACTATCCTAAAAGAAAAAGAACGCGAATGCTAATCGATGAATCGTCCCCAGAGGGAGCTGGCATTCCCCCCATGTCCGGGGAAAATAATAACGTGTTCGTTTCTATATGTAAGACTATTTATAGCGAGTAACTAGCTTGCCTTAGGTCAGGTTGAAGCTATTTATAAATCTTCTGTTTATTTATTTGCGTTTGTTGGTCGGCAATTGAGCAGGGAGCACGCGGCGGTAAAATAGGAAGCAGAAGAACGCTGTCCTTCAGCCGGTCAGTATGTTAACCTAATTTAACCGAGGCGCTGTCGAGATCGAATCGAGTTTCTTTCAGGAGATCCGAGAATTTCAACCGAAAGCGAACCCTCTTTCTCTGCTTACTTGTTTACCGATATATGTGAATTAATTTAAGAATTCGTGTACGCTGCGATGGACCGAATTTCTTGATACATGGATGATTCGATTTGCTAAACGGTGCGCTAGGCATAACCTAATTAAACCGAGTGAAGTTGTCAACGGTTTGACCCAAAACACGGACGGTTACTTTTTACTGCAATTTTTATTATTAAATGCAAAACAGAAACGCTATATTTAATTATTTATCTTTTTAGGGTACTGATTTGTTAATTCCATCGAGTGCCATTGTTCTTGCGAAGAATTCTAGATGTATTTTTCTGGTCTGAACATATCGGATTGCCCGGAAAGTTCGTGTCGATTTTGACGGAAGATTGAAACTCGACGCATTTAAGTTTTGGTATATATTTATTAAATTGTATAAATGTAATAAGTGCAATAATTTAATAATTGCGTTTTAATCTTTAGTCAAAATCGGCACGAACTTTCCGGACAACCAAATGGAAGAAGATATCCGAGGTTAGAGACCAGAATAAAAATATTTTGAGTGACCAGTGTTTTAAAAATCGGAATTAAGACAGACGGTTACGTAAAGCGTTCACTTAATGTCATTCAATTATCTGGGGTTACCTAATCGCAACTGAAGATAATGAATACACGTCGATGTCGATCTGTTTGACGATCGCGCCTCCTTCTCCATGTCGGCGCTACTGTCTCTCGAGCACATTGTACACGCGAACAATACCGAAAGGGTGTAAATTGTACGTCGACCGACAACAGAGTTCACTATCGACGTGTCAAGGATGACCCGTTATCATTCTCCTACGCGTTTACAAAAACCATGAGTTATTGTTTCGAGTCTCGCTGCCTGGACATTTAAATTTCAATCGACGGAACAATAAGGACCCTCTTCAGAGTCCCATTGAAAACGCTTTCGACCTATTCGATACAGCCATGGAAATCCATGAATGAAGTCATTGTCTAAACCACAAATTTTAACAGAACAAAATGAGTCGTCGCACTTTGGAAAAAAGAACAGGAAAATTTTATTTCTTTATGCCAATTAAATATATATATTCATATATTAATATTGGGTATATACAAATGCAATTTAAATGTTAAAATCGTTGCATTGTGATTTTTCAAATCCACAATGACTAAAAGCCATTTGTATTTTCTAGAGGCAAAAAGAAAATTCATTTTGTATTCCTATATTTTTATCAATGGTTAAATATTGATAACACAAAAATTTAATTATACTTCAGTTTCTCTGAAACGAATAACATGCACGCCTAGTATTCTTAGTTTGGAAGCTTCATGTCAAGTTTGATTGGACATTGTAGAGTAAAGAGTTGACGACAATCGACATAAACAATTATTACTTTTCATAAAGATATGCTCAGTCTAACGGTCGCATGCGACATACCTGTAGCGTTGTAGCTTCGGTCACATTCTGTTTAATTGCTCCCGTTATTGTTAAGACAAGTGTAATTTATGGATTGTTCATGGAAAATTGCCGTGACCCATATATCAACAACCACGCGAAGCGTCATTACCGAGAGAACAGAAACGCGAGTACAAGTTTCAAAAGCAGTCTGGTCGTTTACAGACCTAGTTTGTAATTATCGCGACACGAAAAAGAAATTTGACTTCCAAATAACTCGTGTGCGGTTGTCTCGTAAATGGAAACAACGACACAAAAATATATCGGTGGTTCGTGTCTTTCGTTCCTCAAACGAGAGAAAAAAAAAAACCAGCTCTCGACCGTTGGTCGAGCGAGATAGAGAAGCAGCAAACCGCAGGACGTGAAAGCCAAAGCGAAGAAGAAGAAAAAAGAAAGGAATACACTGCAGGGCCGTGCCTTTCACAATCCCATGGGGTTCAATGTTCCTCGGACCGGGCCAGGGAGCGCTATCAAACCCATTCAACTCGCGTAACCGCTAATATAACGGTTCGAAAAGGTTCGGCGAGCTCCGTGATAGTCGTCCGACTTCGAGAGACTTTCGGACTTGACTCTTTTGCAGTATTCATTATTATTACTATTATAATATACTACAATATTATAATATTACAAAATATTATAATGGTATAATATATTATATTATTATAAAATATATAATATTATAATGTTAATTATAACTATAACTTTTAGAAAAGTTTGGAATATTTTTCCAACTCTTTGACAACAGTATTTAAATTAATTTTAATTTTAGGTTTTTGGGGGCTACTTTAACACGTTAGCTGCCACACATATTTAAGAGGAAATTCTGGTCAGGCTCATCTAGGAGGAGCAAACATTTTCTTGATAATTAATGTTTAAGTACATTAATGATACAATCCTGAAATTACTTGAAATTTATGAAGTAACGTTTTAGTTTAATATTGCATTGTATACTGTCGCATCTACCGTGGCAGCTAACGTGTTAAAACGTATAAATTATTGCTTTGTTAATTTGTTTGTTTACAAATTGCATTTTTCCAGCGCTTGAAATTGATCATTTTGATGGAAGACGTTAGAAGAATTTTAACAGAGCCGTTTAGAAGTAAAGAAACGAAGAGAAGCAAAGAACTGAAGAAATGAAGAAGTGAAGAGGCAAAGAACTGAAAGAACGAAGGAGAGGGCGCGCCGAGAAGTTGAAAAGAAGTAATCCCGTTGGAAATGAAGAAAATGGTTTCACTCACCGGCAAGCGGAGGCATTTTCTCAGGCTGCTCCTGTTCCTGTGTGAGCTCGTTGCTGGAATTGGAGTGCGGCCGCAGATTCGGAACAGCGACCAGGGCCAATGAGAGCAGCAAAACCATCAGACAGGTAGCCGGTTGCGCGCTCTTGTTGCCCTTTTGCAGTAACGCCTGCAGCCTCTTCAGTTGCCCGGCAAGACTCTGATTCTGCGACTGTAGCGCCTTGATCTTCTTCAACAGGCTCATGTTCTCTTCTGTACATTGCTTCACCCGATCCTCCAACCCGTCCACGTACTCCTTTTTCCTCTTCCGGGAGTCCTGAGCCGAGATTTTGTTGCGGATCTTACGCCTGATCCTCTTCAGTTCTCTCTCCTCGTGCTTCGTCAAAGGATAATGCGACGGCAACGTAATTCCTTCTTTCTGGAGTAGACGTTTCTCTTCTGCGTTCAGCTTTAGCCTCGGATAAGGGGAGTCGGATTCGGAGACCTCGTCGCAAGAATTGCAACCTTTCTCGCTGCTAGAATCCTCTTGCTTGATGGTCATCTGTATAGAAACAACGTAACGATTTCTATGAAAATGTTCTTCTTTAATGTTGGCTTCATACAGCTTCAAAAAGAACTCTTTAAAATTGTTGTACAAAGGTTTCTACTTGTCTTACACTTTCTACTGCATGCTGCAGAAAATTTCCAAACCCTGATCTTTTAATCCAATCAGCAAAACTATTGTATCATTTATAAACATTGATTTGCAAAGAACAAAGCTAGATGATCTTTTAAAAATGTCTTTAGGGTCTCGAAGGTGAATTAATTAAAATTATTCCTGTAAGTCAGTTTAGAACATTGATTTCTAGATAATTATTTATCAAAAAATGTTTCTAGGTCCTCAAAAGCAGTCCACTCCAGCAGATATGTACAAATTACGATTGAGGACACTGCGGCGAACATACCTGGACTGGTTTGTTGATGATATTGGCCTGATTGATCTTGAAACCCTTCAAGTTCCTCGCCTGGGAGGCATTGATGATCTTAATAGTCCTGACATCCTTCATGTCCTTCAAACTCACCGGCAGAAGAATCGATCTAGGATTTCCAGAGCCCATCGGCGTGACTCGTATCAATTGTCTAATATTTCGTTTACCGTTGCACGCGATATTTCGTACATTCAGGGCATTGCCTTCTTGCGGCACAGCCTGCACTTGCTGCGACTGTGTTTTGTCTGGAATTAAAAGCATTCGTTTCTGCAATGTAGATGCAGGAGGAGCTTAACCGTCGCATCGTGTCAAAAGATTTAGCGGTTCGTCTTAAAATAACGTTTTCGTGAACGCTTATCGATTCCTTGATGAACTATTATCGCCGCGACCTTGGGCGAGTTTCGGTATCTAGTAACCACTCGCTTCGTTCCCGACGTGCACGAAGAAACACACGCGACATCTGTTCAAATGCCGTTCAATCCGGCGTTTCGCCGATCACTATCTCTCCTAAGTCTAACCGACAAACAACCGAGAGCCTGAAACAATATCTACGGTCTCGAATTCTTTTAATTGCGATGCTGTTTCTCGAATGAATATTTATCGCTTGTTTACAATTGGAGGCGAGCTAGATAACCCAACACCGTCGACTCTGCGAGAAATCGATCTTTCAAACATTTTCGGTTCCACGAATTCTTTGTCCTGCTTCCTCCTGCTCTGATTAACACTAGAACTACCCATCAATAAATCCAACGATATACATTGCTTTGTAATAATAACGAGACTGTATCTTTTAAAACTTTATACAATTCTTATTGTAGCAAATTAAAGAAGCACATCCGAAAATTTCTGATGGAAACATTTTTATAACTTTAATAATTGTGAAAGAAAAAATTAGGGACCAGTTATTTTGACTGGTTTGGTAGTTCTAGTGGTAAAAGGCTACAGGGGGCCCTTATAGGATTTATAATTAATTGATGCATTTGAGCAACAATATGTATCTTTAATTGACAAACTTAAGAAACTGAAAGTAATATTATTCTCTCATTTTGCAGGATAAGAAGCAAACTTCGGACTACAGAAAACGTCTAAAATCTTCAGGCAACTACCTCAAGAAGTTGAAGTCAGTAAACCTTACTCGCAAGTTCAACGACCGAGATGATTTACTTCTCTAAAGCAAAGCTACATCTCCAAAATTATAACGATCCTCTCGCTCACCTAAATCGACGACCGGCGTCTCCGCAGAGACTGTCGCGTTAGCATCAGCCGACGTATTATTAGGGTTCACGACGGCCACCAAGGTGTGCTCCACATCCATCTCTTCGGCAACGTCCGTCGCAGGCGAACTAATATTCGAACTGACCACCGACCTAATCGGACTGTCCACACTGCCCACCGATTGGTTCGGACTGTCCAAGGAATCGAAATCCATAAAGTTCTGAGGACTATTCATCTCCGAGTTGCTGATCTCCACCTGATCCTCTTCGATTGGTAGCAGAGGACTCAACTGCTGCTCGCAGGAGAGGCTGAGCGCGCTGGAGAGCCCGCTGTCCGAGGATGAGGACGGAATCGTGTCCAGGTCGTTCTCCATCAGGTTAAACTGATTTTCCTCCAGCTTGAAGATGGAGTCCAGGAAGTCGTCAGGATTCGTCGGCCATTCTTCCGCCTTAAACATTCAAGAATATTAATTATTATTTAATTCCACGCGTCGCCAGAATTTATCAAATTCTTTTCTGCCAAAGAATGGCCAAGGAAGAGGCTTCAGAAAATTTATTTTTGGCGTCCAATGCAAGAGACACAATTATTAATTAATTCTGTGGCTTTCATTAATTATTAAGCATTTTAAAACATGGTGACGCAGGAGCTAAATAGTAATTTGTTTTCTCTTATGACAATTTTAAATTTTTTAACAAGGCTCTTGTAATTCTTTCACTGTTTTAAAATTCTCATAATTGTCATAAAAGAATGGCTAAGGAAGAGGCGTCAGAAAATTCATTTTCGGCGTCCAATGCGAGAGCCACAATTATTAATTAATTCTGTGGCTTTCGTTAATTATTAAGGATTTAGAAACATGGTGTTGCAGGAGCGAATAGTAATTTATTTTTCAAATTCTTTAACAACGTTCTTATAATTCTTCCACTGTTTTAAAATTTTTATAATTGTCACAAAAGATTCGCACGGTCTAGCATTGACATTCTGAAACTTCTCGAGCGGATTAGTAGTTTTGTACTTCACCTGTCGTCGTAAAAGTCTATCGCAGTCTATCATTCTTCTCACATATGATCGCTTTCAAGGTAGCGGTCATTATCTTACCGCTAGTAAAGAATTGATCAAGGCCTGCAGGCTGAACGGTGAATAGTGAATTTCTACTCGCGTCTGTGCACGATAACTGCAATGATTCGAGGTGGGAGGGGAGCATTTAACGCGACATCGCTGTATATTGTTTATGGTCGGCGCAATCCCGATATCTCGCAGCACCAACAATTTCTGTTGATGATCGCGTGCTCCACTTACGTGTCTGGCTGAAAGTCGGTCTAATCGACTTAGCGAAGCTTGAGAAATGGCCGTTCGCATGGTGCGAGTCGGTCTGACACCAGCCGTTTGGCCAATGTCAGTTAACCCAGTTACTCGAGCTATGGTAAATATAGTTGAAGATTCAAGCGAATTCGGGGAATCCGCGATTGTGTCGGGCAGACTCTTTGTCGAACCGGCCCCGAGCAAAAATTAAGCGCAGACATAATTGCTGCAAGCGATCCCTGTTGTTTCTAGAAAATCAAGAACCATCGGTACAGTCGAGGGCTTAGCGGAAACCGTGTTTTCTCCATACACTTTAAAAGGACTAAAAATAAATCTGAGCTAACGCGCTTGGAAGACTGTTGTATCTTCGCTAGGCTCGCTTTCGTGGATCAAACTCCAGCCGCGCCACGCCTGTGCTCTTTGTGATTTTATTGCGAAGATAAACGCGCTTTGCCGGAATATTTTTAGAGCCGACCTTCGAAGACTTTCCAATTTTTTAATTCCGCTGCCCGAGAGAAAAGTCTTTGCAATATATTTTTAAGCTGTCTCGCCTCTTTGGAAATTCTAGAAAAGATTGCTGTAAAACTACGTTGAAAGAAAACTGCGTATATGAATTTCGTGTGCCAGCGTCCGTACGCTAGACGTGTAGAGAAGACTGAAAACAAAACTGTACACTGTCCACGCGAAACATGCATATATGCAGCGTTTTTTAAACGATGCTTCCGTTGCGTCATAAGTAATGCAAAAACGGTGCTAGTCGAAGCTAATCGTTACATAAAAAAGTTATTAAAGACAGTATAGTTAAACGATGTTAAAAATATATTACAATTGCTTTATTTAATAACGATCAAACACGATGCGGTATTCAAACGAATAATTAGTAATTAATGACGCTTTAACGCTTCACAGTTTGACTGACATGTTACCCACATTTGGGTGAAGGAATTATTTGTCCATATTTCAATATATTGTAGAAAAATTATTATAGAAAATTTAGACTATCAATTCTTACTTCCTTAACACTTTAATTGCCCAACAAACAATCTCAAAAATTCCATAAAATCACAGTAATTTATTTAATCAAGCAACAATTAAAAACTTAAAATGTACTATACTTCTATTTTCCAGATGGCAACCAAAAGTGCAACGAATATTTCAATGTACAAATTTATTTTAAAACATGGACAAATAATTCTGTCACTCATATACGCTTTACATGACAGTCAAAGTGTTAAATAAATCATTTGGAATTTACAGAATTTTTAATATTCCAGGTCAAAGCGCGGAGCTGGGGCATTCGAAGAGGATTTCGCCCCGGTTTCGAAAATGGCTTCCCGGAAAGGGCCTGGAAAGAGAAATGGCGTGGATCTGGGAGCTTGCAAAAAGATTGGGGTTAGTCCGCAGGGGCATATGAATCAGGATTTTTTCGAGACTATTCGCAGGGAGTCCCGTAAGTTAACGGTATCCGCCGTTCGAAGGTCGCACGCCACGATGAGTAACTTCGCATTCTCGGTCTGATTCGAGAGAGACCGGCGACCGGTGTGCACCTTCGCCGCAGGTAACCAAATCGATTGACCTGGAGAACAATGCAAACTATTTACTCGGCCGCCGACCATTACCGTCGGCAGATTTCCTTCGCCGACTAACTATAGCCGTTCGATGCTATAAGGTTTTTCAATAGGGACGGATTGATAGTTTGTGGCGGCTATGTTGTTTTGACGGCGTCTGTAAAATCTGTTTGGAATTCAGTCATGCCAAATCACAGTGGCAAGTAACACAAAACTTTATTGTGCAAACGTTGCGCGAGAACAATCATTTTTACCCAGAAATTGCAAGATGGTTGGAGGACTACTGTTTGCTGTGGATTTTAGGTTGGCGGCGTCATTGGTCCATACTTTTCCCAAAATGACGTTGACGAGGCTGTAACCGTCAACGGCGAGCGTTACAGATTGATGATGACCAATTTCTTTTGGCCCGAATTGAACGATATGGACGTGGACGACATATGGTTCCAGCAGGAAGGTATTACAAGACATACAGCAAACGACACGATGAATATTCTGCATGAACGATTTCAGGGTATGGTTATCTCTCGCATTGATGACGTAAATTGGCCACCAAGATTGTGTGATTTTTTTTTAGATCTTTAGACTTTTTCTATAAGCCTTAATGGACCGGTGCCCTCGAAGTCAACATAGCTCAGACCATCACTCAAATTCAGCTGGATCTATGCGGGCAGAGTCATTGAAAATTGGACCACTTGGATCAGGCGGACATTCGAACAATGGTCATATTCCATACATAATGGCACACATGGACCTTTTAACACGTTCCGTGCCAAGCAATTTTTGCCCGACTCGTCGTTCAGGCTATTTGATGTTTTGACTGAAGACTGATATATTATCACACAATATTTCATTACATCATCAATTCATAAATAATTAGCTTGTTTAACTTTGTCCTATACTGCATTTTTAGTATGCTTCATTCTTTTGGAAGAAATATATTTCACAGAATTAAATTGGTCATAAAATAAATGTTCTCAGCGCATTAAATAAAAACGTCTGAAAGTCAAGTTTAACACTAAACCTATCGAGCATTAAAACGTAAAGAAATCTATCAAATTAAATTCTAGGAAGACAATTTTATAACTTCGACATTTCTCAAATAATTAATCTGTAAACGGTCATTTGACCAGCTGTGGTAGATTCACCATGTGTACCATAAATGATACACGTGGCACGGAACGTGTTAAAGAAAAGAAAATTTCGTTAATAGCTCACACACAACTTTCCTTATTCCATTTCAACATCGACCAGCCCTTATTGGAAAACCCATTGCAAGCAAGTCGGTGAGAAACATAGTAGAGAGACGCACGCCATGAAACAAAGCGGCACTAATGAGAATCGTTCGCTCGCCGGAGTTAGGAGTCCGGAGGAGCCATCGTCGAATCCAAGATGGCGGCACTCGACGAACCGGCACGTGCACCCGACCATTCCATATGTTACAAAAAGCTGGACGTGATTGTGCAATAATTGCATCTTCTCTGAATTAATTACCCTTTAACAACTATTCGGAAGAGATTGTAAACAAAAGCAATCGCAAAAATAACGCTTGTAAGTGCACTTTTCAGTCACGACGACGAGAAACGCTTCTCGCGTAACTGTGGTCATTCTTAAAAATCACTGTACGATATCCGCGTTGCTTCACCGCGATTATCAGGGATTTTTGTGTGGGGCATTTTTAAAAATTACATTTGCAATGTTATTTGTACGATCAATTACCAGGCTGCGGATCTTTGTGCAAAGTAAACCATGTTCTGCAGTAATTTCGAGAAAGTTCTTTTAAGTATTTGCGCTCGAAACAGTTCCATTCCAAAATCGAAACAATATTTTTACTTGTAATAGCTCCATATAATTATTATAATATTATAAAAATTGCTTGACACTAGAACTACCAAACCAGTCATTTTGACTGGTCCCTAGTTTTTTCTTTCACAGTTATTAAAGTTATAAAAATGTTTTCATCAGAAATTTTTGGATATACTTCTTTAAGAACGTATACGTTACAATAAGAATTATATGAAGTTTTAATAGATGCAGTCTTGTTATTATTACAAAGCAATGCATATTGTTGGATTTATTGTTCCGTGGTTCTAGCGTTAAATAATATTATGGCAATTTTTAATGGCGCCTTAGAAGCACCATTCGAGTGCAAACTCTTTCAATATTTCTACCATTTTCTAACGCATCTAAATAACAATATAACAATTACAGTTTCTAAAGCAGATTTACTAGAATCGTTATCATTGATCAGAATGTAAAGACACACTCGTGTACTTATTTAAAAATTGCCGGACAATGTTAAGTCAATTTTAAAATAATTAGAATGCTTCTCGCATCCGTGTCAGAAAATCTTTTCGCGATGTTTAACACATTGCATATGGCACTCTGCTCGCTCAACATGCTTCCGGGGCCCGCACATTTTTTGGCGCTTTAAAAACACTTTGTACGATGCATATATGCACTTTTCTAATTCACATTTGGTATTATATTCACATAAGGTATTCTCAAATATTACTATATATTTTTTATGCATCTATTTATTATGTAGACTTTTTTTAGGGCATCTGTATATAATATTCAATTTTAATGCTCGGTACGTTTAGTCTTAAGGCATCGATTGGGTCGAAAACACCTGAAAACGAGATATCTCATCACCCAGCTGCAACGTTCGGCTTGCTATAGACGAGATATTTCGTCACCCGTCTTATATTAATTCAAAAAAAGTCACAATGATCTTTTTCGAGCGTACGTGCAGCTGGTGCTGAAATCATTGTTCTCGGAATGAGCACAGAACGCGTCACAGCCGCCGAAGTGCACGCTTAGCGCACGTGGGCCGCGCGCAAACCATATGTTAACTCGAATAGACGGAAATCTAACGGGGATTTTCGTTGAACGGCGACTGGTAATTCCGCCGGCCGTCGTAAACATCCGTTGCACGATCGGCTCGCTTGGAAATCGGTTTCCGTTTCGTTAAAGCTTGACCGTTAGACAGAGGCGAGCCTCGTTCGAAGCAATTAAACGCAATCAGCGAGAAAAGACGCGACGGCGAGAGGCCGACGGAACGAAAGTGGCACGCGGTGAAATGTGCGATTCTGCGGGTCGTGCACGTTCTCCATCTTATTTTTCGGTTTTCGGCGAGCGGGGCCGTGCTCGGGAAACTTTGAGCAAGATCTTCGGGAGAGCCAGGTTATCGGGATCGATTATAACCGTTTCTTCTTCTCGCGCCGTTCAAAAGCGATTGCGTAAAGCATGAGTCGTTTAAAAAGGTTTCGCCAGCCTTGGCCATTATTCCCAGCATTAGCATTCCGGATACAAGCTTCGCGGAATCGGCTTTCTTCGAGAAAATGTTCAAAGACATTGTTCACCGCGGGACGCAACCGTCGGGATCATACTCTTGGAAGAGAACCGGCTGCTGGTCTTGCATAAACGAAAATATTCGTTCTCCTTTGATCTCAATTTTAATGCCTCTCGGTCCTCGGTAATCTTGGACACCCTATATTAGGAATCGAATACTATTTCGCTCTGCGCAAAGGGAAAGTGTACTTGGCCGCTTTGTTAAGGCGCAGACCGCCACGTTCGCCAGCAGCGTTCCTTTCGTCGGTTCAAACGTTCTATTAATTACTGTGTTATCCTCTCGCCGTGGGAAAGGAAACATTAAGGAATGGCGTGGTCGCAGAAAACCTGGGGTTCCTGTGAACATTGCGCGACGAACGATTAGAATTTTAATTGTAACAGTAGAACTATCAAGCTAAAAAATCTTTCTAATAACGAGATTGAATTAATTCAGATTTCGTGCGATTCTTGTTTCGTTATTTGCTCGAATAAAGCGGGAGGTTTCTCATGAAAACTTTACTATAATTTGGATAATTATAGCAGAGAACATACAGAAGTTTTATTACAGTTTTAAAATTGAACAACATTAGGGAATAGTGAAAAATTAATTTAAATACACACGTGTGTGTAACACTGCCAGCGAAAGTGTTAAATAATAGAAAAACTACATATGGAGAATAGCTGTGGCAACGTTCCTGGTTTACGGTGCTTCAGAAAGATGCTCTAGCAAATCTCATCTATGTATAAAACCAAATTCGAAGGCCCTGCAACCACAAATGTTTTACACTGGCAGCGAAAGCTGAAATTACACACAATACCGAATTATCTTAACAGATAAACAATCTCGAGCCTCTCGACATTCCCAATCGAAGGAATCAAAGTCTGATTCGCACATTGGCCTAGTTGCAAGACCTCAAACTCAACCAGCAGAAACCTAACTTCTTCCCCGGTGAACCAGCCGTCCTAACCCCCAACAAAAACAAGATCACAACGATCCGGGCGACTCCCTCTAGACGCATCTTTTAATAGAATCCGCGTGCAGGGGTGTGTGCGCCTAGGAAAACAGTCGGGGAGACTCTGAAGAGGATTATTAACCCTTTGCCCTACAATATCCTGTCAGACACGTGTGCTGCAGATTTTTAACAGAGCCTAAAGAATAAATATCTTATTGATTCCCCTTAAAACCGTAACGATATTCTATTCGGTTGTTGTTTAACGTACATCCGTTGGAGAACATAGAGGCAGTTAAAAAGTTTCCTTTTCCATTTCGCAAATATTGAACTACAAAGTAGTTCCAATCGCTGCAACTGTAAAATAAAACGTAAAGCAATGGGTTAAGGAGAACGAGGAAATAGAAGAATAGAAAATAAGAAAGGAACTTACGGAAAGAGGGGACCTAAAGAAAACAGAGAGCCAGAAGGAAGAGGATGGTCCCTAAGCAAAGAAAGTCCTGCGACTCACCGCGATGGCGTCGTCGCCGTAGCTCTGGTCTATGAATGGCTCGTCCTTCACGTCCCCTTTGAAGAAGGAGTCCTCCCTGGGGAACAGGAGGTCCATCAGGTTCATGTCCGTCGACGACATCGTCGAATGTGACGGGCGGGATCACACGTAGCACCGGTGGCAACAGCACACGCACACGCACAACCCGTCGGTAAATTTTCGCACTACCTCGTAGTGCCTTGCTCTACGCTTCCATGAAAAATCAACTTTCGCAACACTTTTCCGCCGAGAGGTGCTGCACTGACCGACGGGGACGCGGGATGCACACGATGCACCACCACCGATTGCAACGACACAGCACCGACTAAGTCACGGACGAGAAAGGAACCAGCCACGGACCGACCGACCGTCGGACGGACCAAGTTTCTGTTCTCTCCCGCCCCACCCTGAACAGAGAGAAAAAGAAAGAGAGAGAGTCTGAAGAGTGGGACCGGTTTTCAACTACTATCGCCTGCTGCCGCAAGCATTTTTCGAGCCTGCCGCACCGGCATCGCTCCCATTGCACGTCTTCTTCCGGATCACTATGATCGCCACTAATAACCTGCGAACGCGACCCTAACCCGCCCCGATGATCTTCTTGGTCGACGCGGCGAGAATGCTGCCGAGGATCGTCGAGAAGACCGTGTTTTTCGACGAACCGAGAACACTGTAGAACGCACGCGACACTATACGATTGTCAATTGAACTGCCAGCGTGGCAGTTAGTGCGTCACACAGGCGCAATACCGAGTGCGGACATGATTGGTCGAAAACCAGCAAGATACGACACTTCGAGTAATCGAGACGCGACGGCGTGCCAGTTTGAACGGTGCTCCGGATAGGCGGAACGCGGGAACGGTTTTCTTGGATCGGTTTCGAGAGATCGAGAATCGAGAGATCCGAATTTGATAGTCAACGCGATTTATTTGTGGACGATTAGAATTGTTTGCGCGGGGAAGACTTGAATTATTTAGAATTTTGATAGCAAGCGTCTACGATATGATTGGTCGAAAATTAGTAAGATACGACGCTTCGAGTAATCGAGTCGCGACGGCGTATCGGTTTGAACGGTACTCGGGATAGGCGGAACGCGGGAATGGTTTTCTTGGATAGTTTTCAAGAGATCCGAATTTGTTAGTCGACGCGATTTATCTGTGGACGATTAGAATTGTTTGCGCGGGAAAGGCTCGAATTATCCAGAGTTTTGATAGCAAACGTCTACGATCTGATTGGTCGAAAATCAGTAAGATACGACGCTTCGAGTAATCGAAGCGCGACGGCGTGCCAGTTTGAACGGTGCTCGAGATAGGCGGAACGCGGGAATGGTTTTCTTGGATCGTTGTCGAAAGATCGAGAATCGAGAGATCCGAATTTGATAGTCGACGCGATTTATCTGTGGGCGATTAGAATTGTTTGCGCGGGGAGACTCGAGTTATCCAGAGTTTTGATAGCAAACGTTTATGAGTAAGTTGAACTCGGTTGTTTAGAGACCACGATGACGCAATTTGGGTAACGATGAAGAGGGTTCTTTTCGTTAACGGTAAAACTACCAAACTAGTTAATACATTGAGCGTTTTGTAAATTTGAAGCCTATTAATGGGTGTTTTAATAATTGCACTTATCAGAATGAAGTTTAATAACCTACTTCTGCATTGTAGTTTGTGACGAAATAATTAGATGACGTTGCTGAGGATGTCTCGTGGATTCCGAATAAAAATTGCAGTCAGCGTTGAAAGATCCGTTAAAAAGTTTTCAATCATGGACTATGGTAAAGTGTTAAAATGACTGGTCTTATTTTATCTTTTATGGCTTTTTATATTTTGTGACTTATTTTATGTTTTATTTATGTTTTCATTAGGGAAAGGGTTTTTCTAAGAAGCAAATCGATTCTGAAATAAACGAGCTGCTGGTCCGTTTGACTTGGTTAGGAAGACAAGTTAACCTCTTATAGTTGATCATTGACATTGTTTTGATAGTTTAATACACTGAATGATATATTTGATAAGATAACATCAACGAATACCAAGTAATACTGAGAATAAATTGACATATTTTTTGTTTAAGACTGGTTCTACAGCAATTTTATTTGACGTTGAATGGCATTATTGTCTATTTGTTGAGTGCTGAGATTAGTCGAGAATGAAGTTGTTTGCACAGTCCAAGTTGTTTCTTTTTGAGAAACATTAATTAGATATGATTTATCAATTGTTTATATTGCCGCTTGCGTGCTCATTAATAGACTGAGGATTTTCGTGTATGTTTAAACATTTTCTCAAGACGATATAAACAAAATATTCAAGCGATTTATACTCTATTTACATTGTAGTCTGTTGTTGAACCAATTCCTTAAATTCAACAAAACAATTTATTTAGTATCGCTTCTTGCCCTGATTAAACGACCGCGGTATTACATGGTAAATAAAAATTGATTTACGTTAATTATAACTTTGCACCAGTCTTCTTTAATCCCTAAATTGGCCAGAATAATTGTTTTCATACTGTTTTTCATTCTGATTAACGACCTGCATACAAAATAAAAAGTATGTACATAACTAATGTTATTGTTTATCTGAATAAGTTGAAAATAATATAAATATGTTTCAGGTACCTCTGATATTTTATTTTGTATTTTCCCTAAGCATTTGTGAAACAAATAAATAAAAGGAACAAATGAAATACAATTTCCCTATGGTTTCAATCTTATAAAACGATGTATAAAAATTGATGAAATAATTGAAAACCTGTGTTGCGGTTACAAAGACTGTTTCTGAATGTTTAAAACAATTTCAGGGAATTCCTGGCCCGTTGTTACTATCAAAAAATTGTCGGAACATATCTTTCGTGTTTGAGAAATATTTACGAATGATTGTGAGGCAACATTTATGTTTGTGTCTCGGAGATTGCATCAGATTAATCAATTCCGGCTGGCTGGTAGAAGTTGCGACGCATTCGGTACACATCAGTGAGTCATGGATATTCAGCGCCGAAATTGTTAGTCCATTATCGGCGGCAGAAAATGACGCAGACGTTCCTTCGACTATTTCTTTATTGTTCTACAATCTTTGCGCATCCTTCCGTTAAATCTATGTATGGGAATTGCACGGATGATTTGCAGCAGCGACTTATCGTGCTGGGAATAGAGACAATGCTTTCACGTTGCACTCGTCGACGCTGGAAAGTGTCGAGTGAGGGGGTTATGAAAGGTACTCATGGTGGAATTTCTGTTCCCTCACTATGGGGCCCCATCGTAAAATGCATTGATTGTAGCCCCTTCCTCCTTTTCCCTTGACGCGAAGGGTCAGCTACTCTGCAGTCATTGAGTTCAGGATTTCTGTAACCGATTCATCGACAAAACAAGTTTAAATAAATTTAAGAACAACTTGAAAAATTATCAATAGAGTTATAAAAATTAATTGACAAATAATTGTAAATGCTCTTCGGGTAGAAAACGATTACTCATTCCAGACCTACATTTTGAGAATTCGAAATTAGTAATATTTCCAAATAACTGGACAGGAAAATAAGAAACGGTTAAATAAATAAATAAAATACAAATAAAATATTGGCCTGCCATTCCAGTTGATGCTACTCATTATCAAAGCAATTGTTCACGTACATTTATATACTCGTGATAGAACAGTCCAATCATGACGAGCAGGGCTACGAAGACCAAGAAGCTCCATCCTCCCCACGTGAGGAAGCTCAGGAAGCCTAAAGACTTCGCCGGCACGTTTCTCGCGCAGACACCCATCTTTTTTAAATAATCGCTGCCTTTAGAATTGCGATGTTTAATCCTGCGAATAACTTGATTTTATGTATTCGAGTTGTGCAAATTAAAAGAAGGTATGTATCACTTGTACGACGTAGATGGTCATGATAAATCGTTGCTATTATCTGTTCGTTGGTTTCTTGAACGGTTTTTGAGGGTTAAATGGTCGAGTTACGGGTCATTTTATGATATTAACATTCTGAACCATGGTTTTTGGGGACGGAGACGGAGGATTTCGATGGCGCAGACTTGGCTCAACCTTAGACAAACATTTGATAATTTGACATTTTGAAAACTCTGCAGGCATTTCGTATCGATCATTCGTTTTCATGTCTGCCGAATCGCGTCGCGGCTTGAATTGCTTCTATCAGCCTAACATTTGCACCATGGCGGCGATCATGGCGGCTGTGGTTAGGTTACGATTCGAAAACCGATTGAAAATATGCCAGTTAGAGAAATGAGGTAGGTAGAACAATCGCGAAGACAATTAAATGTTTTTATTTATTATTCATGCTTCTCTGTTCATAGAGATTATTGTTATATATTATTATATTAAATAATATTTCATGCAATAATTTATACAGTTATTTATTTAACACTTCCCTCTGTCAAAATTATGCGTACTAATATTTATAAGTTGCGACTATTAAGATTGTGAATCTGTAACCATGAGAAATATATGAGAAATTAAATTATTAAAATATGTTATTAAAAAATTTGTACAGATATATTGTCGTTATTTTTATAACGAGTATAGTGTGTCTATTGCGTTTCATTTGGAATTATTTATCTATTAATGGCAGTTGATAATATTGCAGATGTAATTTGTGGTGGAGAAATTATGTGTAACCTTCTGACATCAGCTATGGAAACTAAAGTTACTAGTAAAACCAGCAGCTTGAAGGCTCTTTTGCTACGTGCATGGAGAGAGCGCTGGAGTGATCTGCAATGGGGTATTAATATTAAAACGGTAAGCTGAACTCAACAATTCATTTACTCATTGCTTATAAACAATCTATATTAATTTTTACCTTGCAGATATTACCAAGAGGTGTAAGCGGAGATGTATATAATTTAGCAGACTGTATATTGCAACAGGCATTAGTAGGACTCGGTCCAAATCAGTTAGTATTGTCTTACTTGAAACATTCTCTGAGCTCTCAGGTATGTATCTATCACAAAATCATCATTAACTGATTGTTCAAAACATCTAACATCACAAATATATTTACAGTTGGTCTCGTATGCTGCAGTGTTGCAACGAATTAGTAAATACGATGCCTTTCACAAGCCTCACTGTATCCTAAGTTTACTAGAATTCCTAGAATCTATCCAAATAGGCATAACATGTCGTGGCAAACCAGAGGAGGATTTGCTGGCAGCTGCTGTGCTATCGATTGTGCACTGGTTGCTACAGTGCTACCTTCACACTTTAACCAAAATGCCTCAGAGCAGTCCACTGACTCCGCAGCCTACCGAACTGATGGACAAGCCTGCAAGTATTTTAAAGCAGATGCTCAGTTCGGATTTTCTCTGCGCGATGATGTATTTAGCCAAATACGATGACAAAGGTAATTGCAAAATAAAATTACCAAAGAAGCACCTTATACTCCAGAAGTCTATTAATCCTTTGCACTCGTTTTTTTTCTCTAAACCACCATTAAAAATGAACACATTACGATTCGAAATCATCTTATTTTTTTTATTATTTTTAATAAATATTTCACACCAAACTTTCTTTTAGATTTGTACATAGACGTTGTGAAGAAGTGTCAAGAAATCGAGGCCCTGTTGAAGACAAGCAGCCTGAAGTCCTCGGTGCCGATTGAGGACTCGCTGAAGAAGCTGTGCAATCTAGAAGTAGAATGTTTAGCGCTATCTCCGGAGATGACTCAAATGGAGTCCATCACGCATTGTTTGCAGCCCTTGTTCGCTGTACAAGTGTTGCTGAACCCTAGCACGGAGACAGCGGTGTTCGTGAACCAGTTACTAATGGTTCAAAGACTAAAGAATTACACAAACGCCAGACTGTACTGCGAGATAATTCGCGCTTGCTTAATGTGTCTGCATAACGTAACAGCAACGTTCAAAGAATCGCAATGGGGTGCATTCACGTTCCTGAAGGTTCCCCTAATTTTAAAGGAACTACACGTCGCACATTTAAATGGGGAAGAGAAAACGGAATACTCTCAGGACATTCTAGACGCTTTCGAGCTTCTCCTGCAGTTCACGCCTCTCCTGGACATCATGGATACTGCTTGTTCCTGTAACAGCGTCGAGTGTCTGCTGAACGCTCTTCAAAAAGTAAATTTGGTGACCGAGAAGCAGGCTAAGCAATTAAGTAGCAGAAGAGAAGGTGTGACCGCCACCTTGCAGAAATTAGAGTCCTCTACCTCCACCCCGTCGATCCCAAAGGTGATCGTAAGAGCTGAACCAACGTTATCTGGGATTCTAAAGACTCTGAATGCGGACTACTTGAAGATCCACGAAGCGTTGTTGAGTATGCTATACCAGGTGCTCACTGGGAAAAGTTTCGAGCTGATGCTGGCCGTGGCGACCGTCGAGGGCAAGCTGAAGACCTTCGTCACAAAGTTGATCAAGTTCAACGAGTGCAGCAAACAGATCAATGAACCTGTCCCACCAAAGACTGCAGCTACCAGAGCTATGCTCTTCGACGTCTCGTTCCTAATGCTCTGCTCTATCGTACAAACTTATGGCTCCGAGGCTGTTCTAGAGGAAGGCGGAGGAGACTCCTTCTTTGAGCAATGGGTGCGCGAGTGCATGCCTGAGAGAAACCAACCAAAATCACCCCAGAAGATGTTGGAGAACATCGATCCCGCCAGAGTGGATGCCCTATTAGCGCAAATTAATTCTCCCGATCCAGACTTCAAATCTAGTAATATAAAATGGCACGTTGCCTGCCAGTCAGCCATGGGCGCTGTCAAAGAACTTCTCTGTGCCTGGGAGAGCGACGTACTCGGAGCTGGGGATGTCAAAAGAGCTCTAGATGGTCTGAGATCTACTGCTTGCTGTTTGCCAGTCTGCGCAGCAGCTCGGCTCTGTGCTTACATGAGCATTACTCATCAGGACGCTCTATTGAAGCCTATGAACATGGTCCAGCACTTCTTGACCCCGCTACCCGGAGATGAGATGCAGGATAATCTGAAGGAAAGGTCGAGTCTGATGTTCCAGATCATTAGGAAGATGCAGTATGATGTGCATCCACCCACTCAGTCGAAGAACAAGGTTCTGTCGATGTCCCACAGGTAGGGTTAATCAGATTGCGGATCTCATACGTTTGTGACAAAAATGGATTTATTTTTTCAGCATCATATCAAAACAGCCGATACTGGAGCAACTGGAAACAGTGTGGAGGAACGTCAACCAGCGAGGGTGGATAAATATTCAAGCGACACAGTCTTTAGAGTCCTTGTTGAATACTGGTGGCTCTTTATGGTTCGTTTCGAATATAGTGAAGGAAGTGTTGAAGTATCGTTACCAGCAGGAACTCGACCAAGCCGTAGATCTGGCGTTCGCCATTTTCCACCTGGACATCGAGAACTGTACCTTAGATCTCATTAACCATATCATTCCACAGTATTTATATAACTCATTACAGTAAGTTCGACAATTATAAAACTAATCTCTGTTTAACACGTTGACTGCCACATCCATCACGTCTAACAATTGTTTAATATATTTGAGAAAATTAATTTTTATCATTGGATGCAAGGTTATACGAATAACAGCAATAATAAATTTTATATTTCTAGTTGTGGTTTGATCAATTAAATCACGTTGCTTTTGCTGAATTCTTTGGGATTGTAATTTAGCAGTCGACGTGTTAGGGTATCGAATAGAAACTAATTCGACTGTAAATTTCTTCCAGAAGCGAAGAACTTGTAGAGCCACAGTCCTCCGTTTTAGCGAAGCTGTGTGTGTACTGTATATTTTCTACCCTAGAGTATAACAATTCGAATCCATATCGCGGGAACAATAGGAAGCGAGTGCGAAGAGATCTTGATGCCGACGAGTTGGACGCTCTTGGTGTACCAAATAAAATTCTCCGGCTAAACGAAGCAGGAGATTCGAATCCCATTTTCGGTTCGCAGAGTCCTCAAGCACAGGGTCCGACGAATGGTCAGAAATCTGTGGTGCTTAGGGATCCTCTGCTAACTGCTCTCAATGGACTCTTCACGATCTTCACTTTCCTCGCTGGCAGAGACGGCGAGGTTTCGCAGCAGACTCACTTCATACTACAATTCCTCCGTTTGATGGTACAGTGTGGCAAAGACAGAACTCGAATCGTGCTGCAAGGAATGCCGCAAACATTGGTCAGTCTAGAACCAATTCTTCTAACGCTTCACCTAACCGGAAGACTTATATTGAAGCTTTAAGCAGAGTAACTTCTTTACAAATTAACCAGACGACTTCAGTTTCTCTGTTAAGCTAAATGGATTGTATAAAAAAGTTGTAAAAAGCAAATTTCACCATCTTTTCCTAACTCAGCTTGGCAGAAAGGCTGGTAGTAAAGAATTTGTCCTGATATAAAGCGTTTGTCATATCAATTATGATACTGACTTTACATAGTTTCCTTTTTTGATTTCCAGGTACCTTGTCTGCTGAAAGCACTACCCGAATTATTTACGACTGATATACTGTTACGATTTTACGATATTCAGACTGTAGCCGGACGGAAGGCAACCGCGCGAGATCTTTGTATGCTCCGGAATATCACGTTGAAGCCGACGAAATAGCGGGACGATGTAGGATTTTTATAGAAGCGAACGCGTTATGATAGATAGTAAGACGTCGATCCATCTTATTATTTTAAAATATACGAATTTAATACGACCGAGTTTTTGTACACTCAACGAGCTGTTCACACGCCACTTTCCCGTTTCTAGTAAAACCATGGAATTAGAAAAAAGATCATCGTTTCGGACACTTTATTCCTTCTTCTTCTTCTTCTTCTTCTCGTGTCTGTGTGTTTGTTTGTGTGTCTGTGTGTGTGTGTGTGTGTGTGTGAGACGGATTTATAAACAGATCTATAAATAACTCTTATATTTAAAATTATGTACAGTAAATGATACACGTAGCATCCCAAGGAAGAGGGTTGGGGCGAGAATTTTTACACGATATATAAACACGTGGTAAATGAAAGTCGCAAACCATTCCGTTCGCCAAAGTTACAAAAGAAAACGCACCTTGCAAATAACACCTTACATCACTACGTAATATTTACATGAAACACGGCCATTTTTTGCAAAAAAGTATCGTCCAACTGTCCCTCCACGATTTTAACAAGATACAGAAAAATATTCGACCCGTATATTTTTTTAAACTGCCGTTGAAACACAGTCTCTCGATTTCTATTTATACGTAATACATTTCCAAAAAATCAGAAATTCGTCTAGAATCAACCCTGGGGGGCAAATATACATCTTGTAAAAAGGCGATCAATAAAAGTAGTAAAATACCATTAGAAAGTTAATTCAATACAAACGCCTAACTTTATAAATCCTTCCAGATCCAGGGTCAATAATTTCAGAATAAACGACCATATACAACTTCTTCAACTCTCTCTCTGTAGCCTCTAGAGATCGATCACAAATAAAAAAATATTTTGTCGAATATTCTTCCAAGTTTCGTGTCGTATATGTGCAATGTTTTTTCTTCTTCTTCTTCTTTAAATCGCGGAAAGTCGATTGATCAGTGTCTTTTGCCATGTAAAATAAAAAAGGGGGTAATGAACGGACTGAAGAGATCCAGAAGCCGGTAGCATCGATGAACTCAGACGGTTTTCGCGAAATCCAAAGAAGCTGGAGAAATCCAAAATCCAAAGAAGATGGAGAACCGTTTAAGCTGATCGACGTTGCCAGCGATAGTCTTTAATGGAAGCACGTTTAGGCCCTCCGCAGGACTTGTTCTACAGCCACGGGTGCCAAGACGGGTCCATCCTGCACAGATTGTCGTGGCTGTTAGCTGCAGCGACCAGTGTGCTGACTTTGCTGTCGGTCCCGTCGAAATTTGCTAGAGAGTTTAGCCTGGAGACGATCGCCGTGACGGCTCGGGTCACCATCGTGATCAGAAGCTCGCCTTTCATGTCCGTTGGCGTTTGCGACGCAATCTCGGCATCCTCTTGCTTCTTGTTGTGATCGGCGATCACCTCGTCGCGCAGGATCGCACGGAGAATTGTATGCACTTTGAACGATGGTTGTACTAAACACCGTGCCGTCGCGATTGCACTTGCTGTCAGCGGCCCGGAGACACCTGGACAACATTAATTTACATGTTTTAATGCACGAGATGGTCATCTTGTTTGCGTCAATAGCAGAGCAATTGTAATTAACAGTTTCAGTATCTACTCGGATTTAGTTCATTTAAAAAAGATACTTTGCACGCACTCATGGAACCCTTTGACTTATTTTAATCACTGGAACTACCAAACTAGTCTTTTTAACTGGTCCTTAGGTTTTTCTTTTGCAATCATTGAAGTTATAAAAATGTTTTTATCAGAAACTTTTGGATGTACTTTTTTAACACGTTAAGCGCTTTAATTTGAACTTGAAGTCACATTAAACTTCAAAGATTTGCCAAATATTGCCAGAAAATCGCTAAATATTGAAGGTAACCCCCTTCTTAATTGTACTTGATTCTTTTGTACGTGTTAACACTTCTACTGCCATGTCACCCATATATGGGTGACAGAATTATTTGCTCATGTATAAAATTAAATTTGCACGGTAATGTATTTGTTGCACTAAATTTAGTTGACACCAGAAGAATAACAGGAAGGATGAAGGATAACTATGTATCGTACATTTGAAGTTCTCAATTTTTGCTACATTAAATAATTACTTTGATTTTGTGGCATTTTTGAGGTTATTGGTTGGGCAGTTGAAGTGCTAATGACGTATACCTTATAATAAGAATTGTATGAAGTTTTAATAGATGCAGTCTCGTTACTATTACAAAGCAATCACACATGTTTAACACTAGATCTACCGAGTAATAAATCCAACCGATGTTTACTGCTTTGTAATAATGACAAAATTGTATCCATTCAGATCTTGTACAATTTTTATTGTAATGTCTGCTTGAATGAAGAAATTCATTCAAAACTTTCTGGTGAAAATGTTTTTATAACTTCAGTAATTGTAAACGAAAAAATCAGGAACCAGTAATTTTGACTGGCTCGGTAGTTCTAGTGTTAATCTATCCTTTCAGACACTTTTCAGACCCCAGTAAAATTTGCTGCATTGAATAAGCCAGTGTAAAGGTTCATTTTTCAATTCTATCTACGAACCTGTACTCGTAAGGAATTCAAGAATATTTGGCGTGAGCCGGAACGGAACCGGTCTGTTGGCGTCCAGTTCGCCGGACGTGTCGTCAACATCGAACTTGAAGTAGGCAATGTTGATCAGACCAGAATCTTGATGCACGTACATCATGTCGGGGTTCAGTCTCGTTAGGTGGAGTACATACTCCGCGAAGCAGGCCAGAGATAGCTGCAGCGTGAACTGGAAAGCGAGAGAAGACAGTGAGAATACTGACTGGTTAAATAAAAAATGATTTTAACGTTTTCCTAAGTTTAACAAAATTTTCCTATTTCTGCCGTAGACCATCCGTTACCATTTTCCTGAAGGTCCAGTAGTCGGTGGCCCCAGGGAAAGTCTTCACAGCCCAATCCTTTAACATCGTCCTGGCAACCATACTCGTCTGCACCTCCTTCAATATGTCCCTGAGAACCTGATGACTGGCTTGCGCTCCTCTCGCTTGCACAGTCGCCAATCTCTCGTAATACCTAGCTATGGGAGCGTCATGCTCTATTCCTAGTTTTGCACAGCCTTGTTTATAAATATCCAACAGAGATACCGAGGCAGGGTTATCCTCCACCAGCCTCATCTGAGGAGAAACCGCGACGACTCTCGGTACGGTGAAATGTAAAAACCTCCTTGAAGTCTC
The DNA here is from genome assembly GCA_028453745.1 of Agapostemon virescens. NCBI lineage: Eukaryota > Metazoa > Arthropoda > Insecta > Hymenoptera > Halictidae > Agapostemon > Agapostemon virescens. Next base: position 2,477,715 of record CM052092.1, read on the forward strand.
CTTTTGCTTTGCTAGATAGTGATTCAACATTCTCAACAATTGCAGGACACGTTCCTCTCGTCTGGCATCGCCTAATCCAGCATCGTTCACCACTAGGTAAGGATAAAGACGACCGTTGTGTCCTCTGATTCGCAGTCGTCTGGCTGCTGTGTTGTGTCGCTGGACTACTTCCACTCTTGGCATGAACCTGGCTATCCTGACGTAGTAGTGAGAGTGTTTGGGTAGCAGGAATTCACCAGGAAGCTCCACCTCTGCGGTCTTCAGGCTGAAGTTACTGAGGAACCGGCATTTCTCTTCGATGAGGAACGACCTGACCGAAGAATTTATAGTTTAGCCAGTATGTCAGGAGTAAAAAGTGACAGAGTAAAGTTAGGATTTAACCTGACAACTATTTTCTTTTATTTTCTATGGTTTGGCTGTCCTTGAACTTGATACTCACTTGGGCAGTTGCTTGGTCTTCCCCTCGAGGATCTTGATCCACTTCTTCAGCTTGCTGATGAGATTGTGCAGCAGCCTCGCCTCCGGAACCGTGAAGTCGAAGTCGCTAGTGAATTGACCTTTCATTTTCTGGAAAACGGGATCCTGGACGGTGGCTTGTGCCCTGCGCGCCAACGATTCTGAAGCCGCTGAGCCAAATGTGTTGTTCACGTTTTGAGATGGGGATATGTTTTCTACGGTTTTCAGGAAGAAGTCCGTAAGAACTCGTCTCTGCCAGGGGAGGAAACAACCGAAAGCTTACCTATTCCGATTCCAAACGTCGAGACTAGCTTCTTCACGAAGTTCAACGTGTGGGGAGTTATGGTCGCCTCGCTGACGGCTCCTCGATTTTCGAAGGCTATCGCGTAGCATTTAGCCAGACCCTGTCTTAGCTGTCTGAGGACCTCCTCGTACCACGTCTCTCGGAACCATACCATCTGGAACAAGAGAATTGGATGATCTTTACTGTACTCTTCTATCAGTTTTCTGTGGATCCTTACACAAACTTTCAATGAATAGATTGTTCTATTAATTAAATAATTTTCCAAGGACTCTTTCAAGTCTAAAATAGTTTCTTCACAACCTCAAGAAGCAAAACTAACATTGTACAAAGATCCCCAATCAGCTGACAATTAAAACAAAATGAAATAAAGATGAACCTGATCCACAATTCCCTCCAAGCTGGACAAAATGGTCGGATGGATGTCTCTCTGCATATGCATGATCTTGGAGCACCTCCACATGGGCGGCGTGGCTCGAATGGGTCCTGTTTCGGGCACTCCTTGCTGCTGAGCGTTGCCGCCTGCTCCACGACCCTCGACACCTTCCTGATTCTTCCCAGCAGCCAGTTCAGCGCTCTTGTACCTTTCCCTCTGCTCTATCTTCAAGGTCAGATACAGAGTTCTAATGGAAAAGTACACTGCCTGCGGGAATACCCTTCCAACTTGGCTGAGCAGATTCAGGATAACGTTGCCCTCGTGTCGCACCAAGCACATCAGAAGCTGAGGGATCCAAGGAAGCCACTGTATAGGAGGAACTCCGACAGCGTACTTATCCACAGCCTCCATCAACGAGAACTTGTCGTCGTCGTATGTCAAGAGCCATAGGACCTTGGCTAGATACTTTCTCGACTTGGACTCGTTCTGATGTCTACAAGCGTGGAGGAAACAGGTGATGGCTGAGATGCCTATGGAGATTTGACGGGCATCTCTGGTGAATATGTGCTCCAGATAGTCTCCCCACAAGGCCCAAGCTTTGACCAAGGTATCATGAAGTTGTACAGCGGCGGAGAACGCTTTGTTGGCGTCGTCCGACCTTCCAATCTGCGAGAGCAGCATTCCCTTCAGCGCGTAGAACTCAGCGGTCATCTCCTTGGTGAAGTACCTGAGATTAGTGGACTCAATCACCTCCAGACCTTCCTGCAACTCGTTCTTCCCGCTCACAGAAGCCATCTGCAGGTAACACTTCACTTGCTGTCTGATCTTCTGGAAGCAATCCACAATGGGGACGCTGGGGATCGTGTAAATCCTCGAAAGAGAATCTAAGCAGACGCCGCAGAGATTGTGCTTCCTCGCGATTTTCCCGAAGTGGATGATGGCTTGCACAGAAGCGTGCACGCCTAGCATGGAGTGATTGGTCGTTTGATCTTGCTGGGAGTCGTAGTGGCTCGAGATGAAGGTATAATGATGCTGTCGCCATGTAAAGATGTCCGACCAGTGGCTGAGGTCGTCGGCTATCACCGGTAGCCTGTTCCTCCAGGTCTTCACGATAGCTTTCATGTCGTGCAGCGACGTGCTTCTGCCGTGCAGCAAGCCCTGATGAATCTGCATCGCCTCCTGAAGCTCCATGATCTGTTGTGCTGCCTGCAGCAACGGCAGGTGCACGTGGCTGACGATGTGAGGCAACCTGCGCCATTCTCGCATGCATAAACCTGATGCAAGCTCCACGTATCGCTCTACCGCGTTCAGGTGCTGGTCCTCGCTGTTGCAGATCGCTAGGAAGCCTCGGTACAGGTTCACCTGGAAAGAAGAAGGATTAGCAAAACTTTTCTATCTCAAATGTACCCCTTTCAATTGCTAAAAAATTTATTAAATTCCAATAAATACTGAAGAGTTTTCTCTTTACCTTCCAAGTCATCTCCTTGGGACAATTGTGCTCCACTTGCGCCAGAGCCTCCTTCATCATGGTCCAGTTAGGAATGCGCCAGGAGCTCTCTAAAATTAAAAACGGATTCTTCTCTGCCTTCTTGCTGCCATAATCTAGTAAGAGGTCCCACTGATTCAACTCCTTGGCACACCGAATCCAGTGCTGCTCCCAGAGCATGGCCTCTCTCTGAATCTTGAACGGAGCAGGGGTCGAGACGTAATCCTGCTTGAACTTGGTCATGGCCACATCGTAAGCTCCCTGAGCTTGCTCGAAGAAGCCTTGTTGCTCGAGCGCAGTTGCTTGAAGCGTCTCCTTGTAATGAGCATGCTTCTGCCAGAGTCCGGACCACATGTCCTCCTCGCAGAGCAAAGAGTACATGTCCGAAAGGGAATCCAGAATCTCAGCATGAGGACTATTGTCAGGCTCGAAATCATAGCAGTCGGATTCCCTCTTAATCTTAAACTGATTGTTCCCGTTATCAAACGCCATCTGCTCCAAACTGAGGGTCATCCTGTGCCAGAGATTATGTGATCTGCCCAGATACTTCATCAACGCTGGCCTCATCGGCACCGGAGGATTGCAGTGGGCAATCGCCTCGACGAAAGTCGCGATGGCACTCGGATGACAGTCCTTCTGAATGACGTGCGTGCCGCTGCAAATGAATGGCACCACTTCGGCTATCAAAGTGGTATGCTGATGTTCATCCAGGATCCCCCAGATCCTCGGAAAGGTGTCCAGCCATACTCTCTCCGCCAGGTTGGTGTCCATGTGACAAAGTTGCGCAGCAGCTAACAGAAGCTGTTCCGTTCTTATCTTCTTGGCGTGCTCGACAAACTCGCCCTGCTTCGCTATCAGCTGCGTCAACGTTGTCTTCCCTGTGGTAGCGATTTCTTCAGGGACCGTCGAAGAGTCCACGTTGGCCAGGTCCATATCTAAAATGTCATCCTTCACGTCAAGCATGTCAGAGATGTCCTGCGGCTCCTCTTTGATGGAGCTGTAGATCATGAAGTTCTTGTGCTCCTCGCTGTCGGTCATGTTGATCACGGACGTGACACTGGGCAGCAAGGTGTCCTGATTGGACATCTGAACCTGCGTGGTCGAGTTGGCGGTGACCAGCAGCAGCTCGATGCACTGCTTGATCCAGTAGTGAGGACCAATCGCGTCCCAGCTTTGACTGCAAATAATATACAAAAGTCTGTCGTGAAGACGCCTCCTCATGGACCCGTCGAACACCTCGAAGAACTTTGCTCTGATCTGTGGCTGTATGCACCGCAGGCCTGACAAGAAGGCTGGCTCCAACTTCGAGGTCAGCTCGGACGACTTCAGAGCCTCGTCCCTGTAGATGAAGTTGACCAGCTCCAGGAACTGTCTGTTCAACTCCAGATCATCAGGGAATCGTTTCTCAACGTACTGCATCATCTTCACCAGGAGGATCGACTTCTCTCGCAAACTCGGGGCCTGATTCATGGCTATCGGATTCTTATTCTTCATCCATTCCTCCAGCATCTTCGTGATCGCCTTCATCACCTTGATGTCCATCGTCTTCTCTATCAGGCCCACCAGGATCGAGCCTATGAAAGACTTCCTCATCTCCACGCCCATCACCATCACTCGGTTCTTCACTAAATCTAAACTAAGGATCAGTAACTCGCTGCCAACCGGATTAGCCTCCGTCTGAGTCGAGTGCAAATGGTCCTTCGCCATCCTGTGAAGCACCCTCATGAAAGGAGTGATCAGTCTGTCGATGTAGCTCTGGTTGTTGGTACAGGCTGCCTTCAGCATCATCAGGGTACCGAACAGCGTGCTGGGAGTGGCTGCAGTGTTCTTCTCGTAGGTCGACAAACCGTCTACTATAAACTTTCCAACGGTGGTGTAGAGAGTGTCCAGCTCTTCGTATTTGGACGCCACCGTAGAAGAAGTAGGCTCTGCTGGAAAGATAGTCATCAGCCTCGACAATAGTCCATGGACCAGTCTGATAACCTTAGTATTGCTGCTCGCTATACATGCACCGATGCCTCTCTGCAAGGATTTGAAGCTTGCCAGTATCTGTTCCCTCTTCATCACTCCCAGCAAGAAAGTCAGCACTTCCAGGGCTGTGCAGATGTTCCCAAAGATGGGCTGGGTGCTGTCAACGCTGGCGAGGACCTTGTCCAGCCAGGCTAGCTTCAAATCGCAGGACTGGGGCCAGACGTCCGGTTTCAAGGCCATCTTCAGCAACGCCACGCAACGCCTCGACAGCTGTTCACCAGGATTCCCATGGATCGTGGTGACGTCGTTCACTTGGCAGGCTAAACGCAGAAGAAAATTGAGGATGGCATCGGCGTGAGCCCTCTCGATGGGTTTCGTGGATCCTGGTTCTATCCTGGGTAGGATCACAGGAACAGTGGTGTTCCCTGTGGCTGCTTGGGTGGTCATCCTCTTAGTCCCTATGGGATCGTCGTTGATAGGCCTCTTCACTGATCCTTGGAGTCCTCTGTTCCCTCCGGATTCGGCGCTCTCAGCCTCGTCCTTGATTCTGTGAAGCTCCCACTTTATAATCACCTCTGCCAACTCGACAGCCAACCTTCTGTGCTCGATGGTAGCCGTAGGACTGAATCCCAGCCTCTGAATGGAGTTCACAATGTGCTGGACCAGGTGATGCCTCACAGGATAATACACTTTGTAATGTCTGACCACCAATTGAAGGATGTGGAACAGCTGCTGCATAGAGTGACCTTCCTCTACGATGATCTTCTTGGTCCAGTGCGTCAGCATCGTGTTACCGTCCTCCATTCTGACCGGCATCGCAGGAGTCAGGATTTCCAGTGCCTGTCTGACCACGTTCCTAGCGTCCAGAGCATGAGCCTTCAACAGGCTATGGAAAACCTGAAGAACTATCCTCTTGTGGATGGCGAATTTAGCGATTATGTGGCTGAGCAACAGATGACCGTGGTACCTGGTCGTCGGGTCCACGCAGTTCTTGCCTAGGAGACAAGGCCACGCGAAGGTCATCAATCTTCTCAATTTGTTACCCTGTCTTTTATTCGTCACGTCGTGGATGTGCTGAGAAGCTTGCTCTACCAGGAGGCAGGAAAACTGGAGCAGAGAGATGCGAACACAGTCGGCCGATCCGAAGGGGTTGTCAGGGTCTATGATCTTGCTGATGAAGACTGACACGACGTTCTCCGGGTTGTCCTGATATGGCATCGGTGCTCCGCCGACCAGTTTGGTCCCCTCTCCTCTCTCGAAGCTCACGGCGAAGCAAGGAATGATGATCAGTTGAAGAACGTTGGCCTTCAACTCTTGAGACAGATTGTTTGTGGGAAAGTGGTCGACGAACCTGAAGAAAGCGCTGCGCTTCCACTCGACGGTGTACTCCTGGGCGACCGTGTGCTCCAGGAAGTCCCTGAGGAACTGGAAGTCGGGGATGAACCTGTCGCAAGTGGCCCTCAACAGTTGGAACAGCAAGTCGATGTCGTTGGGGTGGTGGCGGAAATAGTGCAGCAGGATCTTGACTATCAGCTTCGGCTCCTTCCAGTGGCAATAGTCAACGCTCTCGACCTTCTTATGCAGAGCTTGGTACTCGTCGTTGCACCAGATCTGCTTCAAGGCTCCGACCAGCTGAGTCTGCGAGGACAACCATTGCTCGTCGAATTTGATCAACACTGCAATGATCTTAATAGCTTGATGCTGAAGCTCGGATTTCTCGTTGTGGGTCAGGTTCGAGTTGGTCTGGGAGTGGGCGAGCAGCATGGTGATCAATCTAGCGGTGCTGTTGTGCAGAACGTCTCGGAACGGTTTCCCATCCTTCTGCTTGACCAGGAACTCCAGGTACTTGCTCCACTGTTGGTCCTTGATGTTGTTGTCGTGCAGGAACAGGTTGAGAGTCTCCGTCGGGTAGCGTAGCAGGAACTTCATCAGAGGAATGCGGAACGGACTGGACACTTCGACCATCAGTGACTTCTCCGTTTGAAGAACCAGTCGGCAGAGCACGTCGATGAACTTGGGAGTGGCTGCTGGGATCTCGTGGAAGATGCCTATGATGGTAGCTATCTTCTGCTCGTTCTCCCCGGACTTTGATATCCCCTTGTGAGCTTGTATCAAGTTCTCCAGAAGCTTCTTCAGATGCTGCAACAGCTGCTCGCAGAGGGTGATGCTGAAAGTGCTGGGAAACAGTTGCGTTAGATAGGACAGTCTTTTGACACAGTTCAGGCTGAGGTTTCTGTGATCGCCTAGGGTCAGCAGCATGGGCCGCATGATGGTGTGCACGGACTCCATGTCGATCTGGAATCCGGCGATGAACTTCTGCATGCATTCGAAAGCTGCCTCTTGCAATTCAGCGTTCGGTTTCTCTAGAGCCTTGTAGAGGACACCGAAGATCTTCTCCCTGCAAGCTACTATGTAGTGACAAGCTGCCAGAGCCCTCAACGCTGACTTCCGAAGAGGGATGAGGTTGGACACAGACTTGTAGCAAGGTAGCTTGTTCAGATTCGCGTCTTCTGCCTCGCTGAGAGCTAACAGTTCCTGAAAGAACACTTTATGCTCCATCACGGACAAATCGATGGTGAACAGCCTAGGATTCAGCGTGGTGCAGAAAGTGTTCCCATCCATCAAACCGATCTGAGCATTAGCAGGCTGATGTCTCAGTAAATGCTTCTTGGGTGGAATCATATCTGCCAGGACCTCTTTGTGGGGCTCCATCACTTCGGTCACTGTCTTATTCTGAATCTCTGCCAGCAGACGCAAGGATGCCATGGCTTGTTCCCTCACCAAGGTGTGAGGGGACGTCACCTGCCTGACTAGTTCATGAGTGACGTCGTAGAGGCTCTTGTTCTGTGCCTCTATCAGCTCAGTGTTCCCATCTTGGATTCCAGGATTCACGCAGACCCTCAACATCTTCTCCAGGTTAGCTTTGGCCATGTCTATGGCTCCGTTGGACACTTCTTCTGTTAGATCCATCATTACAAACATCAGCGCTTTTAGGAAGACGAACAGGTGGTTCAGCACCCACTTGGTCGCCATTCGTTCGAATAAAAATTTGATAGCTATGCAGCCGCCGAGCTTAGCGTACCAAGCTCTCTCGTAACAAAGGGAACACATCTTCTCCGCTAGATACTCCATCAGAGGTAACTGACAAGCTCGTTCCTTCGACCCTAGGATGTTGGTAGCAGTCTCCAAGATCAGGACCAGAGCCAGATGACCGGATTTGTACAACTCCTTCTCCTCGTGCCCCATGATCACGGCTAAAGCGTCGATCAGGACCAAAGGATCCTGGCCTTGCATGCGAATCTGTCTCCCGGTCAGACAGAATGGCCCAGCCTGCTGAGCGATTGCTACCATAGTGTAGTGTCTCACGATGGACACAACAGTGCCCAACACAGAGTGTCTCAGTTCCTTGATCTCCGCTGCCACAAACAGACCTGTTAACGCTGTCTGTTGTACGTTCCTCGCGACAGCGTCTGGACACTTGTAATGAGGACCCTGTTGATGAGGGATCTTACTCTCCTTGAAGCTAGGGTGCATGAAGAGCTTGTACAAAATCGCGTTGTTGTCGTCCAGCCTTAGAGAAGCTGCCAGGTAACAGCTTATAACTTCCCAGCATTGTCTGCGGTAGAAAGAGTCGGTGCTGTTCGACTTCAGGGCGTTGAACGCAGTCTCTATCACCTTCTCTACGGTGAAGTCGATGGGCTTGGTGGGCTCCTGGAAGTAGACGACAATGGCAGGCGAATTGGTCTCCCGATCGTTGTACTCCAGCTTCTGGGGCTCGATCATCATCTTCCTGTTCCCTCCACCGAACTTTCCCAGGACTCTGAAGGCCACGTGAGCCTGGTCTGTTGGATTGTGAAGAGTTCTCCAAAGAGCCTGCATCAGGTCTGCCCGCACAGGCTGTATGTGCTCGTATAGAAAATCGGGCTGAAGGTTGTCAACGCAGAGTTCAAGAGTCCGCAGTCCTTGACTGACCAGACAGTAGCTGCCGTTCAACGCTGAGACAAGAGGGTCCATCAGCATCGGCAAATAAGGCAGGAGGGAGCTGAGCCTCACTGGGACCGTAAGGCACAATTCGACGAAGAGATCCTTCATGTGTTGCCTGTGCAGACCAGATTGCAACCTGTTCAAACCTTCCAACATGTTAGGCAGTAATGGCAGGAACTCTTGATAGAGAAGATCATGGGATCCACCGCCGATGGATCTGAACAGAGCTCGCAGCAGCAGGAAGTAATTGTAGGGTTCCTTGGCGGACATGGCTAGCTCGATCGCTCGGTTGACTATTTGGTTCAGGTGCGGCCTGAGCATGTGCTCGTTCTCAGCGGGGAACAGAGAGACACTGCCGAAGACTAACTTAAACAATCTCAGATACAAATTGCTTCTTTCGACGTTCGAGCCCATGTCTCCCATCCTCTCCAGCAGATACTCCACCAGGATAGTTGCAAACGTTGACGAGATAGTCGGACTAGACAGAAAGGCGCTGCCGATGATTTGGAGTGCACAGTTCTTGAATATCCTCTCGACCATGTAGTCGATGGACGTAGAGAAAATCTCCTGGAACGTTTGAGGGTTCATCTGAGTGAACACGTTGCCAAACAGCTCCAGGACTTCCTTCTCCTCTCGAGTGCGAATCGTCTGAGACTGTGCCGGTCTTCCTGGTTGTGCGATGGCTCCTATCGTTGGTGGACCTATGGTGTAAATGTCCAGCGCCGGGAGAGCCCACTTCACTAGTTTAATGTACACCAGAGTCTCTTTCGATTGCAACTGATTCGATTGTGTCACTTCCCCCGTCTTCGAGTTGATGCAGTTTGAAGTAATGGCCTTTGCTCCGTGCACCAGGCTTTTGACTAGGTTCTTATAGTCTGCTACGTTGAAGCTCATCGCTTGGGAAGACGGGAAACCGAATTTCGACTTTCCCGACTCCTTGTCTTCGTTCAGATCCGGGATCACTGGTTTCACATCTTCGGATTTGACGTCCAAGCCTGGAGGAGTTAGTTGCTTCGCTTTGTTTCTCAGGATGGGGATGTAGATCTTTGCTATCGTTTTGAACTTTAATACAAAGACTAGCAGGATCCTCATTAAGAGCTCTCTGCCCTGTGTACTGTTTTCAGCGTCGGATCTTTGTCTGACAGTGTCCACCAAGTTCATCAACAACTTGCAGGAGACCATCTGCACTGCTGTTGGAAGACTCTGGTCCAGCAGGTTCTTACTGTACAAGTGAACTGCTCTAGAAACGTCGCTCAATGGTAATAGTAACCGCACGTGATGAACTAGATCTGCTAAGGTCGAGTACGCCAAAGGTCTCAGAGACTCGTGAGTAGTCCAGCCTCTGCCTATGAAGATGTCCTCGTCGAAGAAACACTCCATGTGTGGGATGAACTTGTTTCGAAGATCGGTGGCTAAGATGTGTCTGGAAGCTATCACTAACTCCTTTCGTAGGTGGGCTACTTCCATGGGACATAGTGTGAAGAGTCCCAGGATGCCTTTCACTAAGATGGAACTGTGCTGAGAGACTACGTCCTGATAAATTCTGATGACGTACGCTAGGAAAGATAAGGTCTTGATCTGGGCTCCCATGAAGTCCACGAACACTTCTTTGTTGAAACCTGGAGAGGCTCTGTGCTGAGGACTAGGCTGCAGAGTTATGGTTGTTATCACCAGGGGGATGAAGTCTGAAACGTCTTGATGCACGTTCTGCTTGTATAGTTGGTTCATTAGCACGACTATGATCGGTAGCTCCTGGAGCACTTTCAGGGAGAGAACTGCCTTTGGAATGAGATTGTACTGGAAGAGAAGAGATTGAAGATTTTAGGAACAATCTTATTTGAAGAATAACATACGACTATAAAATTTAATCTAAATGTTAAATAATTAAAAAACTCTTAATTCTAATGTTAAACTAATGCTATCTTGACCAAACTATGAGTATCTATTAGTATATGCTTACAGTGACTACAGTGCCATCCGCAGCCTTCTTCTCGCTCTGTATGGCCGTGATAGTGAACGTCTCCTTTAACAATGCTTCTATGTTGATCTCCGATAGATCCTTCACTCTTAATGGCGGACGAGGCTCGAATATTTTTGGTAGGTTCTTTGGTAACTCGCTGTACACTGATTTGACGAATTGCAGAAAATATTGTATCTGTAAAAGAGAACCAAGAGAACCAACATATATTCTAACCTTTTATTTTCTATCTCTTCTATTCTTCTGACACTACATAACAATTTTAACAGTAAAATTACTAAGTCCAATGACAGATTTCAAATTGTTTAGTAGATTTCTTTATTCGACCACAGGCTACTTATTATCATAAAGAAATATGTATCGGTCTCATTTAGGGTTTGGTAGTTTTAATGTTAAGCGTAACCAAGGTCTGACAATCATTTCTTTTTCTCACTTCTGGATTGAAGGTGGGTTTGTACTGCTTGTGCAGCTCAATGATGATCCTTAGACAGACCAGCACGTTCTCTTCGTTGTCAGTCTCCAAGAGCTTTGACATCAAGCTCAGAATCTGTTTCACGTATGGACGAAGATAGTCATTGCTCGGCAACCTGTGTATCATTTCCAGGATCAACTTTCTGACTTGCTGTATATTGTACTCCGATATGAAGTGCGGCTCGCCTTCCTGTAGGATCTTCAAAAATATCTTCATCATGTGGTCAAGGAATGCCGGGTATTGCGAGGAGCACATGATGACCTACAAAGAAAACATGAAACATAGTTAGATTAGAAGGAAATTATTAAGATTTTTCTGAGTGGAGTGCTGTTATTGGAAAACCTATAAATAGGTTTCCAGTAGGTAGAACATGTAAGTATGGTGTCCAACACTGCATCCTGACAGCTCGCAAGGAAAATTATACTGGGTAATATAGTCTATTCATTTCTTTTAGGATTGGTACTGAAAAGGAAATCAGTAAGCTTCTTCTGGGTGGAGTGTAGCTATTGGAAAACCTACAAATAAGTTTCCAGTAGGTAAAGTGTTACAGTATGGCATCCAATACTGCATTCTGTCAACTCGCAAAGCAAATTATATTGGGTACTACAGTTTATTTATTTCTTTTGAGATTATTACTGCAAAGAAAACTATCAAACATCTTTTGGGTGAAGTGTAGCTATTGGAAAACCTACAAATAAGTTTCCAGTAGGGAAAGTGTTACAGTACGGTGTCCAATACTATATTCTGTCAACTTGCAAGAAAAATTATATTGGGTAATACAGTTTATTCATTTCTTTTGAGATTATTACTGCAAAGAAAACTATCAAACATCTTTTGGCTAGAGTATAACTAATGAAAAACCTATGAGTAAGTTTCCGGTAGGTAAAATGTTGCAGTGCAGCATCCAATATTGCATTCTATCAACTCGCAAGGAAAATTATATTGGATAATACAGTTTATTCATATCTTTTGGGATTATTACTGCAAAGAAAAATATTAAGCTTCTTCTGGTAGGCTGTAGTTATCTAGGAACCTATTGGTAGACTTCCGGTGAGTAAAATAATAAATTGCAGCATCCAATATTGCACCTTAGCAGTTCGCTAGGAAAGCAGATATACATTTAAAGTTTGTTGGACAGTATTAGGACTGGAAGAGTATGAAGATTATGGTACCTCGAAATTCTCGGACAGTTCCTGGGCGGCCTTCAGCTTCAGCTCGTCCTTGGAAACCGGATCTGCCAGCATGGTCACGTACGACCGGTACGTGTTCATCTGCGTGACTGGGTCCGGCGGTGCCATTTTGATTGTTCAATCAAAATCTAGTCCCTTTACGCTACGTCTGGTCCATTAGAATACCTGCGGCCAATCGTATGCACACCGGCATCAATCGGAGGATCCATAGCTCCCGCGAAATCAATGAGACAGTTTTAGACTCTGTAAACAACCCTTAGCAACCACCCTCTATACGCTTTCATCGTTTACGAGTCCTTCGCAAAATTTATTCGCGACAATATCCTATTTGCAGGCGACAGGGAAACGAACCGTGTCGAAGTTTCGTGATCGACGGAAATTCAGGAGATCGCTTAGGCTCGTCGATCGCCTAAATCGCGACGCTTAAATCCTACCGGCAGGGTAGGAGACAGTTCTACGAAGATGCCAGCGAATTATGAATATATGTGCACACGGTATAAGTACGGAGGAAAGTTTCGACACGATCTCAGTTTCCTCGCGATGTTGCTGGTAACATGATGGAATAAAATCCGGAGAGTTCGACGATCAGGTGAATAACAATGGACGAAGCCACCGTCGACTCGATCTTTGCGGGCTCTTTGAAGTCCCTGCCCGCCGTCAGCTCGAAAATCGTCAGGATATTTACCAGCTCCACTTTCACGGGTAACATTCTCAACTAACTCTTTTCTAACAGTCAATCGTTCTCGACTAAACGTGGCTAATTTTGAATCCAGACACCGCGATGGAGCGAAACACGCTGATGGCACAGTGCTACCCTAAAATCAAGGACTATTGCCGGGAGAAGCATGGATTGGAGTTTCAGGTAATCCAGATCTAAGGAAATCATTCTTTTAAATGCGGCGATTGATATATACAGGGTGAGACACTTAAAACGAATCCGAATAACTTGGCTGGGGAAAAATTCGTCAGGCCAAAATTATTTGCTATCTAGTTTTTGTGGAGACGTCAAGGAAGTATGAAGAGTGTTCCAAGACGGATACAGTGACCTATTGGAAAGGTCATTCGTGGTCTCATCATGTAGATTTGAGAGACATTGCGAAAATCAGTGTCGCATGATGAACCGTCCTTGAAGAATCGATTTCCCCTGTGCCAGGCACCAAGACCTGCACACCTACTAAACTTTCCTGAACTTTGAATGCTAAAGTTCAAGCGTGACACGTGACCGGCGAAAATTGAATTCCGGCTGCACATAAGCCGGCGATAATTAACCCTTTCGGTGTCGATTGAAAAGTATTGGGTTGTCCGTAAAGTTCCTACGGAAGAACGCAACGTATTTAAGTTTTGCTATAATTTTTATCAACCCTTTGCATTCCGAGCAATTTTAATTCCTAATTGGAGAGATTTTTCTGGCCTAGAATAATTCCATTTCACGTGGTTCATTTCCTTATAAAATTTGTTGCTGTTAACCCTTTGCACTCGAATGGCGCCTCTAAGGCGACACTAAAACTTAGCATACCATTATTTAAACAACTTCTACATCGATAAGTTTGCAGTTGAGAAATTGATAAAAATGTTAAAATTCTAAATATGAGTCATAGTAAATAATTTCGTATGAACAAAAGGAAATGAACTATCTACAGTGGAGCTGTTATAGATAAAAATATTGTTTCGATTTTGCAGTGGAATTGCTTCGAGTGCAAAGGGTTAATCGTATGGCAACATTTCATTTTTTACTGTCTTAACCCCTTGACATACAAATAAAATGGAATTAGAATATTTAACTGGCTCAACTGAACAGTTATATGCACGCTCAGAAACAGAACATTTTATTTCCAAATTTACATTGCTGTATAATATTTAATCAGATTGATATATAGTAATGGACAGTAATTAAGTAACATTGTAAAATAATAAATTAATAATTC
>CM052092.1:2501853-2512365 GCA_028453745.1 Agapostemon virescens
TTTAAGAAGAGCTCTCAAAAAAAGGGAGCTTGAACACTAATGGAACACCTTGCATACAAAATAAAACGATCAGAATAATTGGAATAGTAATTCTATCTGGCTCTCGTTTGTTTCAATCGAAATATTCATCGATTAACTATAATTTTCCAGTTCGGCGAACTGCCGTTCCACCTAGTCCGATCCCGACGCTTCAACGACCTCTTCGAGAACGTTTTGTTCAACTACGAATGGCTACACGCTAAGCTCAGTTCTTGCCCTCTGCAAGCTGTGCTTTCAGACTTCGAGGATGCATGCACCTTCATTGATAATCAGAGCATCGTCAGGTAATGCTTGAAACTTAATATTTTTGGAATTTCTCAACGTCCGTTTTCTTTTGTAGAGAACTGATGCTGGTAGCTGACGCGCTGAGATTAGGGGGTGCAATTCTGGGCTCTCACCCGGATATGCTTGCGCCGCAATTGATTGGTCGATTACTACCGGAAATCGGTGGCAACGTGAACGTGAAGATGCTGCTGAGGGCTTGCGACAACGACGGCGCCAAGGACTGCGCCTTGCTACCCGTTTATCACTGCTTGCACACACCTGGAGGACCTTTGAAAGTAATCGGATTCTACCCGTTCGCGACGATGATTAATCAGCTGCTATTAAGGGTCTTAATACTCGGATCTTTTAATTAGTATTCGCTGGAGGGACATCAGTTCGCTGTGTTCGGCTTTTGTCTAACTTCCGACTACCGCCACGTGGTCTCCATATCCAACAGATTCATCACCTGGGACTTGAGCACCAGCGACATGACAAGGGATGTTAATCCGGGCGTGGAAGGGATCATGCAGAATCTAGTTCTGAGCCCTGATAACAGATACGCGGCTGCGTTTACAACCAATAACCAGGTGCAGAATGTTCCGACCAGCTGGATCTCCGTACGGTTAACCCTTTGCACTCAAACAACTCCCCTAAGACGCCATTATAAGATGGAGAATGTTTCAACTACTTGGATCTATGATTTTTAATTAATTTTGTGAAAATTTAAAGTAACAGTATGGCGATTTTTCATGTCGCCCTTGTTTTAAATTTTTATAACACGTTTGTGTCTGAGAAATTGCTAAACGATTTAAATGCTGTAAGACTGATGGTGACAACTAAATTACGGATATTATGAATTTAAACAAGAGTTTATGAGAGTTTATAAGTTATGAGATTAAAAGAATTAAGAACTCTAGAAATTATTTTCAAGGCAAGATTTTCTTTGAATGAGAAGGTTTAAATAACTTTTACAAATTTATACAAAGAGCTGTTCAAAGTAGAAGCCCGAGGGCGAAGGGTGCAGAACCTAGAGTCTCAATTTCTACTGTTTCTTTAATTGTTTAAAAATGTTTAAGAGCGTCGTGCTGAACACTCTAACAAGCGAGTTCGTCACTATCGACAACCCCCTGCCGAACGAAGATCCAGTTTGCGGGGTGCACTTGATGAACCAGTTCTTCTTCGTCTACGGAAAGTTAGGGTGGTGCAGGTTCGACCTGAGAGGGAACTTGTTGGAGACTCACACGAACCCGGAAGACTCGAACAAGTGGCCGATTTTGCGTGAGTGAAAACGAATTTGATATTAAGTTGCCCCGCAAGTTCGTGTTGCGAATATACAGGGTGTTCCTTGAAGGGGGAGATTCCTGGGGTGATTCTGAAACACTTTTTCCTTTGCGAAAATGTGATAGGTGGCTTCGTTTTCGAGTTATCAACGAAAGAGTGTTACGCTCTCCTAGACCAGGCGCCATTTTTGACGCAGCGCCATGCTGGCTTAGGTCAGCCCCCGCTGCGCTCCGATTGGTCCGTGTTCTTCGTTAATAACTCGGAAACGAGGCGTCGAATCGGAAATCGGCAAAGGAAATAGTTTCTTAAAACAACGTCAGGAATCCTGCATTTATGCTCTTAGTGGCTTTTACTGAAGAATCTATTAAATAATAATACTTCACTGAAAACTTGCCTGCCACGTCACTCATGTGTGGGTAATGGATTATTGGTCCATATTTAAACATTAATTTTTCAATTTTTGTAGATGTGGAGCACTCGACCTTGGACGACTACAGAATAATGTTCTGGTCTGGAGACATGGAGGACACCAGCATGCTGTTGCACACTTACTGGAAGAAAGGATCTTTGGATCCTCTGTACTTCCACAGGTAGAATTATATATGTTTGATATTAATCGTTTTGAATGAATTATTTATCAATGTGTCTGTTTTGCAGTGTCCTAACGATGACCAACGACAAGAGGACCCTGTACGCTTGCACGATTAACAATGACAACCGAGTGACTAAATACACTTGCGACGAAACGTCCACGCAATGGGAAAAGGTTTTCGATATGCCTAGGGCGTACAACGACGACATCGAGTATTTGTTGCAGTTGAAATTGGACAGAGAAGAGGAGATGCTTTTGGCTACCAGTGCCAATGGTTTCGTCGTTTGGTTTTTGGAGAGTAAGAGCGACGCTTACGTCCTGATGTTGCCGAATGGTGTTCGAAATATCAGCACAAGGATGATGTGCTCCAATTCGATAATGGTCAGTGGGACCAAGAATTATGCTGTAGCCGGCGTGAGGTGTGTCTCGTTAAAACTCAAAATGACAATTTCAAAGGGGAAAAAACAATTCGTTGTAATCTGTTTTGGTCGCAGAAAAAATTTGTACGTTTGGAGTTTGGAGACAACAGAATTAGTGAAGGTGTTGGACGCTCACTTTGCCAGGATCATTCAATTGGAAGCACTAACAGTTGGCAATTGGAACAGCGTGGTCACTTCGAGCATAGATAGAAGCGTTAAAGTGTGGAATATAAATAACATCTTTGAACAGGTTCACGTGATCGACAGGCATGAACTGCAGGTCGACATGATAAGGTAATTTGGACTTCAATTTTAAAGGAATATTTCATTTGATTCTTATGAAACTTTCTGTTAAATAGTTTGGCAGAAGAGTGTAACCTGGCTGCAATAGTCACCAGAGACTGTGTGGGAATCTGGGACTTGCAGACAGGGAAGCTGATCTCTAAATTAGCTGATAGTCCCTTGGGGGCAATTGTTACTCATGCTTGTATGACGCACGATGGCAAGTGAGTAATTTCTGAGTGATTCGACATGGTGTTTTGGTAGCTATGTACGTGGATATTGTGTTTCAGGTACGTTGTGTCTACAGAGTCTGGCAATGTGCTGATATGGAACAGGATCACTGAACAAGTACTGTTTAAAGAAGAACAACAGCATGTCAGGCAGTTGACATTGATTGAAAACTCTAGCAAGTTCATGGCAGTTTCTAGACCTAAGAATCCTGCAGGGGTGGAGAGCATGAAGACCAGTGCTACTCTTGTTATGAGAACAATTCCTGGTACATCGATGATTAGACTGTGGATCTTTAACAAGAGATAAATAAAAATTATTTCGACTCCTAATCAGTTTAATATCCACAGTCTATTGAGGACAGATGGATGCTTGAGGCTTTGAATATTGGTTGTTAATGATTGATATTAATTGACAGATGGGAGATCAACGTTTTCATTGCAATATATAGTCAGAAGTCAAACAGGCACACCCTTCAGAAATGTGGTGATTACATCTGACAATACTTTCCTGATTGCGCCAGCTGCTGATAAGGGCAACAGAGATTGCATCATGATATACAATGCAAAAACAGGTGTACTGGTCAGCAAGATTCCTATAAAATTACCTGGATTCAAAGTATGTGGAATATTTTCTATTTGGCTATCCTTTTAGTATTTTCCAATTTTTTAAATTTAATAGGACATTTTGTCCATAACTCCCATGCCCAATAAACCACAATGGGTGGGGATTATCGGAGCAGACAAAGGCACTCTTTTGGATATCAATAAGAAGAAGTTTATCCGCACTATTCCAAAGTGGAGTGGGAATATCAGCAAGGATGGAAAATACACTTTATATGCACCCAGCAGGTAGTTTAATAAAAGTTGTGATAAAAATAATTCCCACAGTCTAATTATATCTAGACTATGGATTTCATGCATTTATGGCAAACAAGGGTAGACACAATTTGAAAGAATATTTTTTGAAGTAGAGAGAAAGAAATTTCTACTTGATATTAATTACTTGTAATTGATGAAGACAAAGTTTTATCCTGTATGAAGATCCTTGGTCCAATTATAACATAAATTCAAATGTTTATGCTTCTTTAGAGGAGGATTGGAACTTCTTGAGTTAAAGAAAGGTACCAGTGTCAAGACTTACATTCCCAAAGTAGCAGAGGGAGTGTTCACCGTAATATCCATGTTCAACCGTACAGACGAATATGTTCTCTATTACCACAGTGGAAGAAAAACCATACGTGTATTTAGGTAAACACAGATAAACTTTTATGAAATTACTAAATTTCATCTGTGCATCTGACTCCCAGGTCATTGGATTGCGAGATGATAGCGAATTACAGGGTTCAAGCAGAATTAAGTGCTATCGATAGCACCTACGATGGTAAAAGTATAGTTCTAGGTACAGTTGATGGTTGCGTGTCGGTGGTAGCTATAGTGGACCCCACAAAGGAAGAAATGAAAGAATACGTTTCAAACTTACCGTCTCGCGACGAGGATGTGAGTAATCATTTCTTAACGTTACTAACTTAACACACTGCATATTTTCCGAAACAGCTTAGAAATTACACAAAGAAAAATTAATCGATTTTCTTTTACAATGAACGACGAACAATAACGTTGCGATTCGAAATAAATTCTTTCGGTACTCAATTCACTAACAGATTTGTCAACTAGTAAAATAGGTTAGGGTAAACACTTGCCGCATTGTTGCGGAAAAACAGTTTAAAGCGATTATCAGGTTTGAGAGCGAAGACTAATTCGCGGCAGTTGATTTAATGGTATTTAAAACACTATATAACACTTTCTTACAATGATTTTTGTTGAAATTACAGCGATCACAACATCCCGCTCAAACCACGAAATCAAGCGTAATTTTTCGTACATGGAATATTTCATGGTAGAACGACTTTTAAAGTGTGCGAAATTTTGTAGCGAAATCAATGACAATTACCTTAGTTCGTTTGTTTACCAAAAATATAAAACTACTCATATAACTCAGATACGAAGTAACAAACATAAAACGTTCTTCCAAAACACTCGACCACGATTTTCATTCGCTCTTTCTCTCTCGCTCTGATAGAGAGCAAAGCATCGAATTTGGGAACATTTCATGCGAAAACTGTGGCGAAATATCACTAGAAACCCATGCGGTTCTGTCACTAGCAATACTCCGCTTCTATAGGTCGATCTTAGTCGAATTTCTAGCCAATGAATTATCTCCTTTTACAATTTTTCTTTTAGAACGCCTAGACCTAGATGAACAGCATGTAAATTCCACATGGCCATATAAATAAATTATAAATTTTTTCAGTGGAAGAAAAAGATGGAAAAACAACGAGCTGCAATAAAGTTTAAAGCTGCAGCACGAATTGCACGAGTCACGCACGATTTAAATGCAATCGTGCGTGGTGCAAATGTTGGGGAAACGATTGAAGAGTTGGATGAGAGTACCGGATAAAGATCCATCGTACGGTTATCATAGTAAATGTTTTATAGTATAGTAAAGTAATAAATACGAAACAGAATCTTAGAATTTATATTACATTTATTTGTGTCTTTTCATGTAATTAATTTTATAATCTTTCTTTCGTTTCTGTTTTACATTTTTTTCTCCGCGTTCGAAAATTAAGGGGCACGAGACGCGTTCCGTAGTTATTTTTTTTTTTTAAATTGCAAATGAAGTTACACCTATGTCCAAGCAAGACGGTAGTTGCCCTTGCATAGATCAAGTTGTTGTTCCTTTTTTTTTTCTTCTTAAATAACAATTCTTCATCGCTCGTTCTATGCAAGGGAATATCCTTCATTCAACAATGATGCGTTGCAACTGAAGACGTCTCGTGCCGACGCAGGCGTGATGAAGTGTAACGTTCCCGTTTTTATTCTTTGTTTACAAATTTTGAGAGATCGGTAGTACCACAGCGATGACGAACGACGATTTCTAATTCCTGAATGAAAGTAAGGTGGTCAGTCAATTACGAAATTCGAATGAGTCACATGTAAACGTTTCCTTTTTCTTTTCTTTCTTTATTCCCACCCCGTTGATCGTGTTCTCTCCCCTGATTACGAAGGTAATTTTGCATAATTTCTCTCGAACCGTTTCATACGGACTTGAATCATATCGCACGATGACCGATTTCTAGTTTCTCTTCCTTTTTTTTTTCTATGTTAAAAAAATTTGGTACTTGTTATGGCGACTGAGTCATGCTACCATCACTTATATCAATGATCTGTAAACAACTACAAACGTATTTTGTAACAATGTAAAACTAAACTAAAACACACCTGCATCGGAGCACATGTATGAACAATAGTTCCAGCAGTACATAAGATGTATGGCAGCTTATCAGATAAAATAAACAACGCTCTTCATCGAAGAGCGAGCTCTATACTAAAATTCGGGTAAGATGTGAAATCCATTGCTTTACAAAATGCTGCGCATACAAAATATAATGAAGTGATGTGTTTTCGTGAACGTATTCGGAATTTTACGTTAATCGATTTTTTCTTTTGCACTTTGGCAGTACCAAAATGCTCTGTATCAATAAAACAAATGTGTAAATTTCGTCTATGATGCTGGTTGGTTTTTTTTCTTCTCATGATAGGCTTATCTAGTAGTTCTGCAATGGTTTTTTTTTTAATCTTCTGTTTATCCGGTTTCATTTCTTTCCTACTTCCCTCAAACACTGGAACTTCTGTGAAAGCATCGGTAGCTTTATTCATAGTATAGTGCCTTTTTCGAACTTTTATTGCATAGCACCTCCTTTTTGCTTTTGTTGTTGTTGCTGTTCCCGCTGTTGCGCTTGCGCCGATGCCTCTGTGTCTTTAATATGTTTTTCGACCTGTAACAGTTAAAGCCTTTACAATAACAATAAATGTATTTTGACTTCTATGGTTTCCTCCCGTAACTGTACCTACCACTTTTCTTACATGCTTGTATGCTCCTGATTCTGCGTTACCGTGCACATTGTCAACTTTGTATGGGGGCTTAATCATGACATTGTCGAATACAACAATATTCATTCCATTCCACGTAATCTCCGGGATTGTCTTTGATATAGTACTGAAGAGTTTCTGTCCTTCTGGGGATACTCCGGCCTGCAGAGCCATTACCAGTTTCTTTTTCTCTTCGATTTGATTACGTACTCTTCTGTTTAACTTTTGCAAATTAAGGCTTTGTGGTGGTTCGCTAGTTGTAGGGCTAACTTCCCGTTTTACTTGGACCTCAGATACCAAGGATAAATTTACTATGTGTACGTCGTTTAACGTAGGTGCTCCGCTTGACGAAGGACATTCTGTTCGTTATTAGTTAAGGAATCATAGACAATAAATACTGATAAACAGTTGGACGGCTGAAAATGATTAAAGAATATTTCACAATTTTACCGCCTGGGAACAATAAATGCCCGATGTGCAACAATTACTTTTATCATCTTGTTTCAGATTTTACCAATTTGCTCGGTGAATGTTTCGATAATAGATAACAAGAGTGCTAAGGAATAGAATATAAATACTATCGAGCAGCCGAGATTTGTTTGAGAAATAATTTCTGTCAGAATCGGAGCTCTATCGAAGTCGAATTATAAGGTTATAACCAAGTCGATAGAAGTTATCTTATCAGAGCGGAAAAATAACGTTCGCGATTTCTACGAATGGGAAAGGTGAAAGCTGGCGTCGAGATTGTGGAAATCCACACGGGGAACAGTAAAGAACCGAGGAAACAAAACCAATGGAAATTCCAGCATGGTTGATTGAATGACGAAACTAACCTGACTTCGTGATGGTTGGTTAGGAAATCATCAAATAATTGACAAGCCTGATTACGAGTTGCCCGTGAAAAATCGCGAAATGGAACGTAATTGTCGTCGTTCGCGGATATAGAAATCCGTCGTGGGTTACACGGAATATTCATCTTACTGCGGTGATGTTAAACGAGCGACGGATGAACGCTGGATAGAGATGTTAAACGTCGGGATACGGCGACAATTCTCGGGGAATTTACAAGAAAAGGATACTCAGTATCAACATTTTAGTTTGTGGATCGAATGCCAACACCTCGCCTTCGATCTCCTCCTTGTAACAAGTTTTACAGGCCACCGTACTCCCAATGCTGAAACAATCGTTGGCGCCGGCCATTTTTCACTACGGACTCAGAACCGCGGGCTCCCTGTCGCCATCTGTTCTAATTTCAAATGTCTCGCGAAATTCCCACCATTTTCACAATTCCCGGTGTGCGTTGCGGCTCGTGGACGTTCGAAGAACCAGCTACTTAATTAATTAACAATAATCAGGGAAATGATCGAGTATATTGTTCGATAATGGTACCAGCCGACCGGGAGTTGTTCCTTTTTCCGGTGGGACACAATGTGAAACGTTTCTCTCTTGTCACAGTGGCATACCCTTTTTTTCTATTAGACCATGGTTAAAATTAGAAACCCGCCATTGCGTTAGAAATGCTTGACGCAGTTCTCTGCAGTTTATTTCCAAGTACTTTTTATCATAAAAAGAGTACAGTGATTGTGTCAGTTTATATTGGATCATGCCGGAAGTTTGTAACCTTACTTTTGTTCGAGGAACCCCTTCAGGTAGGTGCTACTCAGAGCTGAGTTTTACGGTGACAATAAATTGACGAAACAGGTAATATTGAGGTGCAAACCACCATAACATTTTCGAATTCGATGCTCTCGAAAATGGGGCGTCAAAAATTAATTCCATATCTTCGATTTATTTTCCATTTTGGGAATAGGAAATATAATTCTGTAAACTATAACAATAAATATAATAATTATTATTTAATATTTTATTATTATTTAATTACAACTTATTACAATAATAAGTACAACTTTGTCGAATCTTCAAAGTCGTTTTTTTGAACATTACATTGTTTACTTATTTTCAGAAGGAATACACCATGCCTGGTTGCACGACTGTTTCCGGAGCACCTTGTATACATTCGCGAAGTTTAACAGAAGGTAGTTCTCTAACCACAAATTGTCTCTCTATCATGAATTCTAGGGGCGTTTTAAGAGGGAAGTATTCGCAAGCGCATGTAATCGTAATGATCTTGATTTTTCTCGATCAGAACGATGATTTATATTGTTATTGGTGATTGTTATTGCAATTTCTTTTCGAATTTTAGGCCCGACGCAGAATTGCGCGTTCCCTGCTCGGTTCTTCGGCTGTCATCGTGCATCGTTCGAGGATCTTCGTTCGCGGTCGGGGTGAGTCGGGGCGATTCGGGTTGGCGGGTAGTTCCGTAAGTCGCGTGGCTTCGGACGTTCAGTGTATAGATATCGCTCTGCCGAACAACGTCGTGACATCCGTTCTTATCGCGCGTTATCCGAACATTTCTCTTAACTGTCAACGGGGAAGTGACAAAGTGAGTGAAACCGGAAAATACTGTGGCGATTCTGCACGGTGTCCATTATGGTGTACAGTGACCGGCTTCCGGTTTCGTCGACATCCTCCTCGTGATATGTGGGTCATGATTTCAAACAGTTTTAATCATACTTCATCCGAGAATACGGCGTGTCGTATAAGTCATCGTTTAGACCGAACGAATATTTATTTCTTCCATTGGTAACATTATCTCATCATGGGACATTTGGAAATATATTTTGCGGCGAAACTATCATAAAAATGGCAGATCTGGGATGTTCTATTATTGAGTTATCGAGTGTACAAAGTTACCTGTCATCGAATAGATGTTAAATAGTCGAGTAAACATAACGTTAGAAATTAATTAGAGGTTGAACACGATCTTGCCATCTTTGTGGTGGCTCTCTGGGTTAAATAGATCTTTACTATAGATTTTAGTGGCACAGTAATTAAATTTATTTAGTCATGCAGTATATTCAGCTACATTGTAATTAAATTACAGAATCAACGAATTCTTTAGACAGTTACAATGATGCTGTTTTAAACAATTTAAATTTGAGTTATTGCAAAGGACTGCAAGTGGTCCAGCTAATATTAAGATAAACATATAAATCTATCTAGAAATGAGACAAATCTTGTTTTAATATAGGAATAACATTTACATATTAAAATTGCTTTATTAAAAATGCATAGCACAGTAATTTTATTATTCGAGTCTTCGTGTCAAAGGATTAGTTACAGGAGTTTTTGATTAATCGTATTTTTGTATGCTACAATGGTTGCATTGGATATTCATCGTTCACGTGGACTGAGAATAATTAAATTCCCCAGCAAAATAATTTCATTATGCCAGTCTTCGTTCGAAATGTTTCGAGTTGCAGCAAATTCTTTATTAATCCGTTTAAAAATCTCATTTTTGTATGCAACAAGCCTCGCATTGGATATTCGTTGTTTACGTGGCCAGGGAACGAATAACATTCTGGGTACAGTAATTTTATTATTGCAATATTGGTTCTAAATGTTTTGGGTA
>CM052092.1:2512865-2525336 GCA_028453745.1 Agapostemon virescens
GGCCGATCGAAAAAGGAAAGTTCGGCGCGAAACTGTCACGAGTTCCATCGCATCTAGCCGTTCCCTAGTTAATAACCCACTCGCCTCATCCGAGAATCTGACGTCTGGCGAAGTTCGCGCGACTCCCGCGAGCCGGCAAAGTTGAAGAACCCAACATCCAGCGAAAAAGCAAACTTCTGGCAAGCAGAGCAGCTAGTCAGTCAAGAAGCTGGCATCGAAACGCGTCAGAAAGTGTTCTAAACCGTAGGTGTTATCCGAGCCGCGCAGCGTGGATGCAATATTTCCGAGAAACGCCGCGCGATGGAGAAGTTGGTGCGGCGGCAGCGTCGGCGGTTGAAGAATAATTGAATGTAAATGGCGATCAAACGGACCCTAACGACATTAATTACAAACTATCCGCAGGTAAAGCAGCTTCGTTATAGCGGCGCCGGTTGTTCCCTCGGAAGAGAAGAATGATAGAGCGGCATTACAGCTGATGACTGTAATTCGCATCGGCACACGACCTACTTTCGAAACGCGTGGAATCGGAGAGGATCAGCTTCCAACCGGCGACAAGCGACGCGTCTCTAGCTTCTATCTCCGGTGATAGACGACCGCTCCATCGAACTTTCCTGCCCGGTAACCAAAACCGTAACACCTCGGCTTAGACACCACGAAAATTCATCCTCCTCCGGCCGGTGAACACGCCGGCTCGACTTTCACGAGGATTCTGCGAAAACCGAAGAGTCTTCGGACTTTCGGACAGGCTCGCGGACACCGTCTCAGAATAGTAACGAGAATAAAGAACGCGTCCGCTTAAAATAAGCCGTGACGCAAGCCGATCGATCTATCAATCAATCTGCAAACTGCACCGCAAAGAGAAACACTTGTTCGTTTTGCCCGACGCGTTCTCTCCCTGTGAAAGCATCGATCGCGTGGACAGACGTAAACTCCGCGAATCGACGAACCTACACGAACCTCGTTGCCAGCGATTTTCACACTGGGCAATGGTGTTGGTTGGACAGTCAACGCGAATTATTTGGAATGGTCTGAGACCGGAAGATCGGGAGGACACGATGATCTGGTCCACGGATAACCATGATCAAAAGAATCGGTAAGCCTTCGAAGTACCGCCATCTTCTAAAGAAAACAATATTACATTTTCGCTGTTACAAACCACAATCGTGGTTATACGGATAAATAAAATATCTCGCTCTTTTTGTTTCCATATTACTAAATTATTAATTGTATAAAATAGTTTAGCAAATTATACTTCGCAGAGAAATATATGTAACTTATGGGATTTTGATTATTTTCACTCGAAAAAAATTGTGCACGTGTTTCGAGCACCCATAAACGGGTGTGCAAAGTTGCAGTGTAAAAAGTTTGTTAGGTTTTTTGAAAATAATTCCTAAAGATTGGAAAACCGCAGCAACCCCTAATATTAGACCTCTTTATCGTCCGTTAAGTAATAGAAACTTTAATAATTGGATTAATTGAAATTTAATGAACGAAACGAACCGGTAAGCCTTCGAACTACCGCCATCTTGTAAAGAATCCAGCATTTCATTTCCGCTGTTGCGAACCACAACCGTGGTCATACGGATGAATAAAAAATCTTGCTATTTTTATTTCCAAATTATTAATTGTATAATTATATGAGGTCGAACGAAACGAATCGGTAAGCCTTCGAACTACCGCCATCTTGTAAAGAATGTAGTATTTAATTTTCGCTGATGCGAACCACTACCGTGGTCATACGGATAAATAAAAAATCTTGCTCTTTTTGTTTCCAAATTACCAAATTATTAATTGTATAATTATATAAAATAGTTTAGCAAATTATACTTCGCAGAGAAGCATATGTAACTCATGGGATTTTGATTATTTTCACTCGGAAAAAAGTATGCAAGTGTTTCGAGCACCCATAAACGGGTGTGCAAAGTTGCAGTGTAAAAAGTTTGTTAGGTTTTTTGAAAATAATTCCTAAAGATTGGAAAATCGTAGCAACCCCTAACACTAGACCTATCCATCGTGCGTTAACTAATAGAAATGTAACAATTTAATTAATTTAGATTTGATGGTGCCCTGATTGTAATCTATTCTCGAATACGCAGACGTACAATTAATTATATATAATAAATTATTTTTAGTGAAGGCATCTTTACGTCTTTAATGGTCGCACAGCAGAGGAGTAAAAGTTTTCTAAAAATAATTTCTAGAGATTGGAAAACCGCAGCTACCCCTAACACTAGACCTGCCTACAGTGCTTTAACTAATAGAAATATAACAATTGAATTAATTTAGATTTGGTGGTGCTCTGATTGTAATATATTCTCGAATACGCAGACGTGTAATTAATTATATATAATAAATTATTTTCACTGAAAGCATCTAACACTAAACCTACCATAAGGGATGAAACGACCCTTACCAAATTTCCATTTTACAATTACTAACGTTCTAAAATTCTCATCCCAGAAATCAATTGGATTTTTCTATTCCAACAAACATTTAAATAAAAATTGCATAAAACCCAAATTAATTAATTCTTGTCGCTATCATAGAACACTATAAATTATCCAAGTTTACTGCTCGGTAGATTTAGCGTTAACGTTCGCAAAGCAGAGGAGCAATAGAGTTCGCTCGTGAGTCACCGATGCAACTTTCGAGGGTCGCCGGTTGCTATAGCAGAAAAACGCCATGGCGTGGAGCAGCCTCTACGGGAAATCAACCCCGAAACCATTTTCCATTTGTCCCCAGGAGGTTCGGTGGGGCGAGGAAGTTACCTGGGGGTTCTTTCGATCGATACTTTCTCTCAAAGAAAACATTGTCTCGAATCCACGGGCGTGTTGGATCAACTCGCCGGAAACTTATGCGTGCGCAGTGGTTAATCAGCGATCTGGGAACCGGACAGAAGGGTAATTAGACAGTTGAGGATTCCTCTGGCCCCGGTGGTTTTAAATTTTTAACGCGGCCCGGCTCTGCGAAACATTCGGGCGAAAAGGAGGACGTGGCTGCTGGCTCGACGAATCCCAAGCGATCCCGAGAACGGGACGATACATTGCGGAGAGGTGACGGCAGGTGAATGACGTCAGAAGCCAGACCGTGACGTCAGAGTCTAACCTGAATACGGGGAGGCAACGATATGCCGGGATGTTCCTTTCCAGAATTCTATTTCGACCGGGAGTATGGCCCTTCCCGGTCCTGCATTATGTCTGATTCTACGTCAGATCTTATTTCTGGGTGGTCGACAGTCGATAGTTTACGTACGCCCTTCGACACTCTGACGTCAGACTAGATTTTATGGATTTATGGGGACAATGGCGCGATTTAAAGCGCTGCGAAAGCTACACGAATTTTTTGGATACACTGTTTCGAACTCGGTCAAATTATCCGAGCACGTCTAGAATGTTCCTTGTAATCGAAGCAGAAGATTATTTGCAATTTTTCATGCGGGACATTGTAGAATAAAAATTGTCTGCGTTGATCGCAGGTGCAGGAACCAAACAGGAATTTGTTTCTTTTTGAAAATGTCAGAAATGTGTTGGTATTCTTCGATTTTTTCGCCTGGTAACCCTTAGCACTCCAATGGCGCCTCTGCGGAGACACTAAACCTTGCCAGACCATTATTTAAAATAGTTTTTACATTTCAGAATTTTCAGCCGATTGTTTCAGAATTTGTTAAGGTCCACAGTCCTTGAATGAAAACTTTTCAACCGATCTTTCAACGCTGGTAGGAATTTTTATCGAGAATCCACCAGGTATCTTCAGTAACGTTGTCTAATAATTTCTTTAGAAACTGCAATGTAAAAGTAGTTTTTTCAAGCTTCATTCTGTTAAGTGTAATAATTGAAAATTCTCTTAATCCTTAGTACTTCAATGGCTCCTCTGAGGGGACATTAAAAATTGGCAGAATATTATTCAAAATAATTTTTACATTGCAATGTTTGTATTTAAGAAGTCAGTAAAAATTGAAATGTTGCTCGTACGAGTCATTGTGATCAACTTTATACGCACGAAAGGAAATGAATCATGTACAATGAAATTATTTTAGGTCAGAAAAATTTCTTGATTTTGGAATTAAAATTGCGAGGAGTGCTAAGGGTTAAAATTATGCTGGAAAATTTTGTTATAAATGTAGGAACCCCCCTCGCCTAACTATTAACCGTTAAGATTATTAAAGAGAGCCTGTGGTAATGATTTATGTCGCTTTTTTGGTAGCATTGTTACGTTTTTAAGCAGTTTTAATTGCTCGAATAGCTACACGATAACTGCTACTTTTATTAGTGCACGATAAGTGCAAAGTTTCAGACCCGGATTGGTGGCATTTAACGCAGCTATAGCGTGGTAACGCAAATATATTTTCGAAATTTGATCCTAACCATCAATTATAAAATTGTAAAAATGTGAGAGCTGTATTATAAAATGTCTTCGAAGAAAGAGATCAAACATTTGCCATGGGGCGCATTTTTCTTTACGCTTGAAGCAATTCCATTTCAAAACCGAAACGATATTTGTGCCTATAACAGCTGCATTGTATATACTTCATTTTTTTCCTGCATATAAAATTAATTACGATCACTGGAACCAACAACGCTAAAATTTTTATCAATTTCATAACTGCAAACCTAGCAAACCTAATTTGCAAACCTGCAAACCTAAACTAAAACCTTTCCAGATGTTTTATCTCACAATTATTGAAGTTATAAAATTGTCTTCACAGAAAAATTGCGTAAAACCGAAATAAATTAATTGTTGTAATTTTTATAAAACAATCTACATGAGTCAATTTTACTGCTCGGTAAGTATACTGTTAACACTAGAACTACCGAGTAATAAATCTGACCGATGTATATTACTTTGTAATAATGACAAAATTGCATCCATTTGGATCTCATACAATTTCAATTGTAATATCTGCTTCAATGAGGAAATTCATTTGAAACTTTGTGCTGAAAATATTTTTATAACTTCAATAATTGTAAACGAAAAAATCAGGAACCAGTTGTTTTGACTGATTCGGTACTCCTAGAGTTAAGGTGATCCTAATATTAAAATATTACTCATTTTAATCAATTTCCACGATTCCTTGTGTTTGAAACACTTCTGTGTGCCTTAAATGTGTAACAATTCGCAGTCTATAAATTGTTAATTATATTATGGGAATTTTTAGTGACGCCTTAGAAGTAAAATAGTACTAGTAGTACTATTTCAGTACTAGTACTAAATTTAAATTTAGTAATACTAGTACTACTAGTACTAGTAGTTAGCTATAATAGTTAGCTAGTAAAAGCAATCTGAAGATTGTTATTTAACTGGCGACGATAGGTTGAACGTTGTACAAGTCGCAGAAGAGAACGATCGAAATCAGGAAGACGCAGTTGATCGTTCGGGGCTGTTGCAAGCTGCTCGAACGATGAAACACGATGATCGTTAATGACGATCGCGTTTCGCAGCACGGTTAGTAGGACGCCGGCTACTCAGCGAGTGCGAAAGCAATGCCAATGATGTATTCCACTGGCAAACCCCTGTTCCTCCCTTCCTCCCTTCCTCCCTTCCTCCCTTCCTTCCTGTCACCCTGCAACCCTCCGCTCCATTGCGGGGTCACGTCCTGTTACGAGTTCCCCTCGTACGCCATGGGTTATCCCTTCTTCGACGTTCTCTCTCGTCGCACGAGACCGGTGCACAACCGTTCTTCACAATGACAACGATACCAGCCGATATGGCGAAAATAGGGTTGGCGATTTAAAAGTGTTCGCGGATCTTCGTGCAAAAATAAAAATCGTCCGCGTCGATCGCAAGAAAAAGAAATAAAATAAATCCGCTGGAATATCGTTTCTCCCCTTAAATACGATTTCTCGATACGCGTTTAAATGTTTTAACCCCTTGGCCTACGATTTATTTTCT
Source organism: Agapostemon virescens (assembly GCA_028453745.1). Lineage (NCBI taxonomy): Eukaryota > Metazoa > Arthropoda > Insecta > Hymenoptera > Halictidae > Agapostemon > Agapostemon virescens. Next base: position 2,518,755 of record CM052092.1, read on the forward strand.
GATGACTAGATTTTCCTTATACTCCGCGAAACTACAAAAAGAAAAGTATTTTCCACCGATTCTATGCGATCGGAAATTAAATAGAATTTTATTTCGGTTTAAAGAAAATTAAGGGGTTAAATAAAATAATATCAACTTTATAAAAATAACGGAAATGCCTCTACCCGAATTGTCAGCCATTTTTTAATTCTAGAGCTACCGAGGGTTAAATGTTACTGGTACAAATTTCCGTATGGAAATTTCAGAATTTAATTATTTTATAGTTTACCCAGTGTTCTTATTATAATAGACACTGCGCTAAAAATATGTGTAATTTCAGTAATTTCAACATAAACATTCTGTTATATATATAAATTATACATATCTAAAGAAATAAATTTTTTCAACTCATACCCCATGCTTTTACAATTTAAATAATAATAAATAAAAAATATTAGGACACGTCTCGTAGACCTAACGTTAACGTATCGACGTCTTAAAATCTTTTTAGATAAAAATACGTCGACAACTTTAACACTTTGACTGCCATGTCACCCATATATGGGTGACAGAATTATTTGGCCAAGTTTAAAAATAAATTTGTACATTAATATATTCGTTGCACTAAATTTAGTTGAGATCTGGAAAATAGAAGAAGGTTGAAGTTACATTGTGTCATACATTTTAAATTTTCAATTGTTGCTCCGTTAAATAAATTACTTTGATTCTGTGGAATATTTGAGGCTGTTGGTTGAGCAGTTAAACTGTTAAAGATATGATGCATACACTTTAACTTTAATCATTTTTGAATGAGGTTTTTCATAACTAAATTAGAATTCTTCTTTGAACACTTTGACTGCCATGTCACCCATATATGGGTGACAGAATTATTTATCCATGATTAAAAATAAATTTGTACACTAATATATTCACTAATAAGGATAACATTGTGTCATACATTTTAAGTTTTCAATTCTTGCTGCGTTAAATAAATTAATTTAATTTTATGGAGTTTTTGAGGTCGTTAGTTGGGCAGTTGAAGTGTTGAACTCTTTAACCCTTTGCTCTGGAAGCTATTTCCGTTCCAAAATCACATTTTCATTCTATGTAATCCTTTTTGGACTACGTAGATCTACATAGAACAACGACTAGTTTCCCCAACGATCGAGTTTCTAACAATTTATAGAACACAGACGAATTTGAATAACTGTTCCCAATAATCGCACAGCAATTTTTCACTGGCGCCTGCCAGTGGCCAGTTTCGAGTACAAAGGGTTACTAATAACGTACAGACAACGTTAAATATCGCAGTCTGAAATTTGTAATTTCGCCCATCGAATTTTGTCATTAATTAGCGAAACTCGCCGGTCGACTTTTATAAAAGGGACGGGGGGGGATCGGATGATTCGAATTGCAGGAGATCGGATAATTTACATAACGTTTCAATTAACAAATTAGGTACCGCTATAAAACTATCCCGTTCCACGTACGTTTTTGTGTAAGGTACAATAACTCTTCTCGTTACGTAAAATGAGTTACACTCGCGTTAGTAATTGGCGATCGTAGGCTCCCGTGCACGACAGTTTCGTTATCTAGGGTTAATGATTATGTTTGAACGCGACTGTCGTTTTCGATGGCTTTTCTTGTTCCGCGATGCAAGAAGAATCAGGAATGATGATCGGGCGTACGTAATGTCGTTGCAATTAAGTTTCCTTTATTTTGATTGCGTCACGGAAAGGCCGAAAACATGATGTAATGCACGACGGCACGTCACAGCCGTCGACAGAAGTATCGCGTTTCTTTTCGCCGACTATATTGCGTGCGAATTATGCATCTTTTTATAGAACGTTGTTTCTTTCCTGTATTTGGCGTTTTCGCGCGACACGATCGAACGAGATGTAAAACGAAACGCGAAACACGTGCCGCGTCGATCATGATTTTTTAAAATAGTCATTTCGATTCCGAGCTGAATGCTACGCGCAACCAATAGGACGACTACATTTTCGCGTCTTTCGTTATTGGGTTAAAAATGCAACGAAGTTTACGATGGTGTCGACGTAGCTCAACGATTACCTCCTACTTCTCTTAGTTGACGATATACGGTGCTGGATTAAACGATAAGCAAACTAAGCACGCGCTTAGAGCCTCGCGCGAATGAGAGCACCATAGACATTTTCTGTATTCACATGGTGGCAATAGTTTCGCTAAGTAATCGCTTTTACTGCTCCGGATATCTAAGGTTAATAGTAAATCTATTGCAGGTCGGTCAGGTTACACTAATTTGTTAATTGACAATTATTGAATTGATGTAAAATTGCTTTTCTAAGTGACGGTTTTATAAGATAATATAGTTTAGGTGATTTTAGCACTTGGAATTTTAAAGGGGTCTCTGAGGCGACTTTAAAAATTGCCATGTCTTTATTCAAAGCAATTTTTAGGTCACTATGTTTGCAGGTAACCCTTGTCATTCTAAGAATATTGCAGACTGATTTTTAACAAAGTCCAATCTTTATTAATTTAAAAACCTATTGCAGACCACTCAGTTTACCCAAATTTGTTATTTTGCAATTATTGAATTGTTCTAAAATTGCCTTCATAAGTGCCATTTTTATAAGATAATATAGTTTCGGTGATTTTAACACCTGGAATTTCAATGGGGCTTCTGAGGCGACTTTAAAAAATTAAAAACCTACTGCACACCGTTCACATTACCCAAATTTGTTATTTTACAATTATTGAATTGTTGTAAAATTGCTTTTCTAAGTGACGGTTTTATAAGATAATATAGTTTAGGTGATTTTAGCACTTGGAATTTTAAAGGGGTCTTCTGAGGCGACTTTAAAAATTGCCATATCATTATTCAAAGCAATTTTTAGGTCACTATGTTTGCAGGTAACCCTTGTCACTCCAAGAATATTGCAGACTGATTTTTAACAAAGTCCAAACTTTATTAATTTAAAAACCTATTGCAGACCACTCAGTTTACCCAAATTTGTTATTTTGCAATTATTGAATTGTTCTAAAATTGCCTTCCTAAGTGGCGGTTTTATAAGATAATATAGTTTAGGTGATTTTAGCACTTGGAATTTTAAAGGAGTCTTCTGAGGCGACTTTAAAAATTGCCATATCATTATTCAAAGCAATTTTTAGGTCACTATGTTTGCAGGTAACCCTTGTCATTCTAAGAATATTGCAGACTGATTTTTAACCAAGTCCAAACTTTGTTAATTTAAAAACCTATTGCAGACCACTCAGATTACTCCAATTTGTTTTCTTTTTGGAATTATTGAATTGTTATAATATTGCCTTCATAAGTGCCATTTTTATAAGATAATATAGTTTAGGTGATTTTAACACCTGGAATTTCAATGGGGCTTCTGAGGCGACTTTAAAAAATTAAAAACCTACTGCACACCGTTCACATTACCCAAATTTGTTATTTTGCAATTATTGAATTGTTATAAAATTGCCTTCCTAAGTGCCATTTTTATAAGATAATATACTCCAGGTGATTTTAACCCTTGGAATTTCAATGGGGCCTCTGAGGCGACTTTAAAAATTGCCATGTCTTTATTCAAAGCAATTTTTACGTCACTATGTTTGCAGGTAACCCTTGTCACTTCAAGAATATTGCAGACTGATTTTTAACCAAGACCAAAGTTTATTAATTTAAAAACCTATTGTAAACCGCTCATATTACCCAAATTTGTTATTTTGCAATTATTGAATTATTATAATATTGCCTTCATAACTGTCATTTTTATAAGATAATATACTCTAGGTGATTTTAACCCTTGGAACTTCAATGGGGCCCTGAAGGGAAATGGACCCAACAATGGAACTATTCTAGCTAAAAAAATTTCTCAATTTCGGAATTGAAGTTGCTTGGATTTCTAAGGGTTAAAAGGTGTCTGCCAGAAGCACAAAGTCGCGTTAAGTGCCACCACCTTGTAAGAGTAATTACAAGACTAATTCCCCCGTTACCACGAGATGCATCCCCTGGTAGGCCTCGAATTTCGATTGTTGCCTGTGTGCACGATAACTGCAACTCTTGTTTTAAAACAAACCGAGCGATCAGAGACGATTAAAGCATCAATTAACATTGTAATTGCGACTTGTAGGATTTCTGTGGGGATTTTCGAAAGGAACGAACTCGGAGAGGGGAAACGAGCATGGGCTAGCACCGCGAAGGGTGAACGTCTTCTCGAATCGATCCTCTATTTTTAACTGGCGATGAAGATATCAATTGATCCGATGGATGGCGAGAAACAGCGATTCGTTGCTCGCTCGATTCCCGAAGCCGACGAGAAGGATCTCGGGCCGCGTGAAGAAATTAAGCCGCGAATAGACCGTTTCGCTATTTTTACGGGCCACCGTGACGTCAGTGGAAGGGAGCGAGAAACAGGCACTTGAATGTTTGGATTATCCAAGAATCCAGAAGGCTGGTAGACCGACCTCGAGGAAATCAGACTCTTACGCGGATCGCGAACGATTATCTTGATCTTGATCGGCCAGAGAAAAAAATCGCCCAACGATGGGACCTCGTCGCGAATGCGTCGTGTCCAGCTCGAAAAATTAATCCATCGGCTACCATAGACGAGGGTATCGTGATTGCCGCCCCTGTCACACATTCGCGATAAATTTTTCGTCGCGATCCAGCGATTTCTGCGGTGCATTCGATGGATATCGCACAACGGACTGCGAATTCGATGCATTTATGACGGAAAACGAGCAGCCGCTGGGTTCCACACTGTGCGAAGATTGAGAGAGTCGAGCGGCAACGATACATTTGCTTTTTGATCTTTCTGGTCCGAACAATTTTAATCCCAAAAATCGAGACTTTTTTTTTGACCTAGTTCCATGGTACGTGGTTCATTTTCTTTCGTCCGTAGAAAGTTTATTTCCATTGCTTGTACGTGCTACGTTTCAATCTTCACCGATTTCTTCAAAAATTGTTTCGGCATTTTAACCCTTTGCACTCCGAGCAATTTTAATTCTGAAATCGAGACACTTTTGCACCGAGTTCCATCGGGCATATCAACTTTAGCAGTATTACTCGTAGATGCAATATTTTAATTTTATCGATTTTTTAAATGCGAGCGTAGTGTAGTGAAAGTTTTTACAAATATTTTGGATATTTTTAGGGTCGCCTCAGAGGCGCCATTGGGAGAGTTTCGTTAGAATAGACATTTTCTGTATTCACATGGTTGCAATATTTTCCCTAATCTCTTTTAATGCTAGAATCAACAATTAGAATTCCAATCTTTTCTTTCGCAATTGTTATAATTATAAAAACATTTTTATCAGTAATTTCCGGGTGTGCTTTTTTGATGAAACTGTATATTACGATAAAAATTGTATGAAGTTCAATTAAGGAGAGTTTTGTTAATATTACAAAGCAATGTATCAAATTAGTCTATCGAAACGGTGCTTTGCGACACTTCGAATTCGCGGAGATTGCAGAAAAGTGGCTAAAAACTTGAATAAACGTGGGTTACTGGTTCCCACAAAGTAATGCAAAATAGTGGCCACTTGCATAGCGATTCGAGCGAGAAAAATTTGGTTTTTAGTATTAAAGTGTTGAAATTGCGAATGTTCAAAAATGTGAATCAAACAAATGTGTTTGCCGAGATTTCGGGGACCGAGATCGACGGAAGTTTAGACCGCTCGAAAGCGCTTCGGGCGCAAAGGGTTAAGATTGCATTAGTTGCAAGGGGAGCCGAATTTATTCAGCCGAGGCCCGGCTCCGCGGATCAATTATTCTTATTGCGAGCGGAGCGTAGAATCGCGCGCGCTTATCAGCGAGGATTTCGACTGCGAGCTCGCGAACGCGCGGTTTGATAAGGCAGTGTATTTGCAGATACCGGAATCTAGACTGCTCGCCGAGCGTTATCGGAGTCGCGAGCCAATTCTGCGACGCTCGCCGAACAGAGGCGGACTTTATATTACACCGAGAAATCGAACAGAGAGCCAGCCGGCTTAAGACGGCGGGGGGTCCTCTCGATCGATCGGGCTATCGTTTTTCATCGGTCGATCGACGTTATCGGGCTACCACCAGCGAATATCGTTGCTATCGTGTCGCTGGACGGTCTAGGACACTCGTCGAACCACCGAGCCATAAACATAACTTCCAAACTGCCGGGAATCATCGATTTCTCTACGAAATTGTCTCCATCAACCCCTCGTTACAACAAGTCAGAGTCTCGCGATGGCGATTTTAAACAAAGCCTAAAAACTATTATACACATTTCACCTGCCTTTCTAAACGAAATCAAAGTTTGCTCTACTGAAATTAATATATTCGAGCATCGAAATTAATTGTTCTCTTCTGCAACGTCCTTATAGATTCCTCTACAAAATTGTCTCCATCAACCCCTCGTTACAACAAGTCAGAGTCTCCCAATGGAGATTTTAAACAAAGTCTAACTATTATACACATTTCACCTGTCTTTCTAGACGAAATTAAAATTTGCTCTGCTGAAATCAATATATTCGAGCATCGAAATAAATTGTTCCCTTCTGCAACGTCCTTATAGATTCCTCTACAAAATTGTCCCCATCAACCCCTCGTTACAAGTCAGAGTCTCTTGATGGGGGTTTTAA
>CM052092.1:2530336-2542647 GCA_028453745.1 Agapostemon virescens
ACATAGAGAAATGCGACAACGTAAATTCGGAAAAGTCGTAATCGCAGTAACGGTAAAATAAATCGGTGAATTTTAGGTGTGCTTTTATGATTCGAATAATTGTAAAATAAACTGTCGACAGTGATTTCCCGTTTTTACAACTTCAATAAACGCGAAAACCGGACGCTTGACCGTGGTGAATTTAGTCATGAGCAGAGATTATGTTTTTCGTTGAAAAATAGGAGTTTCGTTGAGTATGAGTCAGCGCGATGTAGATTGTAGTCTAGAAGCGCGATAAGGGTACGTAGAACGGGCGAGAAAAAGTCGATAATTAGTTGCGATATTTCGAGACCGGGGTCAGTGAATTGCACTCGGTGCAGTCGAGGAAATTATCTTGTTCGCGGATTGAATTCCTGAACTGTCGTTGCGGTTCGACCGATTCGGTGAATTTGTTTCGATATTTTTCGAGCAACCTTCTTCTTATCGCTCTTGTTTATCCATTCGTGTTTTCGCGCATTTCCTCGCGGCGAGATTAAATGATCGCTTGATCAAACAATAATAACTCTTCTATTATTCGTACAATTAAAATATTCGAAACGAAGTACTTCTAATCCTCGATATACTGTTTCTAAAATAAAGTTATCAAAAATAAAAATTCAGAAATGAAAATCCGTGGTCAAAGAAGTTAACTCTTCAACCCTTTTTCCAGAAGCGCCTGAATTGGGGGTAGAAATTCTTCGGACCGTTACACTCCCATTATAGCGTTCGACGCGGTACTAAATCATTGTTTACCGAACAATAGAAATGCCTTTCTATATTGTTGCAAGCCGAAACAGAAATGTTGCTGCTAATTGGGGTTGGGAAGGTGCACGGAACAGATGCAACAACCCTAGCTCGCGCACTATCGGTGCACTATTATGGCATTGCTTAACGAAGCCGGGTAATAATAATCGGAGCAATAATAATAAAACCGGGGCTCGAGGAAGCGGCCGTTTTACACGCATCGACCCAATAAATCCTAGACGCAGGCGTGGATTAACAGATAATGAAATACCTTTCGGCTCGCATCGCGAATTAATGGTTATTGATCCCCTATGTAAATTCGTAGTAATCTCGGAGTATCGCCGGCCAACCAGAGAAGTTCTCGTTGAAAAGTGCTCTACCGGTTACACCCGGCGAGCATCGGGGTGAGTGCGGTCGGTAAATGCTCGTTAACCCCTTCTTTACAGGACGATTCTACAGAAATCTACCCTCTCCCATAACGCGATCTTACACCACCTGCGTTTCCAGTTTTTCTCATCTTTTTATGGTTTTCCAATTACCTCTAACTAATCGTCGGTACTAACAATCAACGGAATTGTTAACCCTTACCGCTCCAAGCAATTTTAATTCCAAAATCAAAATTCCATTGCACATGGTTAATTTCTTTTCTCCTACTTCTTCACTCCTTAAATGCAAACAGAACAATGTAAAAGCTGTTTTAAATAATAGTAAGGGAATATTTAGTGTGGCCTCAGAAGCGCCACCGAAACATTAAGTATTAACCCCTTGCACTTTATTTTATTATCGCAGCGATTGGAATTTCTTTGCAGTTTCTACTCTCCTAAAAGAAGAAGTAAATCTGTATTGCCTATCTACAAATTGTGCAATGATTCTGCATTAACAATAATGCAATAGAAAATGTGAAATCAATCCTCGAATATTTCATAAAATCAAAGCAAGTTCTTATATTTTACTGTCACAGTGATTGGAATTTCATTGCAGTTTATACTCTCCTAAAAGAAGAAGCAAATCTGTATTGCCTATCTACAAATTCTGCAATGATTCTGCATTAACAACAATGCAATAGAAAACCTGAAGTCAACACCTCGAACATTTCATAAAATCAAAACAAGTTCTTATATTTTACTGTCACAGTGATCTGAACTTCTTTGCAGTTTATACTCTCCTAGAACAAGAAGCAAATCTGTATTGCCTATCTACAAATTGTGCAATGATTCAGTATTAACAACAATGCAATAGAAAATGCGAAATCAATCCTCGAATATTTCATAAAATCAAAGCAAGTTCTTATATTTTACTGTCACAGTGATTGGAATTTCATTGCAGTTTATACTCTCTTAGAAGAAGAAGCAAACCTGTATTGCCTATCTACATATTCTCCAATGATTCTGTATTAACAACAACGCAACAGAAAATCTGAAATTAACCCTAGAATATTTCATACGATCAAAACAAATTCTTATATTTTACTATCACAGTAATTGGAACTTCTTTGCAGTTTATACTCTCCTACAAGAAGAAGAAAATCTGTATTGCCTATCTACATATTCTCCAATGATTCTGCATTAACAACAACGCAACAGAAAATTTAAAATCAACACCTCAAACATTTTATAAAACCAAAGCAACACTCCTATATTTCCCAGCGCTCGTATATACTTAATGCAACGAATAAATTAATTTTTAATCAAATAATTCCATATGCGGACGACGTGAAACTATTAAAGTATATAAATTCCTAAATTGCGCTTGTATAATTTTCATATTCCTATTCAGAATTGTTTAACTTCCAGCGCGAGAAGTTAAGGGATGCAGACGGTATATCTGTCGCACGATTCTACATAATCTGTGTAGCAAATCGTTCTATATCCACGGAGAAAATGATGCATCGAGGGGTCAACAGTTACAGAGAACAGTAGGATCGACTACAGTCACCTTCGCGCAGCGTTGAACGTAGCGCGATTACGTGCAGGGCTGCTGGCGAGTTTGTTTTGCGGTGGTTACAAGTGTTAGAACGGTAGCGGAAACGTTCGTCTGGTTAATTGACGAAGGAATTGCTACATCAATTTCGAAGAGTACCCTTTCCATTCTACGCAAGGCGGTGGCATCGCAGCCGGTGATAAATTGTGCCTTTTACGGTGCGTAAACAGTAATTCGTCGAACGCCGATAAAGTCGGGAATTTCGATAGCCGCGGCCCTGGATCATAGTCGTGTATCCACGGTTTCGAAAGCTTGCGGTTGCGTCTCCACTCTAGCCCTTTCAGTGCCGACCGAAAAAAAGAAATGAAAATTAAACAGAAATCACTGAACCAACAAAATATTCAATTTACATCGTACGAGGGAATTTTATAAATAAGTAGAACGGTATCGATTCCAATATTAGAACAAGACAGGATTCCAATACGGATCGGGGCTCGTGCGAATTAGCATAGAACCGGTCGAGTACGGGATGAATCGTTGCACGGCACTGAAAGGGTTAAATTCCAATGCGAGGCAAAGCGGACCGAGGGGGTTGACGAGTCCCGAGTGTTCCTCGGGAATAGTCACCCCGAGGAGCGTTTAACGTCGCCGCGATTCCGGTCACGTCGCCAGGCAAAAGGGTTAACAGCATCCGTCCGAGCAACGCCGTGGAAATTCTTGAACGAGGAAAGTCCAGCTTAAGCAGGAGGAATCTCATTACCGCCCAGAGCCGGCGGTCGTGCGGCCACTGGCTCTCTCGGCTGGTCTCGATCTCGGCGGCTTGCGAGCGAGCGAGCGAGCGAACAAGAGAGCAAGCGAACGAGCGAGAGAAAGAGAGAAGAAAAAACGAAAGAATAGAGGGGACAAAAAAAAATCTATACACCGTGAATCCTGTCTTTATTTTTCCAGGCTGGCCGCCGAGTAATTTTCCCGTTGCCCCGTCTCGTTTCTCGGCTGTGACAGAGCGGGGCGAGGAATCGGGGCGAAACACAGTCTCGGTGTTAAAATAACCGCGATGACGGAACAGGGAAAATTTGACAGCGTAGCCTAGGCGGCCGCCATGTTTGCTGCTCGGCGATCCAGTCGAAGGGCCGGCCTCGATTCTATTATAACGTTAACGATTGCAGGGTCGGTTCGGGGGAACAGCTAACGAATCGCGGGATTCCGGGGCTGGATAATAATGTCGATTAGTCCTACCTGGAGCTCCCTAACGGAGCGACGCTTGCCAAAATTCCCCGGCTCTCTGTAACGGCCTCTCTGTCTCGCGAACGGCTCTTCTCTCACTCTCTCTCTCGCTCTTTCTCGCTCTCTCCTGCTGCGCCGGGCCTTCTTCCCTCTATCCTCTCTCGGTCTGCTCACATCGATGACGATGCACTTTCCTTTTCACACCCGTCTCCGTCCCGATAGCACCTCGTTCGAGAAACCGGAACGTAAAACGCACTCGTCGACGCGCCGCGGCCAACGACGGATATCCTCTTTCTCTCTTTCTATGTGTTAACCGACGACTGACTATCGCGACACCACCGAGACCGCCACTTCTTCTCTCTCGCACACACTCTCTCTCACTCGCTCTCTCTCTCGCTCTCTCGCTCCCTCGCTCGCTCGATCTCTTTCTCTTGCTCGCTCTTTCTTTTTAAGGTTAACTATCCCCCGAGTCACTGGACTGTGCGAACGCCGTTTACGATGTGGACGCGGACACAACGTATTTCGCCGTTATCAGTTCTCCTCGGTCGAAACGACACCACGCTCAGGCGATTGTTTTCATTGATAAAAAAAACGAACGGTTACTGGCACGAAGCAAGCGAAGCTGCTGTTGCTGCTACTGCTGCTCTGCTTCACGGCTCTGGCGGGCGGCAGGGCGGGGCTCCGTGAATCCAGTCCCGTGGACCCCGTGCAACACGGCGGCGACCGCCGGGACACGACGATGCCCGAGCAACGGTGGCGCCGTTCCCGCCAGCCGCCATTTTCGAAATTTAATTCCGCTAGCTGGACAGACACTTTCTAATCGATTATCCAGATCGTGGCTACCACTGGACAACGAATCGACGCGCGAAATGTAAATTTCAAGTATTTGATTCGCTGCCTACAGATACACGGTACACAATTCGTTAGTTTGTTACGAAGTCGAACGTCGTGAAATTGTATCGTCCTTCTCGAAGCCTCGAATCGATTTCGATTTTTCTACTCTCGAAAATATTCGAGTTCCTTGAAACGGATGAACCTCGAGGTGATTTTGAGAAACTTCTTTTTCTTCGTCGAAAATGTTGTACGCAAATTCGTTTTCGAGTTATTAACGGAAAACACGAACCAATCGGAGTTCAGCGATAGCCTTGTCCCGTCGAATGTGGCGCTGCCATTGGCCGAGCCGAAGTATGTCCGCTGTAGCCATGCTCTGATCAAGTCCTTGTTCGTCGAACGAAGCGGCGATAATTCGAAAAAGTTTCCTCGACTGATCACAGCAACCACGATTTCTAACGACTTACTACTAATTTCAATGACTAATTGCTAAAAGATTTACTTGTTTCGAACACTTTTTTAAGATCCACTTTATATTTTGCAAACGTTGGAACGAGAGACACGACTCTATCGCTGTATATAATAATGTTCTTACTCAGCTAGGATTAGTAAACGATTTTCTATTCTGGCAGCAGTGATTCGGACAATGATAAAATAAAACTATTTTTCATCGTCTCCAACACTAAGTCCTAGCGGCGCACTATTCCTTTTCACAATGATTTAGTAGGTGGCAGGTGCGTCTGTTGTAATCGTGAAACGTTTTTCCAGGTGGCAGCACTGCTCTAACCAGGGAAATGAAACTGAAGCGAATTCTAACGGAGAATGATCGTACTTCGTCGATTAGAGATACAGCGAACGATACATCATCGTAATCCGTAATTCGGTTAATCTATCTATCGAGAAAGTCTCCCGTACTACCATCTGTGTCGATCGTCGTAAACTCGATGCAACTGCAAAAATCGATTCTAACCTAATTCGGACCTTGATTTAGTAATTTGTAAAACTATAATTTTATATGATCCGCTAACCTCCAATGTAAACACTCTAAACGAAATAAATACGATTCTGAATTGATTAACGATTTCATATGATTTGTTTAATTATGCGATGACGATAGATCAGAAAGCTCTAGACGACTCCAAATCTCCAGCATCTCACGCCGTACGCTGCAATGCGTGGGCTGAGTGATTGGCTGCTTACTGGAAATTTAAGAATTGCATTGAGCAATCGAAGAACTCTATCGTGTGTGACATACTGTTACGTGTATAGCAAGCATATAGCGTGATACGTGATAGTAAAAAGTGAATTGAAAATCGCCTAAACACATAATGTTAAGAAAAGGTAGGCTATTGTCGAGGCACCTGCGATTTTGCACGAGGACATTTCACGATGATGCAGCAGCAGTCATTGGAACCTCGCAAGACTATAGTTCAAAGGAGTATCAGGTTAGAGCAATTATCTTGATCATTCTCTTACATAAACGATCGTATATTCATTCTTGCACTATTTTTCCTCGGTTTTCCTTCAATTTTTTTTTACATTACCATCCGCAAAAAAATTAGAAAAAATCTCCTTATCTGCCGGGTGACGCCTCCATTATCACAACTCATGCGATAAGCCAGATTTGTTATCGATACAGCTTATAGAAGCGCCCACGTGATCGCGCTTTATAGATCTTCACAAACGCGCGTGCCCGTCAAGCTTTTAAATGTTTAAACTTTTGAATGAAAAATTTAAACTATTCCGTGTAACTTATCCACTCAACGCTTTACCCACGGGAAGCCTATTAACCCTTTTACTACTACGGGCGACTATAGTCGCTCTACGTAAGATGCCACTGAAGCACTACGGGCGACTATAGTCACTTTCCATAAAGTACATTCGACGAGCTTGTGCAGTTATGGCACATCAAGTATGGCATTTTGGACGTGCAGTTTTAGTTTTTTGATTTGCAATATTTATTTCTCACGGAAAGAATGTTTTTCTTCTTTAAAAACAGTTTTGTTGCAGCGGCCCGTTCAGCGGAAGTACCGCGGCGAAGAAGCCGCCAGTAGCGAAAGGGTTAATAGGACTTTCAATAATTGCGCTTAACAAAATGAAGCCGAAAAAATTATTTTTACATTGTAGTTTCTAAAGAATGTTTCGAGGATTCTCAATAAAAATTCCTGTCAACGTTGACAGATCGGTTGAAAAGTTTTCAATTATGGACTGTCAGAAAATTCTGAAACAATCACCAAATAAATGCAATCAGCAAATAATGCAAATAAATTAAAAAATAAAATAAATCGTAGACCAAGGGGTTAATGATGGCATTATGAAAAATTATAAAACATATTTATTGCTTCGGGAACCTGGTTGGAATGAATTTCAGGAGAACTACACGCAAATGGAGAGCCTGGTGAAGGAAATGAAGAAACAAGTGGAGAAGATAGTCGAAGGAGGAGGAGAGCTAGCAAAAGAAAGGCACAGGAAGAAGGGTAAACTGTTGGTCCGTGAAAGAATCGACACCTTGATAGATAAAACGTCGCCATTCCTCGAGTTCTCGCAACTGGCCGGTTATCAATTATATGGAAAGGATGAAGTACCTGCAGGTGGTATTATCACGGGCATTGGGAGAGTCTCAGGGTAGCTAATCTTTTACCAATATCTACAAACGACTGTATCCTCTTCTAAAAGTATCATTATCTTTCAGGACCGAATGCGTGATCATTGCCAATGATGCGACAGTAAAAGGTGGCACTTACTATCCCATTACTGTAAAGAAACATTTGAGGGCGCAGGAAATCGCGGAGAAAAACAATTTGCCTTGTATATATTTGGTAGACAGTGGGGGTGCGAATTTGCCTAGACAGGCTGAAGTATTCCCAGACAAATGGCACTTTGGCAGATGCTTTTACAATCAGGCGAACATGAGCGCGCAGGGTATCGCGCAGATCGCCGTTGTCATGGGCAGCTGCACGGCAGGTCTGATCAGATCATTTTTACTTTCGCCGATGTTACCGATTTTTAATGGGAAACATTTTGCATAATCAGTGGAGAAGGCTGGCGATTAAATTTTAAAATCATTAGCATTATTTCATAAATTATGTGGAACAATCTGAAGTAGTTTCAGAGTGTGTCTGTCTTGAATCTTGAAAATCCTCGCCTTGTCCACAGACTGCAACCATACTTTGTTGGTGCACTCTCACAGCTATTTTAATTTACAGGGGGTGCATACGTGCCTGCGATGGCCGACGAGAACATAATTGTGGGCAACCAAGGCACCATATTCCTAGCTGGACCACCCCTGGTCAAAGCTTCCACGGGAGAGGACGTCACAGCGGAGGATCTCGGCGGCGCCGCCCTTCATTGCCGGTAATCAGCAAGTGCGATTAACTCTTGCGCCAGCAACCAAAATTTTCTGTGGCGTTTAACCCTTTCGATACTAGCGCTCTGTCTACTGAGACACTTCCGCTGTCCGAGGCGCCGCTCTGAAAATGCACAGTCCTCTTTTATATAAAGATTTTCCTACCTGACGCTCGCATCGAAAGGGTTAATGCTGTTACACTTTACTATCAAGCCATAGTAGTCTTACACTGTACCTGCCAAACCAACAACCCCAACAAGTCCAGGGAATGAAAGTAATTTATTTAAAGAAACAACGACCGATTAAATGTGTTGTGTTAAAGAAGTTTCGAATAAATAAATTGGGGGTGGCTAATGCAGTGTGCGAAACGCTCTGCAGTGTACTCCCGTGACCTCGAAGTGTCGTTCAATTTAGGAAATCAGGAGTGACCGATCACTATGCGGTGGACGACCAGCATGCTCTTTACATCACCCGGCAGATAGTCAGCGATCTGAACCGACAGAAGTCGATGCCCGTGACCTTGAGCAAACAAATCGACATCCCTGTTCACGCGGTGGATGAGATTTATGGGATCGTTGGCAGCAATCTGAAGCGGCCTTTCGACGTGAAGGAAGTAATCGCTAGGATTGTCGATGGATCCAAGTTCAGGGAGTTCAAAGCGCAGTATGGGGAGACGTTGATCACAGGGTTTGCTAGGATCTATGGGTATCCAGTGGGCATTGTGGCGAACAATGGGGTGCTCTTCTCGGAGAGTGCTCTGAAGGGTGCGCATTTCGTGCAGCTCTGCGCGCAGAGGAAGATCCCTCTCGTCTTTCTGCAAAACATCACAGGTCAGTCAATTTTGCACACCCCTGAAATCGCTCACTGATCTATTCGCCAATTTTCTAAAACATATTTTTGAAAATTGCAGGCTTCATGGTGGGCAGGGACGCGGAAGCAGGCGGCATAGCAAAGAACGGCGCAAAAATGGTGACCGCTGTCGCCTGTGCCGAAGTACCAAAAATCACTGTGCTGATCGGCGGAGCTTATGGCGCAGGATATTACGGTAAGGATCTCTGTCGAACATCCTACTCCTCGAGACCACCGATCCGACTAATATCGAAGAGTTTTTCGGCAGGAATGTGTGGCCGATCTTATTCGCCGAGGTTCCTCTATATCTGGCCGAACGCCAAGATCGGTGTGATGGGAGGGGAACAGGCTGCTGGCGTGATGGCTCAGATTACCAAGGAGCAGCGAGAACGGCAAGGAAAGAAGGTAAGGATCTAGCAATTTGCGCAGCTAGGATCAATCTAAACCTTGACGAATCTAACAGCTATCCGCGGAGGAGGAGGAGGAGATCAAGAGACCGCTCATAAACAAATTCGAGGAGGAGAGCAGCCCATACTACTCGAGTGCTAGGTAAATTTCAGGCATTAACCTTAGAACTACCGAGCCCAAAAATACAGATTCTGCTCTCATACAATTATTGAAATTATTGAAATCATAAGAAAACGCAATAAATGGTTTATTAATGCAATACTTAACAAAGAAGTGTGCACGCGCATCGCTCTTGTCTAGGGCTCGGTAGTTCTACATTAATGTTAAGTTATTTTCTAATATCCCTTTTTTCCGAATAAAAGAAGAAGGCAATAAATATTGAACCAATCTTTCAGATTATGGGACGACGGTGTGATCGATCCCGCAGATACCAGACAGGTCCTGGGACTCAGTCTATCGGCAGTGTTAAATGCTCCCATTCCGGACAGCAAGTTCGGTGTATTCCGCATGTAGGTTACGGTAAATGTCACGATTAGGCTGCGGACCTTATGCATTCGTGACGGGGACGATAAGATACATTTTAACACTAGAACTACCGAAGAAGTCGAAACGACTGGTGCCTGAATTTTTCGTTTACAATTATTGAAATTATAAAAATATTTTCAAGCAGACATTATGGTAAAAATTGCGATGCAATTTTGTCATTATTACAAAGCTATATACATAGGTTGGATTTATTACTCGGTAGTTCTAGCGTTAAAACAATTCAATTTGTTGAAATTATTATAGCGAGAATGGAACATATCGTTCTTGTCAGTGATGGAAAATGTTTCTCACAAAGATCCGCAGTCTAAGCGTGAGAGAGAGAGTATCGATGATCGTCGATCGACGTAGATATAAGTCAAAGTTGTATATATATATTTTTTTATACGGGGTGGTCATGTATACATGAGTGTTAAACAAGTCCGAGTAATATGCGTATTTTTGTATGTTTCAATCCGCGTTTTCATTAGCCTTCTTCTCTGCTCCTGGTCCCGGCGCGACATCGCGAAGAAGCAAAAAGACAAACGCCATGTTCTTCCTCCGCGGGACCGAGGAACAACAACAGGGGAGCTCGGGGATTCGACGCGTCGACCGAGCTCCCTCTTTATTAATAGCTATTTTACACTAGGCGGCGTTCCGTTATAGTTACGCTCGTATATTGCAGCAGCGATTAATTACCTCTGTGATTGCCTACGGTCGCTCGAAGACGTGTACCGCGATGTTACAGCTGGTCGCGCGACTAGGTCGTCGGCGTTCTCCGCTCGCAAAGGCCGATTTTCTTTTCCTGGCCTGCAGCCGTTTGCTATTGTCAGACGCGGTTATGCGATTACGTACACCTAAGAAGAGAGAGAGAGCTCCTGCGAGCAGGAGGACGAAGATCGGGAACAATTAATCGGAATCGTTGGCCATCAATCAACGAATACTTTGAAGCGTCTTGTCGATTATATCGTCCGTTGACCTTAATCCACCTCGAAGGACCTTCAAGGAGCATCGTCGTAGTTGCATACTCCTCGAAACGCTCTAACGGAACGGGAATTAACAAACCTATCGTTTCATATAAAATAAAAAGACTTTGAAATCACCTCGAAGGACCCTAAAGGACAATCGTTGTACGGATCGTTGTATTCGCCTTGAAGCGAACCACGAATTGTTGCAATGCGTAACCATAATTGACAATCCATTTCAAGACGAGATGGCCACGATTCCGACTAATCAGCGTATCGAGCGGGGAAGAAAGTGATCAGTGAAAATCTGACGGTCGCAGAGCGGAGAACTGCCTTGAGCATATTCCTCTCGAACCCAGAATCAAAGCATCGCGATCGTTTCGCACAGTTAAACTCCTACAAGGAGTCGAACGTTCCCCAAAGACAGGGAGACATCATTCTACGTATGAAGGAAAAGAATTATACTAAACGTCCGGCTGGAAACCCGGTCCAATTTCCTCGACGATTCGCTCACGAACCCTTGTGTCGGTTCACTAGCTTTCGCTCTCTATTTACAAACAGCGATCGTTTCGTCGTCCCTGAATGTCGTTCCTCCCGAGGCTCTACAACAGCTTGCAGAGGGACAGGAGGACAACTGCTAGGCCTACGGCTATCGTTCTACACGAGGAGCCGCTGGTCTCTGTTTTCGTGACCTTGTACTCGAACTGCTCGTTCACTTGTTGCGCTATGAACGCTCGCTCCTCTGTCCTGATCGTGGTCGGTGCCACTTGCTCTCTAACCTCTTCCGCGATCACTGCTCGGGCTTTCGTCCGGTTCTTTCCCTTCCTGATGTACAGCTCTGACACAGCTGCGCACAGACAATCTTAATTAGAATCACTGCGCAACCGTATGGTTGTTGGAAACGTTGAAATCCTGGCCGGAAGTTACTTCGAACAAGTTTCAATTGTTTCATTTATATTGGGTTGTTCGGAAAGTAATTTCGTTTTTTCCCGACAGAGGATTTAATTGTCCAAGCAATTTTAATTCCTAACTCGAAACATTTTTTCTGTGCTAGAATAATTTCATTGCAAGTGGTTCATTTCCTTTCGTGCATATCAAAATTGTTACTGTTAATCGTACGACAATAATTCAATTTTTACTAACTTCTTAATTACAAACATTTGTAATGTAGAAATTGTTTTGAATAATAGTCCGACAATTTTCAGTGTCGCCTCAGAGGAGCAATTCGAGTGCTAAGGGTTAAAACAACTTTTACATCGGTATGCTTGTGTCAAAGAAATTCGTAAAAATTTTCGTTGTTGCAAGAACGAGTAAATAGTAAACAAATTTCGTACGCATAAAATGAAATATTGGGTTGTTCGGAAAGTAATTTCATTTTTTCCCGACAGAGGATTTCATTGTATTTTTCTGCACCCAACTTCACACTTAAGCCGCGTAATCATGGTATGTTTTGAGAGTTGATATAGCAAGGCTTGTGTGTGAAA
>CM052092.1:2560520-2571036 GCA_028453745.1 Agapostemon virescens
CACAATCTGAAGAAACTATATATATTCTAGATGCGCAAACTACCCCTTCATCCCTTACGACCGATACGGTAGAACGTGACATGGAAAAGGAATCGGTTGTTGGTAAAATAAAGAGTTGACAATATTAATATAATAGGAATTTACTTTATTATCTCTTACCTTATCTATCTTTATTGTATTGTCGCTTCTCCTTGTCTTACATCTTGCAGATATCAGGAAATAGAGATAAGCAATAGATAATTGGGTAACTTGAAATAAAAAGTTGTACATCTGGTAAAATATAATTTATTGACTACGATGCTGGACAGCTAATTACAATTAATACAAAAATGCATTTCTTCTATTTTCCATCACATATTCTACACTCTACTTATCAATCTACGCTGTAGAACATAAATTCACGTTTTACAGAATTGTTATAGATCTGTAATAAATACAATATACATTAATATTTACAAGGTGCTCGCGATTGTAAAAATATATTTAACGAAATCATTTGAACGAACCGCCGTGCACGCGGTTACGGTATCGCCTTGCGTTGCGGGACTGTAGTTATTTTGTGATTGTCGGGTTCGTGGGAACGTAGGTTTGGTGAAAATTGGATACGTGGTTGCAAGACGATGGTGGTCGAGCAAAGGAATACCGAGTTGTTCAAGGAAAACCAAGCAAATGACGCTACGGGGCAGAAGGAACAGAAGACGTACTCGCTGGAAAGTATCCTTTTTCAACATGCTTACCGCACGCGTCGGTCGTTCTTCGATTGCCATATGTCATTTCCTAACCTCTGTTTGTCATGTCGCGCCCAATGTTATTGTACATTCACGCGATATTTCAAAAGAAGTTGTATAAAGAAGCTTTTTCACTACTTCACGAACGATTAGAATATAATACGAATTATTTATCCACGGCTTGAGCAATTTTTTTACAATTTAAAAATTTACTATTTAAATACAATTAATAGTACAAAGCTTCTTCATCAGTTTTCTCACATTTTTACTATATTTTTACCATTTCCCTGAGCTGCAATTGCTCCAAACACTATAGAACGTTGAATGCAGTTGTTCGGAGCATCTGTAGCATTATAAATTCGAACAGTTGTTATTGCTAGATTCCTTAACGGTTAAACAGTCTTAAAAATTATCAAAGAAGCACAGCAGCAACATGGGTTGAGACACGGGGACTATCAACGATATCGTGGATATTGTTCGAGAAGGCTAAGGCGCCTGAGGAAAGTATTAAAAGTCCCACAGGGGGACAGACGTCACTTCAAAAGGAAAGACATAACTCCTATAATGGTTACCGATGACAAATTCCTACAAGTACCCTTGATGATGTCAGAACGTGCTTGGAGTTACGCCATGCAGCTCAGACAAGAATCGAACACAGAGCCAAGGAAAAAGTTTCATTTGATATCTAGATTAAGGAAAGCTGCTAAGTATTCCCTACAGTTGCAGGATTTGATGGAGGTAACACAAACGGACAAACAATAATTATTAGCACGCAAATCAAGTAGTTAATATCTGTTCAAAGGTATTCTCATTTCCTGATTCGTTTCAGAACATCAACTGCGACGCGCGTACAAAACTAGAAGCTCAAGCGTACGTCGCCTGGATACACGGTTCCTTGCAGTTCGAACTACAATTATGGAAAAACGCCATGGAGAATCTGAAGAAAGCTCAGGTAGTATACGGGAAGCTGGCCTCTGCGCTACCGGAGCACGAACAAGTGATGTACAACGCGAGAGTGGAGGAACTAGCTCCCAGCCTTAGATATTGCGCTTATAATATCGGAGACACCACTGCCATAGACGACTTAATGCAAATGCGAGGTCAATTGAGCGGAGAGCTGTTAGCTAGCTTAGACTCTTTAATAGCCCAAACCCGGGAGAAACAGGCGAACACGGAGGATGTAACATGGCGCGGTAAATCATGCGGTATGGTGCCGCCTAGAGCAGCTGGTCTGTTGATCGCGGACTCCAGATTGAATCAAACGTTGGACAAAGCAGCCACGAATCAAACCAAGATCGATCTACTCGAAGCGCATCTGATAGACTGTAAAGACGCGATCTCGGCTGTGAGAGACTACTTCAAGAACGAGCTTAAGAACAAGGACAACGACAAGCTGACGCCTTCGCAACATCTAATCACCTATCTACAGTATATTAGATTGTCACGTACCTTGGAGAGGAATCTGACGTTGATCGCGGCCGCCGAGGAGTCCGCTAAAGCAAAGCCGCAAGACATTGTTAGACTATACGAGGCAGCCCTGCACAATCTCGTGGAGATCTCGCAGCTGCAGGACGATGAGGAATTTGTGCGGGAACAGGAAGCCAAGACGAAAAGCTACAGGGCCTTCAGGTGTTATTACATGGCCCAGTCGTTGGCGAACCTTCACCGATGGAAGGAAGCTATGGCTCTGTATCAGAGATCCGCGCAGCACGTCAAAGACGCGCTGAATTATGGCAACATGCTTCCCGACTCGTTGAGGGAGGCTTTACAAAAACTGGAGACCTCCATAGAAGGTGCCAAGTATGCCGCACATGCACACAGCGTACTGGAAGAAGGACAAGAAGAAGAATCTGGCACCAGTAAATATACAAAGACGAAGAAACCGCTGTACGAACGTCTGCACGAGTACAGAGAGGACTCGGCGCTTCTGACGAAGCAACCGAACGTTTACAAATTGCCACCGTCTATGCAGCCTATTCCATGCAAGCCACTGTTCTTCGACTTGGCCTTCAACATGGTGGAGTTTCCGGATTTGAGCGAAAAATTGGGAGATCAGGCTAAGAAGGGTGGCCAAGCAGGTCTCACTGGATTCGTTAAAGGGCTATGGGGTTGGGGAAATAAATAAAACACGTCTGTTGCAAGCAGAAGACACTGGATTTTTGATGTTATCGCACGTGGTGCGGTAATGTGTTTTTACCGGTTCTCAAACGTCTCGATCGTCATCGAGTTTTCACTTATACCGACAGCAATATTGATTAAAGGAAATAAAGAAATATTATTAATATATTCGACATATTCATTTATAACGCCTTACGAATTCTTCTGTCCAGTAAAGTCAATGTTGACTGCCACGGTGGTCGCAAAATTAGAAAATTATATTTTCACATTGCAATGTTACCAAATATCAATTCATTCGTCTCAAAATAAACTAAATTGTAGTAACAGTTGTTAATAACTCTGATCGTTTAGATCTTATACAAATGAGATAAGCAAGACTTGTGTGAAATACAAGTTCTAACTTCTTAGGATAAATTTAGGCTAATTATTCTGGAAGTTTTATTATTTTCTGATTTTCCGAATTGAACACGCGCTCGATCTTCACACGTCAATTTGTTTTTCATAAATAATTCGAAAACAAAATTTGCAATATAAGGAACAGCCGTGCGATGGCGCGGGAAAGAAATGAAACGCCTTATCTCTTAACACAGTCTGTTGCGTCGCAGTGTGGTGGAATAGGGACTTTGGTTGTGGGTTCGGGTGCCCGTGGAGCGCTGAAGCGCTCTGCTCGTGGAAGTTAATAAATAAACTTTGTTACACAGAGTTAAGGGCGAAAACTGTTAAAAGACTTTATTTGTAGTTCTTAGAGATGTAACTCCCTCAGTTCTACAATGAGCTCTGACTCGTCTTGGAGTTTCGAATCCGTTCTCCAGCTTCTTCCTTCTCGTCTCCCTTCTTTAGCCAATAGGAAAATTAGAATCTTCTGGCTAGGCGTTGATTCGTTGGATGCCTCGTCTTCCGGTTGCGGCTTGGCGTTGATTCGTTGGAAGACTCGTCTTCCGGTTGCTGCTTGATGTTGATTGGTAGTGGATGGATCTTAATAGCGCAAGCGCGAGGGAGGGATGCGCACGAGGGTGAAAGCCCGCCAAAGCGAGGGATGTGGGGCCATGTGGGACCGAACGAGAGAGAGGTCCGAGGAAGTTCCAAGAGGTCCCCGACTGAGGATTTATGACCTCCTGTCCGTAACTAATTCCGGACTTCGACTATCCTTAATTTATTCGGAATTGGAGAAGCTACTCTAAGAAGTTGCCTGACTTTCTTCAAATACCGCAATTAGTCTCGCCGACTCGAATTTCGTCAGGGATCTCTGTGGAATCCTCCCGGTGTTTCTTTACCTACTCTAAACTGTCGCGCCCAAATAAAATACCTATAAATGAAATACGCGATTACGTCTTATATTTAAATTTGCCTCTCCGCGCCATTAATCGATACTATATATATATCTAACTATGTTCACGTGGTCCACTGGCCACGCAACAAGTCGATCTATCGCCGAATCTCGTCAGTATTATCAGTAATCATTGTGAGCCGCAATTGTTTCGATTGCACAGTGAATGAACGTATGATCTATTGCTTCCAACATTAAACATAATCATTTCGTACGTATCGCGCAATTTATTTTTATATGAAAATGAACTTTGCACCTGTTCGGAGTATAATACGAAATAAAAGTGACCATGCCCAACAGGTTAACCTTAAAGAATATCCTGTGTATCACATATCCAGGGAACCATGTGTGTTACAGGAGGCAGAAATCATGTTCGAATTTTCGAGTTCGATGGACGCAGAATTGAAGGAGCTTGCTGTAGAGCTTTTTGAGATCGACGCACTCAAATTTGGAGATTTTGTAACCAAAATCGGTTTGAAAAGTCCAGTGTACTTCGACTTGAGAGTGATAATCTCCTATCCGAAAGTTATGGTACAAGAATGGTTTGAAAAATTCTACCGATTAAATGTTATCGTTCGTACAACACTAAAATTATTAATATTCTTTGATATTATTTAGGCTCGACTGGCTAAGGCACTGTGGACATTCTCAGAAGGCCGCAAAAACATAACACAGATCTGCGGTGTACCTTACACAGCTCTCCCAATAGCCACATTGATCTCTGTTGACTCCAACATCCCCATGTTGATTAAAAGAAAAGAGGCAAAAACTTATGGCACAATGAAAATGTTAGAAGGCAACTTCAAAGAGGGAGACAATTGTGTGATCATCGAGGATGTAGTCACTAGTGGTAGCAGTATTATAGAGACTGTACAAGCTTTGAGACAAAATGGTTTGACGATAACGGATGCGTTTGTGGTGATCGATAGAGAACAAGGTGGCAAAAAGAATATCGAAGCCCACAATATAAATATGAGGAGTCTGTACTCGGTCACCTCTATCCTGGCTTACCTTCTAGAGTCAAACAAGATCACACCAAAGGTTGTAAAGAAAGTAACAGACTATGTGTTGAAGTTCCAAGCTCCTGTTATTCCTGTCCAAGGTAAATATTTTACAGAGAATTCTGTTACAAAGGATATCAATAAAATTTTCTCCAAAGTTCCAGAATCGAGACTGAAGATACCATTCCACTCTCGCGCTACCAAAACTACAAACGAGATAGCGACGAGACTATTCCATTTAATGGAAACGAAGGAATCGACGTTGTGCCTGGCAGCGGACTTGACCAAAGCGGATTCTATTTTAGAATTAGCAGATTTGGTAGGACCACACATCGTGGTGCTAAAAACACACGTGGATATAATTGAAGACTTCAGCGAGGATTTTATAAAACGTTTGAAAGATTTAGCTAACAAGCACAATTTTCTTATAATGGAGGATCGGAAGTTCGCAGATATCGGCAACACAGTGTCCCTGCAGTATCAGAAAAGCATTTACAAGATCGTGGAATGGGCAGATATTGTTACTGTACATGCGATAGCGGGAAAAAGTATTATAGATGGGTTGAGTAAGGTCTTGGAAGACGTGAAAGAAATGCGTGGCATTTTTGTATTGGCGCAGATGTCCTCCAAGGATGCGTTAACGAATAAGGAGTATGCGGCAAACGCGGTGACGATTGCGCATAATTCAAGCTTGGTTACTGGCATTGTTTGCCAGTCGAATATATTCGTGAATCCAGGTCTGATCCAGCTGACGCCTGGAGTGAAGCTTGCCCAAAGTTCTGACGATTTGGGACAACAGTATAATACTCCAGAATCGGTTGTCAATTCTGGAGCAGATTTAGCCGTTGTTGGCAGAGGCATTTCTGAGGCGGAGGATAAGTTGGCCGCCGCGATAGAATACAAGCAGGTTCTTTGGGCTGCTTATAAAAAACGGGTAGAGTAACTAGAAAAGAAGTATTTTGAACTATTTAAGTATGGAATCGTACAAGAATAGCAGGAAAAAATATATCTTTTTATTTATCAAACACGTGCGCAACAGTTAAAAATTATAAATAATTATTAGGTAACTATGAATTTGGAAAGACTGTAAATAGAGCGACGTGTATATGTACAAAGATCTCGATGTATATTCGTTAAAAAAACGGTTACGCTGATCTATTGTATTCACATTTTTGTACAAAAAAAACAAAGATATTCCTACACGCTCACGACGACGCTGGTTTAGGATAAAATATTATAGTCAACGATAGAAAACGAGACGAATCTTGTAATAGAAATATATTCTCACTGTTGCACCAAAACAGATTCGTTGTTTTTGACGAGTTTGAACAATTGTATTTTTTCGATGTTTTAACGCATTCACGACCTATTTCTCTATCGTTGACCACACACACCACACACTCTTTTCTATTGTTTTTTCATTTGTTTTTTTACGAGTGCAAAGAAGAGTCCAGTAACATGTATCCCACGTAAATGCTATCATATAAAACTACTCGTATTTGTACTTTTATATCCATAATTTAGGGTACCGTACAGATCGACCCTTTGCGACTCCACGAATTACTTTTACACAATTGTTACCTTTTTTTACTATGAGATACGTATATTATATACATATATATGTATATATATATATGTCTTTTCCACGAGAAAAATGTATCTTCAAATTGATTCACATCGTCTCTAATAAAACAAAATAAAAACAATTCGTAAAAGGCTAAAGATTAGTTTAAGAGATCTTTCTCCTAAAAATGCAACAATTTTTGGAACCACATTTCGCAGCAACTCCTACCAATTATATGATTGGCTTTAAGAAAATACACCTCAAACAAAAATTCTCGTTCAACCCTGTAAATTGTGAGAAGACCCCTTAACATCACAAACAAGTACTATATTTCGAAACGGTATCGTACGGATTGGAATTCATAGTCTCACTCTTATGCTTCCTTGCTTTTGGTAAGTTGTTCGACTAGCTTCCGGAATACTTGTGCCACCTGGCTGTCCGGTAAAGTGACCAAAACGCTTTGGCCAGTCTCCGCCAGTTTACCTACTTGCGGATCGATTGGTACTTTTGCGAGGAACGGTACGTTTACCATTCTCGACAGGGCGATACCTCCGCCCGCGGAAAATACATTCGTGCATTCCTGAAACGGTTACTCTCAGTGAAAAAATATAAAATCATATTAATAGCAAAAAAGAGTTCGTTTACTAACTGAGCACGAGGGACACACAAAGCCGCTCATGTTCTCGATAATACCAAATATGTGAATGCCTGTTTTTCTACAGAATGTTATTTCCCGCAGGACGTCGTCTACAGCGACTGCTTGTGGAGTGGTTACTATAAGGGCTCCGTCGCACTTCACGTTTCTGTAGAATCAATTAAAAATATTTGTTAATTAAGAAATACATTTCTGAGTGTGATTTTAATTATCAGCTGTTAAGAACCGCACGACTTCTTTTAGCTTATGTTAATCGATATTATATTACGAATTAATCCCTGAGCTGCAACCTCAATTTTTGCTGGCCTAGTCTATACACTGGATCATCATGTTTGTGCAATCTTTTTTTTAAGAAATTGTTGAATACAATTATTCTATAATTACTGCTACATGTTATCTTGATTTCTTTTAATTGAGGAAAAATTTAACATTAAGTTAAAAAAAATGTGACTGTAATAATTGTCAGTGCTGTTCGAAGGAAGAAAAAGAACAGAGAGTTATTATCTAATACAATGTTGTGGTGTTTCCTCTTCTAGTATGCATGCCAGCAAAATATACGAGCTTATCAATCTCATGACCAATAGCTTATCTCAGTAGAGTTACGCTTCGTTTGGACATCACATGATTCTGAATCACAGTCACATGTGAACGCTCAAAAGCACATGACACTTCAGTGCCAAACACTTTGTTTTTCAAGAATGAAATTTGCTAAGCCATTTAATCCTGAATAAAACGAATGAAAGTATTAATAGAAAAAGCATTCCAGCAAGACCTTAAATTTTCCATCACAGTGATGTGCTCGTCCGAGGTTCCAGGTGGTGTATCAATGATTAAATAATCGATGTCCTGCCAGACAACATCGGTTAAAAATTGTTTGATCATGCCAGTTTTTTTAGGACCTCTCCAGACAACACTATCATCCTGATTTTTCAGCAGAAACCCTATCGACATGACTGCCAACTTCTGCTCTTTGTCGGCATACACCGGCACCCATCTGCAACAATCAACAATAATAATTAGCAACAAATAAAACACTCACCGACGATCAGATGAATTTAGAAATAGATTCAGAAGAAACAATTCTATCGAATAATCAAATGGTCAGGACAGAAGATAAAATGATCACAGATTGTGTACGTTAACGAAAGCGTTAAAAATACATTTGCACAGACTTCAGCCGAGTGTCGACGTACATAAAAATACAACAAATGATCGAGCGATCGTTTCTCGCTAACGCGAAGCGCAACGTAGAGGAATCACTACTGTGACTATTATTTAAAAAATTGGAAAGCGTACTTCTTTTATAAAACAACAAAACAATTTATCGAAATTGTTGAACAAACCCTTCGGACGATTGGTGGACGTCTCTGCCATCCAAATTCAACAGGTAAGGCACACTTGGTCCGCAAAGATCGACGTCTAATAAACCCACCTACAACATTTTGACATGTAAGCAAACCTAACCTAAAAGTCCCGTGCAAAATGCTGGATAACTCACTCGAAATCCAGATTCCTTGAGCGCTAGGGCCAACTGAGTGCTGACCGTTGACTTTCCGACACCACCTTTACCGGACAGCACTAACAAAACATGCTTGACACCTTCCAACATTACGAAAATAAATGCAACAACAATACCGGCGATGTAACCTCCACGACGGTCCGTCGTGTTCTGTGGGTACACGGTCTTTCAACGAGGACTATGTAGCTGCCATAAACCCGAATGGACCTTTATGCTCGGGGTCCTTTCTCTCCGACATTGTGTAAATCTACTGTAATCAATTTTTTCCCGCATCTTTACCGTACGATGGATCATTATTTATTAAAATATTTCTCAAATTATTTTCATTTTCATTTTTGCAGAAGCAAACGCGGAGCCTGGAAACACTTTCTTAATTGCACTCGAAAATACAATATATATATCTTTGCCGCGTAAATCGTTCGATAATAATAATAATTCGTGTACTACGTGACCATGTTCGTTACTAAATTTTTATTATTATACCGTTCCTTATCAAAAGGTTTTTCAATTATTTTTATACTCCCTGAGAAAAATGTTGGGTCACTATTTTAATTGTAATTATATGAAAATAGTTCATTGTATAATTTTTATTAATAAATTGCCTTACAAATATCTTATCCATTGTATTTTAATAGTATTTTTTATAGTACTTAATATAGTATTAGTAATATTAAAAGAAACTCCTTTCTATGTTAAGTTCCATAGGATAGAATTTATTAATAAACATTATTTAATGATACTAATATGTGCTCGACGCTGAACGAGTATCACAGACTCGTTAAAAAATTGTGATTGTCCACAGCAAAGTTTACAAAATCAAAAGAACACACAGAATACGGTATCAACGAATGTTTTTGTTTACATTTATTTTTTATGTTGATAAACTTGCCCAGACAACGTTCTCATTATCTTAAAATGCCCGGGAAACGTGCTACCACGTTCAAACAATTTTTATCTAGTTTATAACATATATTAACGTTGTTTAAAAACAGCCCAACCACCCACTCGTACAAAAAGAAGAGAAGAACCGAAGATTACTTCCGGTTGAGAGAATTAAATATTGCCGCCATTGTACCGACATCTACAGCAGCTACAAGCAGTTCAATTCAAACTTAAATTCGTAATATTTCGCGACACACAAATTTATTTATTAATATTTTTATAAACAGCAACGTTTTTTAAAAACAGCCCACCGCCTCGTACAAAAAGAAGAGAAGAACCAAAGATTACTTCCGGCTGAGAGAATTACAGACAGCCACAAGCATTTGAATTCAAACTTAAATGCGCAATATTTCGCGACGCACAAATTTATTTATTAATATTTTCATAAACAGCAACGTTATTTAAAAACAACCCACCGCCTCGTAGAAAGAGAAGAAAAGAACCGAAGATTGCTTCCGGTTGAGAGAATTAAATATTGCCGCCATTGTACCGACATCTACAGCAGCCACAAGCAGTTCAAGTCAAACTTAAATTCGCAATATTTTACGACGCACAAATTTATTTAAAAACAGCCCACTGCTCGAACAAAAAAGAAAAGGAACACCAAAGATTACTTCCGGCTGAGAGAATTAAATATTGCCGCCATTGTACCGACATCTACA
>CM052092.1:2581036-2592814 GCA_028453745.1 Agapostemon virescens
TCTTAACGATTTTAAATATATTAGTAACAAATTGCCTCAGAATGAAAAGATCTTGCAAAAATCTAACTATTATCGTAGTCGACTCGATTTTCTTTTTAAATGGACTTACACCACTTGCAAATAAAGAATTTCCAATGAAGAACATACAGATAGTTATAAATTCTCTTTCTCACACAGAAATTCTAATCACTGTGACAGTAAAATAGATTGTTAGGCAAGGGGTTGAAAAATACAATCTGTTCCATGCTAGACCTACCAAGCACCAAAAACGCCCTGATTGCATTTGACCGGAAGTGGTAGGCCTACAAGAAGACAGCAAAGCCTCTCGCCATCGCCGAGTTAGTTGACACATAACTCTACAATAAAATTGACCATCTAAAATACATTTTCACGTGTGAAATATCTGAAAAGGTAGTTCAGCTCGCACACATTGACGAATGAACATTTCGTGGCGATGTTTGTTCGTTTCAATTACAAATAGAGAATTCTACAATTCTAATTCTACAGAATCTCAATTATATCAGCGATGGCGAAGGACGTTTGCAGTTTTCCTCGTTGGCTTGAAAAATCTATGACGAAATCCACCTGACGAAATAAAACACGTTCATTTTCCAGGGAACTTTTGTCGGAGGTGATACAGCTTCTGAAAAACACGTCGAACTCTCAAGTGGAACAAATAATTCGAGTGATGCGTAAATGGGGTAAAGATAACCGGATCAACTGTTGACGATTAGAAGTGGTGTCTAAAGTGGGCGTTATCGTTAATTGTATCAACCGGCGAGAGAGAGAGTGTGTGGCGTTATCTCTTGAACGAAGCAAATTGGACATCGTAGCGATTTCGTCGACGGACAAAGAGGAGAAGACGGACCCGCGGTACAATGGTTTAATATAAAATAGATATATTTAAACTGTGATACACTCATTTTATAATAATATAATAATAATAATAATAATATTAATAATAATAATCATCGTAATAGCAATAATAATTAATTTTAACAAACACAAAC
Source organism: Agapostemon virescens (assembly GCA_028453745.1). Lineage (NCBI taxonomy): Eukaryota > Metazoa > Arthropoda > Insecta > Hymenoptera > Halictidae > Agapostemon > Agapostemon virescens. Next base: position 2,582,047 of record CM052092.1, read on the forward strand.
GGTGAATCGTAAAAACACCATAGTCGAGATGGCGTGTGTATACACCACGTTCGCGTACTTGCACATTTTCCGATCGAGATACATATACATTATAACATGCGTCCGCGACACATAAACTTCAGTGAACGAAAACGGATTCTTGGAGAATGTCAAAACACGATATACACATACACAGACAGATTAAGATCCTCCAAGAATCCAAGCTTCCGATGGAATGGCTGCTGAAGTACCAGCGAAAACTAAACGAAGAAGAACACTCAGCACGAACGTCATGGGCGCTCCGAATGTTGAGCAGAGAATTTAAGAGAACTCTCGAGAGAACGGCACACCCTCGAACGGAAACGTACGTCGAAAACCATCCGAAACTCGTCCCAACCGTTTCGGCGTCGTCGTTTCGCTACGGATCTCAATTCGTTACGACTTCCGGAGAACGCGGAGTGCTTCCGGAAAGCCAGCGCGATTTCTTCGAGCACGGAAAACGCTTGAAAAAGGTCTATTCGATCGGAGAGAAAAGAGAATTAAACGATTGACAACTAGAACTCACAAGGGAACATATTCAGATGCGAAAATCCGATTTTGATGAAACTTTATGGGAGTTTATAGCTTTATTGTTTAAACAAAAAAACTTTTGTTAAAATTTTCTTGCGCGACTACATTTCCCATTGAAAACACACACAATTTAAAAAAGAATTTCAATTTTTTCGACCTCTGGTTTCCGAGATATCTGAAAAATACCTCAACTTTGAGGGCTGTTTTCACCCCTTCATAGTGGATGGTTGCCGATAAAAGAAAACACGTGTCAAATATTTTTCAAAGAACTATAAACTCCCATAAGTTTCATCAAAATCCGATTTTTGCATTTGAATATGTTCCCGGGTCAGCTAAGCTTGGAAACGCTTCTCGAAAGCTTCTCCTCGGGTTTTGGGACCGTCGACGTTGCTGGTCTTCGACCACCGCCGGTTGGGACCAGGGTGACACAGACAAGACTACATTTTAGCATCCGTGGAATCTTGTTCGATTGTGTGCGGCACCTGAACGGAATTCGATAATCGCAACCGAGAGAAATCGGTGAATTACAAGCTTCCCAATTCGATTCCAAGGATGTCGCAGTATCGAGCGGAGATTAAAATCGAGCGAATGGCTAACGCGTTAACACTAGAACTACCGAACAATAAATCGGATATACATTGCTTTAATAACAAGACAAACTTCATTCAATTTTTATTGTAACATGCGGTTCATTAACACGTTGAATGCGGAGCCATTTTGCTTAGCTTTTTAGCGTCACATTTTATTTATAACACTTTAATTGGCAGAACAGCAACCTCAAACATTCCACAAAATCAAAGTAATTTATTCGATGAAAGAACAATTTTAAATTTAAAATGTACGACACATAGTTCTCGTATTCTCCAGATTTCAACTAAATGTAGTGCAACGATTATATTAATGTACAAATTTATTTTTAAACATAGACTAATAATTCTGTCACCCATATATGGGTGACATGGCAGTCAAAGTGTTAAACAGAAATAATGCAACTGTGCATAAGCAAAAGTCTCTATTATAAGAATCTCTATGTAAGAATCTATTAACACTTTGACTGTCATGTCACTCATATATGGGTGACAGAATTATTTCTCCATGTTTAAACATTAATTTGTACACTAATACATTCGTTGCATTCAATTTAGTTGATATCTGAAGAATACAAGAACATATGCCATACATTTACAGTTTTCAATCGCTGTTTCATTAGATAAATTAATTTGATTTTATGGAATTTTTGAAGTGGTCAGTTTGGCAGTTAATGTGTTAAAGTACTGTGAATATTTCTTAACATTGTATGAATTATAACATATTAATTTTTAAATTTGATGAAGTCAGTCCCCAGGGACTGACCATAGCATTCAACGTGTTGAAGAAGTAAAACTACTAATGAAAACATTTTTAATTTCAGTAATTTTGACAGAGATACGCAGGGACCAGTCATTTTGACTGGTTTGGTAGTTCCAGTGTTAAATAGAATCGACATCGAAGGAATCTGTTTAAACTCTTGACTCGGAGTACACAGTTGTAATTTTCTAAACGCAACTAGTAGAGATCGATGTCTCGATTCTTCTCTAATAAGGTTCCAAGGGTATCACACGTCTCCTAAATATTTTACTTTGTCACGTTTGCAAAGGATAAAATGGGGACACGATGCTACAACGCCTAGGTTTCTTTTTACAATATACAGTGGTATACAAAATTGGACACTCTTCAAACTTAAATAACCTTTTTAAGATTGCACCAAACGTCTTGACTTTTCTTGAGCAATTAGTTGCATTGATTTAATAAACGAATATGCAAAATGAATTTTGTAAATATTCGAATTGGTATGAATTACATGACCAATAAAAATAGAACCTTTTAACCCTTTGCACTCGAAGCTGTTTTAACTAGAAAACCAGAGCATTTCTTCTGACTTAGGATACTTTCATTCTAAATGAATTATTTCACCTAATCTGTATAGTATTTTCTACTGTTATCGTTCTTACAACACTTGAATGTTTATCAATTTCTTAAATATAAAAATAGCGATGTTTAAATTATTTTAAATAATAGTGTGCCAATTTTTCGTGGCGCCTCAGAGTCGCTACTCGAGTGCAAAGGGTTAAATATTTTTTATTCGAGCGACGTACTAAAATTTTTTAATTTTAGCATGCGTATAACTAACACAGTTCTGAAAACACAGAACTTTTTAACAAAGTTCTTTTAAACAAGTTCTTTTCTACTTTCCCACGTAATTTCTACCTATTGGAATTATTTCAAAATTATTTTTCCATATCATTCAGTAAATCAATGCTTCTATTTGCTCCAGAAAAGTCAAGCCATTTAGCTCAAGTTTAAAAAAGTTATTTAGATTTGAACAGTGTCCGAATACTTTCGTCAGCCACTATAAATGTATCGAAAGAAATAAATTCGTTGAATAATTCCTCGCATCTTTACAATCTCAACAACGTTAAACGGAGAACACAGAGTTCAGTACCTCCGGAATCTTATTAAGAAAATTATAGCTAGCGTTACGCAATTATAATTTCCTAAAGTTAACCGAGAGGAACCGAAGACTCGATACTTCGCTACTAAGGTTCCAAGGATGTCAAGAATTTTAACACTTTAACTGGCGAACCAACAACAGCCTCAACAATTCCACAAAATCAAAGTAGTTTATTTAACGTAGCAACAATTGAAAACTTAAAACGTCTGACACATAGTTATCCTTCAAGCTTCTTGCAGTCTCCAGATACGAACTAAATTGAATGCAACGAATATATTAGCCTACAAATTTATTTCTAAACATGGACAAATAATTCTGTCACCCATATATGGCTGACATGGCAGTCAAAGTGTTAAAATCGCAATAGGGACCGACTCTCTGATCAGGAAAAACCACGAACGCTTCCGGAGGCATGTCAAAAAATTGTTCGAGAAACCGATAGCTAAAACCGATCGAGAATCGACTTTGGAAATCTTTTACGAACAAGATTCCAAAGCTGTGACGCGTCTCGAAGCAAAAGGAATCTGTACACCCTAAGAACCTTATTAAAAAGATGTCGCAGCTTAACCCTGTCGCTCGACAAGATCCCAAAGACGGCCACGGGCGTCTTTTCCTAGCCCTGCGAGAGAACGAAGTTCTCGCGAACTCGAGTGTCTCGCAGTTTCGTACGGAAAGCGGTAAAAAGAGTTGTTGGACGCGTGTCTGAGACCCGGACGCTATCGTTCAGCTTGGAGAAGGAGTGCCAGTCGCCGACCACCATCTTTATAAAAATAGCACCAGAAGAGGGTTTTTATTTTCCGCCGTGACCGAATCGCGATCCACGGGAAATTCGAAATTTTTCACAGTCCGTTTCAGTTGGACTTCGTCGCTCGGCATTCGTTCTCCGGCTCGACGCGTCCGGGCTTCGAAGAAGGTTCTCCGGAAGGTTCTCCTCTTCGTTGGGTGTTCTTCAGGAGCGCGACGATCCTCGGAGAGACTGGGCTGATTAGGGGAACGAAGGAACGGGAACACGATCCTCGGGTCCTCGACGACGACGACGACGACAACGACGACGACGGCGACGACGACGACGACGCTCTTAACGCTAAAAACGTAGCTTACTTTCCACTATGCTAGACAATGTATGTAAATACGATAATGATAGAGCGGAAATCATCATCTCCTCGCGCATAAACTCGCTCTTTCTCGCTCTTTCTCACTCTTTCTCTCTCTCTCTCGCATTCTCTTGTCTCTAACTAGCATTCATTCTACGAGCTATGCTTCCTCTCACGCGTACCACACTTACTTCTAATCCTCCTTAGAAAAAACACCGCGACGATTTTGTGCTTCCACGTGTCGATACAATACGAGGAAAGTACTCTTCTCTTCTCTCTCTCTCTTTCTCTCTGTCTCTCTTTTTTTGCATTTTTTATTAGCACATTTTTATCATTTTTTTTTGGCAATCTGCTAAGCGGTCGATCGCAGACCGTGGCAGCATGGGCGGCGTAATCTACCGTACAGTGTATTGAACGTTAAAATTTGCTGTTTCGTTTTCTGTAAGACAGCGCGTCGCGATTAGGTTCTCCACGGCAACACAAAGAGTCCTGAACCGTCTTGCGCGGCCGCGTTCTTCGACGGTGCAACGCTCTTGCGATTTGTTACACTTTACAATTCTTTTCTTCTCTTCTTGGAGGGGGGAAATACTGCGTCTGTGAGTGTACTTCCTCGCAAGCCGAGCCGGACAATTTTAGCAACCGCAGTGTCTTCGGTTAACACGTTGAATGCCACGCGAATTTTGCATGCTTCGAACAAGTTTCATTTATAGAAATGAAAAGCGTTATTGAACAAAATTGTCAGTTACTAAAAACTAAAGTTTTCACCTCGTACTATAATCTGGTTAATTTTGGCAGTACTGCGTTAATGTTTAATGCTGTTAATTTTACTAATTAATTAATACTGTGTACAATTGCCGGTCAGCAAAGTGTTAAATAGAAACTCGTCATCTTAGGACGGGGGCCCTGAAAACTCGAACAGAAACTCGATGAATTAACTTGAAACTTTGTGCAGAGGTTCTTGACAAGACCCTGTATCTTAGAATTGTATCGTTTTTCGAAGGTCAGATCGATAGAAAATGATTTCAAATTAAGTAGAAACTCGTCATCTTAGGACGGGGGCCCTGAAAACTCAAACAGGACCTCGATGAATTAACTTGAAAGTTTGTGCAGAGGTTCTTGACAAGACCCTGTATCTTAGAATCGTATCATTTTTCGAAGGTCAGATCGATAGAAAATGATTTCAGATTAAGTAGAAACTCGTCATCTTAGGACGGGGGCCCTGAAAACTCGAACAGGACCTCGATGAATTAACTTGAAACTTTGTGCAGAGGTTCTTGACAAGATCCTGTATCTTAGAATCATATCATTTTTCGAAGGTCAGATCGATAGAAAATGATTTGGTATTAACACATTGGTGACCGACGACGAGTTAACTGGTCATTCCACTTGCATTATCTATTTAAATTTATGAAACCCAGGGCGATATAGAATATTGCCAAAGCTTTGCAAAATATTTTAGAAGTTACCCAAAAAATATATCCAAAGTTTAATTTCATTTCGTTCAGTATAAATAAAATTTATTCGAGTTTATTTCGAATGTTTTACTTTTAGTTTCAATTAGAAAATAATAACCGGTGATATGGCATAGTATCTGTGTAAAATTGCCGGCCAGCAAAGTATTAATTTACTCGGAAGGTTTATAAAGTCTCGCCTGGTATACGACAGGGTTAAAGTTGCTTAGGGCGTAAAGGGTTGAAGCTAGAAAGGATGGTTGTAACCTGTACTATAATCTGCTTAATTTTGGCAGTACTGCATTAATGTTCAATGCTATTAATTTATTGATAACCGTTCTTAAACGACGTGGCATTCAACGTGTCAACGACTGCGGATCGTTGTGCAAAATAAAGAACGATTTGCTTCCAGGTTCGGTAAGTTGAAAATAATGGAACCGTGCGATTCTGTTTCGCCATTTTGCACCACGCACGTGTATAAAATCCGCAGTCCGCGTGATGGATTTTTCTCTGACCGACTCGGCTCTTCAGCGGTAGAGGACAATGCGAGTCTCATCTTCCGACGAGTTAGGATGCTCGAGATACGAGGACGATGTTGCACTCGATTATTATTATTCCGGGTTCGCGCGTCGCGTAGAATTCGAACGCTTAGAAACCACCTCTATGCGACGCGCGAACTTACTCTCTCAATTAGCTCACGGCGAGTTACACGATAAAGTTTAATAGTAAGAAAAATGTCTACTTAAAGAACCATATACATAGAGTATTTCGTAACGGTGACCTTGCCTGGAGACCAGCCTCCATTTTGCAAGCAGTTTCTCGAGCGAAACTGCTGCAAATCCCTCGCACTCGAACGCGTTTCTCAAAAACAATTGCGGAAAAGAGCCTTGCGCGATCCGTTTTCTCCACTTTGTAATTTCTTCCAAGCACTCGCACTCGAAATCTCGCACTTTAACCCCTTAACCCCTTGGCATACAATGACGTCTGTTAGACGTAAAATCATGCATCGATTTCGATTCGATTCGAGTACCAAGGGATATATAAAAATGTTCTTTTATCTGGTTGACATAGCTGTTTATAATGCTTATGTTAACGCAATGCAAATTTCGAAATAAAATGTTTTGTTTCCGAGCGTACATATAACAATTCAGTTGAACCAGTTAAATAGTATTCTTTGGACGCGTCAAAATCCATTTTATTTGTACGTCAAGGGGTTAACTTGTATTTTATGCTGCTGCTTATTTTAATTTTATGCTGCTGTAATTTTTCACACTCGAATATAATCGAGAATTGAAAATAACAATGTGAAAGCAAAGAAAAAAAATTGTTTTGTAATTTATTTTATTATTATTATTCAAGAATAAAATATAGCCTTTTTCCATGGAACAAAAGCACAGTATAGCAAAATTCTCCACCAAAAGAAAAGTTGAATTAGGGCTATATCTTCTTCTGAACTATTTTATATCTTTTTTATATTTTGGATCAAAATTAAAATTAAAATTTTGATTACTTTTGTAGTTTTTTAATATTTTTGCCAAGACAATGTTCTAAATTGTGTTTTTTTACATAAAGAAAAATTGATTTCTTTTTGCCAGTTTAAAAAAAAAAACTGTGCGTTAAGGGGTTAATTAAGGGCTTAATTAAGTCGAAGCATTACGGTACAAAACTGAAGAATTTTTGTTGAAGTTTCCTCATAGTGAAAATCGTGTGCTTTTACAATGTTAAACTCAACTTGTTCGTTTAAATTTATTTTAAACAGACGGATTTGAGCATTGGTCGAGACGCTTTGGCAATGGAATGAACTAAGACTTTGGTCAATGCGAAACCCCAAATTCCTTGTATTTTAATACTAAATCTTGACCGAAGAGTATTCTCGCAAAAGACAACTTTCGTTTCATCGAACTTAAAGATTCAGTGGAATGCTACTCGCGTTTTACATTGTAATAAAACAAAAAGTATTTCACAATGTTTCGGTGCACTTAGAGTATTAATTCTCCCATCTAACATAATCGTTAATACTGCAAAACCAATACGGAAAAGAAGAACTTGAAAATGGAGGACAGTCTAACAGAAGCTTCTTTCCGGAAATAAATAAATGCTAAGTCAATGAATCGGCTGTATCATGAGCAAATGTTCTGAGTGCAGGGAGTTTCGAGCCCAAAAAATGAATCATAATGAATCATGGAGATTGGCAAAAGTTTCCTTTCATAAATAAATAAATGCTGAGACAGTGAGTTAATTTCTTCTCTGGCAAACATTTAAGTTCTGAGTGCAGGGAGCTTCAAGCCCAAAAAATGAATCATAATGAATCATGGAGATTGGCAAAAGTTTCCTTTCATAAATAAATAAATGCTGAGACAGTGAGTTAATTTTTTCGCTGGCAAACATTTAAGTTCTAAGTGCAGGGAGCTTCGAGCGCAAAGAATAAATCAAAATGAATCATGGAGATTGACAAAAGTTTCGTTTCGTAAATAAATAAATAAATGCTGAAACAGTGAGTTAATTTTTTCGCTGGCAAACGTTTAAGTTCTGAGTGCAGGGAGCTTCGAGCCCAAAAAATGAATCATGGAGATTGGCAAAAGTTTCGTTTCGTAAATAAATAAATGCTAAGACAGTGAGTTAATTTTTCGCTGGCAAAAGTTTAAGTTTTGAGTGCAGGGAGCTTCGAGCGCAAAGAATAAATCAAAATGAATCATGGAGATTGACAAAAGTTTCGTTTCGTAAATAAATAAATAAATGCTGAGACAGTGAGTTAATTTTTTCGCTGGCAAACATTTAAGTTCTAAGTGCAGGGAGCTTCGAGCGCAAAGAATTAATCAAAATGAATCATAGAGATTGGCAAAAGTTTCGTTTGGTAAATAAATGAATGCTGAGACAGTGAGTTAATTTCTTCGCTGGCAAACGTTTAAGATCTGAGTGCAGGGAGCTTCAAGCCCAAAAAATTAATCATAATGAATTATGGAGATTGGCAAAAGTTTCCTTTCATAAATAAATAAATGCTGAGACAGTGAGTTAATTTCTTCTCTGGCAAACATTTAAGTTCTAAGTGCAGGGAGCTTCGAGCGCAAAGAATTAATCAAAATGAATCATAGAGATTGGCAAAAGTTTCGTTTCATAAATAAATAAATGCTAAGACAGTGAGTCAATTATTTCGCTTCAAACGTTTAAGTTCTGAGTGCAGGGAGCTTCGAGCGCAAAGAATGAACCATGGAGACCGGCAACAACTTCTTTCCGCAAATAAATAGATCCTGAGGAAACGAATGGGGGAGGGGTTTCATGAGCAATATTTATAACAAATGTTTAAGTTTGAACTATGGGGAGCTTCGAGTGCGAAGGATAAATCGTGGAGGCTGGTCTCCGCAGGCTCTGATGAGCAAGGTCGATTACGGTGGTCCATGGGACTCGACCTGGTACAGTTCCCATCGCGGCAATCCCATAGACCACTCGAAGAACGTCGTTTGGCATTTAAATATGGCGTTGATCGGTGCTCGAGGATTTCGGAAGCCGGAAACGACTCGCAAAACGGCTGCCGGAAGCCGATCGACGTGGGACCAGCCAGTTCGCAACAATGTTGCAAACATTCTCGAGGCAACAGTGCTATTCGACGTGAACAGAAGTCTACGAAAGGATCTCTTTAACGACAGACGCAAAGCTAGTCGTCCACGAGACGCTGAGAATAAAGACGAAGCTTAACCGCGACTTCGAGTACAATTTTTAAACGACCACGGAGCTTTTGATCGTGTGCGTGGAATATTGTTTCTTAATTGAGAAACAGATCTGCGAGGATACAAATAATCAATCCCTGGAATTGCGTACCCATTGTACACCTTTTCTTTATAAAAATAGAAAGCTGTTATTTAGTTTAGCTGTTTTCACAACGGTTTCCTATCGCGGTACAATTTAGCTGACCATTTAACGAAAGAAAAACGGTAGACATTTTCCTGAACTTGAATTATTCGATTAAAGTTCTCGTTCTTAGCAATTGTCATGCGTCGACGCTTAGAAATGAAGATTCAACGTCTAATCACGATGTGAACGTGTTAGAATTTCCTCAAGGAATGCATTGAGTCAATTGTAAATATTTGTATAATCGAAACCTGTCGCTCAACCAACGCAGATACTCAACGTATACGATCAAGAGCTTGTTCGCTATCGCCGTGTAAAGCTGTCGTGAAAATCGGAGACGAACGGTTAAGGTTCTTCGCATGATCAGCAATCGCAGTTGCAGGACCGCGAGAAAACTCGGAAACACAAAATCCGGTAGATTCGTTGAGAGAGTCGCGATCGAGTTGAAATCGGAGGAATTAAACTCTTCTAACGATACTGCCGAGTACCCACCACAATTCTTTCTAACAATCTTCAACGTCCTCGTCGACAAATAGTAAAATTCTTGTAGACATCTACTTGGATCGCATAACGATTTACAGTGCGAGTAACGGTAAGCAAATTTACTATGAATTTGCCAGCAAACTTCGCAGTCAAATTTCGAAACCTAATTGTTGAAGCAGACGGCAAGGTTTGATGGCAAGTTCATAGGACGCAATTCTGCTCGAAGCAGGTACCAAAATGGCCGCCGCTATTCGCTCCTGAAGATTTCTTCTCGTTACAGATTTGGCTAACTTGTTATCGAATGCTCGTGGACAATTTTTGCGGTATCGACAGAACGGTTTGAGTCGGTCCTGCGGAACGGTGATCGCTTTACAAAAACGTTTTCTAATGCTAGAGGATCGAACGGTGATCCTTCGATCGCGCGAACGTCCGGTCTACAGCCTACCATCGATCGTAATCGGTTCGTAATCGGTTCTCGTAATCCGTCGTTATTGCTCCGGTAGGCAATTCACGTAAAAAGGCAGTGATGAGGGGATAAGACACAAGCAGCTGAATGTACACGCGATGTCAACGAACCTTGAATCGGTTTTCCGGAGAAATGGGAACTTAATACTGGAGAAGAGGGAGAGTACAGTCGGGGATTAAGGTAGCTTCGATACCGGTGTCTGAATGAGCTCGTTGTTCGTGTCGTAATAACCTTCCGGTGCGTTAATTAGGCTCGTCAGATCCAAAAAAGAAACATTTCTTCGTTGCTTGTAAGGAATTTATCGTGAGAAATTAAATATCGATACTTTTTAACATGTTGACTTGCTATACAATCTTGGGTGATCAGTTGAAAATGAAATCTCGTTGCA
>CM052092.1:2593214-2603599 GCA_028453745.1 Agapostemon virescens
TTGTGTGATCACTTAAAAATGAATTCTCATTGCAATATCCTTTAATAGATTCATTGAATATTAGAATTTGATGGTGCTGCATCAGTGCAGACAGTAGTCACCAATGTATAATGCAAATATAAAGTACAAACAGACAATTTATTATACAAAAAGATGCAGCAATATCTTTTTAACAGGTTGACTTGCGATACAATCTTGTGTGATCAGTTAAAAATGAAATCTCGTTGCAATAGTCTTTAGTAAATTCATTGAATGTTAGAATTTGATGGTGCTGCATCGGTGCAGACAGTAGTCACCAATGTATAATGCAAATATAAAGTACAAAAAGAGAATTTATTATACAAAAAGATGTAGCAATACCAGACAGCAGCAGCAGACAGTAATTGCTACGATACGTTTCAAGTTTCATCAAAGTAAGTACATTATCGACTTAATTTAACAAAACTGGAAGGTACTACGTACCATTACTCACATCTGCGTGCAGATTCTTAGTTCTTTAGGCAGTTAGTATGTCAAAGGCAGTATAGAGAAGAAATTCAGACATTCTCGACATTTGTACTGAAGTATAAATTCATTGTTTTTAATAAATGAACTACAGTCTGCGTTTGTGAAGTTCGTTGAACCGTTTGTACGGTAGTCAGCGTGTTAATGAAAAGTACAGGCCAAGTGCCGGGTCACTTTAGACCCTTACCTTAAAGCGTTAAAGTGAATAATAAATGTAAAATGTTATTTCCCTTATTTTATGCAACATTCTGAAGTGTTTGTATAGCAGTCAGCGTGTTAATGCAAGTACAGAGAAAATATTGGGTCAAATTGAACCCTTTAGTCGCGGTCGGAGGCTCGAACGAAGGTTTTGATCATCCGAAGATGTGCGTCTCTCTCACTCTCTCTCTCTTTCTCTCTCTCTAACATTAATTATAGTTTGATTATCTCGATCATGTTCGACTGTACCCTCTTCTTGCGAGTCCACCGAAGGATGTGCGAAGGATCGTGGATCGCTGCAATCCTCGGAAATTGAATTTTCGTCGGAAAGGAACAAAGGAAGATCAGTCAAGTGGTAAAAACGAACGATTACAATTAACGGTGATTAAAATAAACGACGAACGCGAAGGGAGAAAAAACGGCGGGAGGGGGGAACATTGAAGAGTGATTTTTCAAAAATCAACGAGACCATTCGACGGGATTAATTTCGCATACGCGCATACATACGTACTCACACGTTCTCGCACACATACACACTTTCTCTCTCTCTCTTTCTCTCTCTCTTTCTCTCTCAGATTTTCAAATAATGCTAATCGAAACACGGGAGAGATAAAACGGAGTAGATTCGCACACGCATAGATCACACTACTCGCGCGCTCGCCGAAGGATCCATCATTTTAGCCTACCTCAGTCTGTATCAAAGTTGGTCTTTAAACTGAATTAATTTCTTTTTTGTTTTTTTTTTATGTTTTGAATCGCCCCGTTCGCACGGTCCGTGGCACGCTCACCGGGAATGCATGCGACCATTCATTTTGTATCATTCATTTCTTTCGTTTACTTTTGTTTGTTATTATTTCTGTTTTTTTGTTTTTTATGTTTTTACGTTCGGTTTCATTTTTTAAACATAGTCTCGCTTGCATCCGGATTTCTCTTTCTTTTTGAGCGTCCTTTTGTAACTGCGGGTCAGACTGTGGGTAGCCACGCTACTCAGCGCTACCTTTGTGCATGCCACGGCACTTGTTTCCTAATTTCTGTCCCTGGAAAAAAATCTTTCGACATTCCACTGCGTTTCACATTTCTCCTGCCTGGTCCACGAGCACTTTAGAAAAGTTCAGGATTAATTTAGCGATGAAACAGAACGGTGCACACCCCTGGCAAAAGGTACTCGATCGAACAAACCGGGTCTTTTTGCATAAACAGCTGAGAGAACATTGTTCAATTTGAACCTGTACCTATGTGGGACCAAATTTGGAGTTATTCAACTTTATTTATTAACTTTATTTATTAAGTATGAAAGTATGCTTGTTCTAAAGGATACGCAGCCCTGCGTGTGCCAAAGTATAATTTATTAATGAACTGTTGTTTCTTTCGCAAACTTAAAGTTGGCTGCATCGATTGTATGACACAACAGTTGTGTTGAAGCTTTTCTATTTCTTTAACAAAGTCAACATTAATGAGTTTTAAGTCTTATTAATCTTCACACTATTTTGAATTATACCATTTTTGTCAGAAATACATTAAAATCCACAGGATTCGCAAGATAAATACATAATATCGCAAGTATTTTTCTTTTTCCAAATACAGAGTGGTCCAACTTAGGTCCAAGTCCAAATTATACTAAAACTATGAGAATATATAATATGTTAGTATTAAAAATTGAGGCAATCAATGTTCCAGAAACTTTACAAACACTTTCAACATCTTTTTCCATGAAGCACTTTGATCAATCTATGTTTTGCTTGATGTTACTCATTGAAATTGAGAATTAGATGTACAGAGATGTACCAAGCAGTGTATTTTTATTAGTTGCTATTCCTAAATGACCTCTTGCTCTCTTAAAGGCAAATGCAATCATCAAATTTGTCATACGTAAAGAAGGTAACAATATAAAAACGGATATATGTTCGACTTTCTATAGGAAGAAAAAAAGAAGTTAAACACTGCTTTGAGAAAACGATTCTTAATATTAGCTCGAGCAATACTTTAAACAATTATGTCTACGATCGAATATTTTCTGCCAGGGGTAGTAATAGTTCTAAACTGACACTATCTAAATTTAAGGAGTCTTCTAAGCCGACTCAGTATCAACTCATTGTCGATGGAACATATGCATAGCGATTTTCAAGGCTCAATACAAAAACTTTAAGTTTCCTTCTTCTTTATATCTAACACCTTCTTACAAAGACCAAAATAAAAATTGCAGAGTCTTTCGCAGGAGTGACTCTGGACATTGTTAATAGTTTACATTTCTATAAACTGGTTTGCACAGCCAAAGAATTACTAAAACTATGTATAAAACATTGCAGTCTTTATCATTGGCATGAGAAAAGAGTCAAACTGGACTAAATTCAAATACTTTCTCTCGAGAACTGGAATCAAAGAGTGACTCTGAACATTGCAAACATTTTACATTCTTGTAAACCACCTTACGCAGGCAAAGGATTTCCAAAACATTGCAGTCATTATCATTGGCATGAGAAAAGAGTCAAACTGGACTAAATTCAAATACTTTCTCTCGAAGACTGGAATCGAAGAGTGACTCTGAACACTGCGAACATTTTACATTCTTATAAACCACCTTACGCAGCCAAAGAATTTCCAAAACATTGCAGTCTTTATCATTGGCACGAAAAGAGAGTCAAAAAGTGGACTCAATTCGAGTACCTTCCGGCAAGGACTGGAGTAGAAATGAAATTCGCCTCTACAGTAAGCGACTATGCTTGTTCCATCGACAGTGGGTGGTAGAAAAGGCAGAAAAAGACTTACCCAGGCCCAGGATAGTAGTAGGGAGGTGGTCGTTCATATTCCGTGCTCATGGGCACAGGAGCAGCAGAGGCTGGCTGGTACCTATATGGGCCGCCATTTGGGAAGTCCCAGTTTCTGCAAACAACACATCATAACCTAATTAAATCAGCCGATCGTTGGTGTCCCTCGCGGAACATCGTTCTTACCGTCTCGTGTATCGTATATATCGAGCAAGGAACAACGGAAAGAAGAAAAAGAAAAAGTAGAAAACATTTCTGTCAACATGAAGAGAGCGAGAGAGAGAGAGAAAGAGAGAGCGAGAGAGAGAGTGTTTACAATGCGTTTCAGCGAGCAAAAACGCACGACGAAGCTGGCCGCAAGCGAAACTTAACACTTTACCTACCGGAAGAGCCTATCAATAGTATTGTCAATAATTAAAAATCTTTTTTTCCATAACAATCCCGAACGGTACCGTTATTATTAATATTATGTGACTGGGGGTGACTCGTTGGTGCACAATTGAAATTGTCATTAAATCAGCTGACTGATAAGTCTTAGCTGTTTGAAAAATTATGGAAGAATCGCCGGTAGATAACGCGTTAAACCTGTCCAATTTTTCTCCATACGGTTTCTCCGAAGATGAAACGATTTTTCTTGTTTTGTTGCTTCTTTTTTTCTTGAAATTTGTTTTATTCATTTTTGTTGAAGCTGGAGCGGACAAAGCGAGATTGCCTGCGGCGCGATTAAGTTCCAGTCGAGAACGAAAAATGAAAAACAAAAACAATACGAACAGAAAAAAGGAAAAATACGAAGTACGGAGAACATAGTTGATAAACAATCGGTCTTGCGACTTACGTGCAGAGGCGTATCGAGAGACGCGGGAAGTTGCCCCCCCCGCAAGGTTCCCACTCACCTGGAAATAACCGGGAGAAAAAGCGTGACCAACGGGGTTGCATGAGTTTTGCGGACGGGATCAAGTGGCGTTTTGCATCAGGACACTGTCAGGAATGTGGTACAGCCTTCGAAAACTAGTTTCATTAATTGCTATCCTCTGGACATCGCAATTGATTCGATTGACGACAGAGAGAGGTGCAAGCACCTGTGCGAAATACCTACGAGATCACCCACGAGATTCCCTTTTCAAATGTTTAGTTATTTTGCGAATAACTATAGCGTCGAGTCTATGTGAAGAATTGTAATTGAGATCATTTTGTTGGAATATTTTTACAGGGTTTATTTTACTGTCTACTGTGAACATTCTGCGTACAGAGTAATTTTAATTTTAGAATTAATTTTGATTCTAGTATGACCAGCACAATTTTTATCGTGGCATTGATTTGTATTCCAATCAAAGAACGATCTTTTGGATTACAACTTTATTCTAGCTGAAAAGCAATTCCTAATATGTAAAGAATTTTTATTCTTGCTAAAAAGAGAAAACATTGCTATCATAGATGCAAATTTTAAATCTAGCCGAAGAGTAATTCTTATTTTATTTTTATGCGATGCGAAGAACAATTTTTGTTTGAAAAGAAAACCAATAGTGGATAACATCATAGGCATTTCATTTTGTTTCTTGATCCATTTAACACAGTGACTACTACCATCACCCATAGATAATTGCTCTAATTATTTATCCAGACTGCTGCCCGATACAGTTGTAATTAATAAATTGCAATAGGTTCACCGTAAGCCAAAACTATTCGATCCTTGTTTCATCAAGTAAATTGATGTGTCTTTCCCATATCAACAGTCAGAGTGTTAAAGGAAAATTGTACATGGGCACCCTTCATCCGTCAAACAGGAAAAATCATGCAGTCTTTCCCCTGAACTCTCAGTTTCCAATAAATTTTCCTAAAAATAATTCAAGCTTGTCGCTTGGAGCTCGGTAGCGTGAGTAGAAAGCGATGAACGGTAATCGAGTTCGAAATTTGGTGGCTTGAAAATGCGGGGGAGCGAGGCTACCGAACTCGAAGCGTTTCTCAAAGAAACCAATTCAACTTGATCCCGTCTTTGATTATGTTTTGAGCATGTTGGAGAGCCGCAGGAGAATAGTGAAAGAGAGAAAAGAGTAAAAGAGAGAGAAAGAGAGAGAGAAAAAGATAAAGATGGATGGAGAGAAAGAGAGAGGCGAGAAAGAGTGTCGCGCGATGAGTGGGAACCCTGCTCACCGACTATGTGAAAGAAGTATAGTGAAAAATCTCGAACTCGAGGGTGTTAAAAAATCAGAAAGCTGAACTCGAGAGGAGGACACTCTGCTGGTGCATCCGAATGCAGTTGAGAACCATGGGAAGATGTAGGAACGTCGATTTTTATTTTTCCATACTGAATTCAATACCGAACTTGCCAAACTCTGAAACGGTAAAAATCTTTTAAAATGTGCAATGAAACAAGAGTTACAGTCTGAGAGAATGATGTTTGATTTTCTTTAGCAGAGATGTACCTGATTCTACTTTTCTTAAGTAGACCTTTGACGTTCCTAGTTTTTCCTATGGATTGGTCAAATATGCAAGACTCACTGCGCTTCTATCGTTACGCTAAAGACTCTACTTGTGAGGATCTGTTTCGAGGAGGTGCGGAACTGCAAAATAAACCAGAGATCAACTATAGTGAACCCGGGGAAGAGAAATAGGATCCTTAAGATTGTCTAAACGGCGTGTTCGACGCCAACGATGCTCGTTTTTGTCAGGAACCAACCCCTGAGGCACTTTGCAACCCTTAACAACGCGTTCTGCGCTCCGCTGGGTCAGAATTCTTCCCGAGCAGGGAGAAACGATGATCGAAGGATGATTGGCGAGAAGAGACTCCCACGAAGGAACAGGATCACTGACCTTAATTCGTCATGCTAGTAAATGAAGATGTTCAACATATTCGCAGCCGGTAGAAATATTTAATCAAATGTTTCCTAGGATCACTAGTTTTAGGATGCACTTTTTTAATGTTATAACTTTTATTGTATAGTTTGGTAGACTGTAATTGATTTGGTAAAACGAAATTGTTGCACATTAGCTTGCACCAAGAACATTCCTATGTCTTATTGAAAATGTTAAATCGTGTGACCGGGTCTTTGAAATCCTCTTTTAGGGTTTCCATAAGTAAAGAAGAGTGCAATGCTTCAGAGTAAATTTTATAATTGAAACTAGCTATCTGGAAACATGTATTTAGTAACTCAGAAGTTAGGTTACTCTGAGGAAAAAGTTTACCGGCGGCAAATATGTTGAACAAATGATATTCGAATGAAATTAGAATTCCAGAATCCTGTTCCTTCAGGGGGCATCGATTTCGGCAAATCCTGATCGATTTCGAAGAGGAACTTACTTCGGCGCCAAATCGGAATATCTAGAGTCATGATGGGACGTGCTCTGATGGGCATCAGCGATCCTCTCTCTCTCGTATCCCACTGCAGGACCATCGTAACTCTCGACGTACGCTGATGGATGATGTCTACTATGTGATGTGTACTTCTTGTCGTGAACACTGCAAAGAAATAAATAATTGTCAGTTCTATAGAATCGCGGCCCGCCTGGCCACTCGTCATGCGAGTTAGAGAAATCGGTGTACTGTTTTGCTAGAAGCTTGTTTCTGTGTGTTACAGTGTGATCGTTAGTGTCCTAGCTAGCTTAATGAACACGCGTCGCTGGAGTCAATGCTGTTTTGCACGTGTTACAGAAAAAAAAAACGATTTTGAAGCTGTACTTTAGTCACGCTGATTGGAAGCTTTAGGAAAATGCTTGAACAAGCTGCTACGTACACCTTTCGACACCTTTTCCCAATTGTTTCCTCAACAATTTAACCAAAATGTATTAACAACTATGAAATCAGAAATACACAGAGTATTCTGTTGATCTCTTCTGTGGTTCTAGCTTTGACAAGATTCCTATAGGCAGACACAAATGAAAAAGGTGTCGAAAGGGAAGATCGAGAAGCAGAGAAGTATCTAAGAGCTGCAAGTTATAAGTCTAGACATTAAAATCGACACTGTGGGATTTCAAACAAATACATCTCGTGTCAATTAGCTGTTACACCTTCAATTTTGCATTGGAACATTTTTGTATCGATGAAAGTAGATAATTCTTCCACAGTGTCTGTTCAGGGCATCGAAGGATGATCATGCGTGGAGTGTGACTGCCAACAGTTACCTACTACATATCGGAAGGTATGTCTGTATAGTTAGGACAGCGATGGACAGTGTAGCGAATATTTATATATATATATATAATTATAAATATAATATACTAGGTATAATACTAGGAGCTTCAGGTAGAACATGCATACAGCAAACACATGGGGTTACAGCATGCGAGCAATTTGGCTGTTGTCGTTGTATACTTACTGAGCGAGGGGTATGTTATCCCTGTCTGCGTACGCGTCATACAAATATTCACTGGAACGGAGCGTGTTAGCGGTTAGATTCCAACAACCATTCCACACATTAGACAGCTACTTTTTAAACTTAATATAAAACTACTGCGGATTGGTCTGCGACTCGATTGTCTCGTGCAAACTTCAAAATCTAGTTCAATTTATTTAGTTAACTAACTAACTCAATCTCAGGGTACGTAACATAACCAATTTATACTCATTCGATCATCAACTTCTACGTTGGAACTTAATTCAAGTATCTTACCGTGTAATACGCAAACTTAGAATGCACAATATGATCAATTTATATCCACTAGATTATTAACCCCTTAACCTACGATTTACGTTACGACTTGTGTAATACGCTGATCGGGCTAATTAATTTTCTATTACTGATTTTTGTATAAATAAACTTTGTAGTACTTGCATCTCTACCACAATTATTGCATCAGGTTGTAATTACTTATCAAATATTCCACAAATATTTAGAATTTTAAAAGGGCGCCGCCGCTAATATTTATATTTGACCCGATCATAGTACTACGGGCTATGCCCGTAATATTCACTTTTGGCGCGATCATCGTACTCGGGCTATGCCGGTAGTTGTAGGTTAAGAGGTTAACCTTTACTATATAATTTTATTTAGGTATCTCACTATGTAATAGCTATCCCAGAATGCTATTTCCAGAACAATGTGACCATTTTATAACCATTTGAATATTAACTTTTACTTTATGATTCTAGTTAAGTATTTTACTCTGTATCGACTTGCCTAGAATGCTTAACGTGACGAATTTTTACACCAATTTGAGACAGTCGAGTCGCAGACGCGAATGGTATGCTTCTTGTAATCCTTTTTAATATTGTTAGGAGAAGAAGACGCGCACAAAGTAGACGACAGAGACGAGATTAGGTCAACAGCACACGGACACACCGAGTAAACGATAACTGAAAGTGAATTTAAAACGGCAGCGATCGATTGTCGACGGTTTTCTCAACAGGTTTGTTCTGCAGGTCGCGAACCTCGAGAATAACAGTAGAAATTGATCATGCTTCGACTAGAAAATGAAAAAGAGGACCATTACGAAGCTCGAGTAAGTGCATGCTTTGGGTACTTATGGAAGCTCAATTAACTACCAAGAGAGAGAGAAAGAGAGAAAAAGAAAGAGAGATAGAGAGAAAGAAAGAAAGAGAGAGAAAGAGAGAGAGGAAAGAGAAGATTGAACAGTTCTTTTTCTACAGAGAAGAGTGCTCAGAGTCTGCTGGCAAGAAAATCAGCGAAGAAATCATAGAAGCGAATGTTTGGATGTAATGAGTTTTCTTGTTCCCATGGGTTTCTCGCATCTGACGATTCATGTGCCAATTTCTCAATACTGATCTTTCTCTTGTACTTTTGTAACGTTTTTCTTTTTGCTTTCTTTTCAGTATGTCTACGGTGAGGGAAGTTACTTCAATTTTTCGAACGACATGCACCAGTTACATGTAAATTATACTTCTCGGGGGAACATCTAAGTGACACTTCGTACATCATCTGAGGGTTTAGAAGCTAGAACAGCGAGGGAAACTTACGCTTCGACTAGAGGTCCTGGATATGGGTCCGATTTCTGGTATAGCGCGCTCAGCTTCACGCACAGCACTATCGTCGGGATGAAGAGGATCAAGCACCAGCCGACGCTCGCCCAGAAACCATTCTAAGCATGATTCAGAAACATATGTATAGTCAAAACCGTGTTATAGATCACTTTGGCGAAATTAGAATGTCGTTGAACGTGAAAAAGCTTGACATTTGAAATATCGTTATTTTGTTAATAGTAATCATAAAACAATCTACCTGGGCTCTTTGGATAGCTTGAAGCCTCTACTTTCGTCTCCCTATGCTGCTTTCTAATCAGCAAGATCTCGTTCTGAGAATCAAGACGGATAAACGGACATGTACTTTTACACTCACGTTTTTCAAAAATTAAAACGTCTCTACGGAACTCGAGAAATTTTTTAATCGATTCTAGTCAATGCGAGGTTTCAAGGTCGCAGTTCTCCCTTTACAATGACATTAAAAAAGTTGACGTACGATTTTCTTTGGCCGATTTATCGCAGTTTGAACTGCACTGCAAGGTGGTTGCGTTTTCTCGTCTTTCTTGTGAAAGCATCCTCGATGGAAAACAATCGTAGGGAATGAAAGTAGAGGTTCTCCTTTGTAAAACGAAGATCGAATGAGACATCGAGCAGACTTACAAATGGATCCAAGATCTTATTACACACAGCGACCAGCGTAGCATTGTACGCGTTCGAAACAGGAGCGCATCTTCCGATATGCTCAACCGCATGATCGATCACGTGCTCCAGGTAACCGTCCACTTGAGCAAGGAAAGCGTTTCCAAACCTGGTCGCCAGCTGCAAAGAGAAACAGTTAGAAGATGGTCAAACTTTAACAGCATGTTTCGCAAGTGTCTACAGTCGGTGTAAAAAGTATTCGCACACTTTTTTAAAAAGCAAATAACTTTCCTAAAGTTCCATTAATCAGCATGAATTCGTTTCTTAGACGTTAGAAGGATTGGTTTTAAATTCTTACAACAGTA
>CM052092.1:2631664-2652221 GCA_028453745.1 Agapostemon virescens
AGTGTGAGACTTCAATTTGACTGTCGATTCTTTTAATATAATTGAGTGTTCGAATGAAACAGAAATTGAAAGAATTCTGAACGGATTCTAAAAATTTAATTGAGCCTATTTCACTTTCTTCGCCACTTAAAATGATCGAGAAAAGAGGAGAGTGCTAAGCGACTGTAACTCCTCTCAGTATTAATTTTTCACGAGGCTCCGTCGGTGATCAGAGAGCAGGGAAAAAATGAAAATGAAATTTCAGATAACGTCAATTAATAGGATTACTTGACGAGGCTCGGTGGACTCTCTTGAAAATCATCTTGAAATTAAAGTGAAAGCCAGAAAACGCCATTAGAGGGGGAAAGCCATGAAGGACGAGCTTTAAAACCGTAACTGGAGCCCCATCGGCGATTAATCGATTAATGACAGAGGGAAGGTCTGAAGCTATCGGAGAAATTTAATGTTGCGCGTTATTTATGGACGTTCGTGATAAGATTAATCTTCGTCTGCCGGTACAACGGGACAAAAACTATAGGAAAAAGAACGGGAAAAAAGCTGTATGCGTGGCGCAAAGCCAGAGGTTGATGGAGTGGCAGCAGAAGCATAGGCGGAAGAGTCGGTACGCCAATGAATAGAGAAATTCACGGTGATTCGTAGGTGCACCTGAATGCACAGCACCGTGTGCACCTGCACGCGGCCATCTTTCTCCCAGCGGCTGCGATGTCCGGTGAAAGTCGTACAATAAAATTTTTGCCATTGCGCGTCGCGCATCGTTCTCGTCAGCACGCGAGCTTTTTATGCTGGAACAATTTTTGCCGGACAATAACGCGCTACAGGGAACAATCAAACCACCCCGTGCGGTCGAGCGAGGTTTATTTGCGAATTTTTCACGGCAAACGAACATTGATTAGCAAATTACTCGCGTCGGGTTGCGCGAATTGCACGCGAGGCGAGAAATTCTCTGCCGGTATTTCTCGGATTCTTCGGACGCTTGCGTCGGATTTTGACGCATTTTTGTTAACGAAGCGAGGGCATTACATGAAGCACGGTTTTCTAGACCTGTCTTTCGAGGTTTCTAAAATGTACTGAAACATTTGATGGGTTTGTTAACAATCAAACTGCTGAAAAACACATACAGAAATGTTTTACAACAATTTAAAAAATGCATGAAAGATTGCATAGATAATTTTTCTGGAATTCAACGTCTTTAAGCCTGTCATTCGAGGTTCCTAAACTGTCCTAAAACATTTGTTAGGTTTGTTAATAATTAAACTGCCGCAAAACACATACAGAAACGTTTTCCAACAATTTTAAAACTGCACGAAAGATTGCATAGCTAATTTCATTGAAATGAACACCTTTTAGGCCTGTCTTTCGAAGTTCCTGAAATGTACTGAAACATTTGATTGGTTTGTTAATAATCAAACTGGCCAAAAACACATACAGAAATGTTTTACAAACATTTTAAAAATGCAAAAAAGATTGCACAGTTACTTTAATCGAAATTCAACGCGTTAGGCCTGTCTTCCGTGGTTCGAAAAATGCGCCAAGAAGTTTGACAGGTTTGCTTAAAAATCCAACAGCTCGAACGTCCCACAGGAATGTTTTCCCGACTGGAACTTTAAAAAACGCACGATAGCAGAATTTCATCCGAATGCAAGGCGCGTTCGTGTTCTCATTCGAAAGTTTCTGAAACGCGTCTGAACTTTCCGGAACGATAATGAAAAAGAAAAAAAAAAAAGACAAGTATATTTAAGTCGAAGGCGTTGCAGAATCGCGGCATTTCGAAAATTTACGATCCACGGTGCTCGCTGCTCGCATAATTCAGACGTTTCACAGATCAGCTGCGTTCAGGGGCCGAGGAAGCGAATGACTATGGCTCTTGCACGCGTGAACGGCTTCTAAATATCAAAGCAAATCGGTCCCGATGGAGTTTTTTTATCCCCGCGGCCCTTTCGCAATTTGCGAGGAAAACAGGAAGAAGGATCTTTTTAAAATGTTCGTTCGAAGTTCGCAAATATTTTTCGCGTGGCCTGCTCGACGGTAACAATTTTGTTCGCTGCTGTGCGCTTCCTTTTTTTTTTCCCTCACGGATGAAAAACAGATCGCCACGATGCGGAAACATTATTTAACACTGCGGAATATTGATACAGTCGAACGCGTGTAAGCGGCCATGATAAAACAGCCATAGAAAAACATTTTCGAGTGGTCCCGAAGCAATACACGGTCGCCGGAGAAATGTTTTCCATCTCGGAAAAGAAATACATCGGGAGATGCGATTTGAATTTCGAAGCCAATGCGTTTATCCGCGACCGAAATCCGCACGAAAACTTTCCGGAGAGCTTGCGATTTTTGCTATCTCTTTGAAAAGGTACTCCCGGTGTTTCTACAGTTGCAGAGCTTCCGACTGCGTGTCGAGTATGCGATAAATAATGTTAAACAGAGTCTAGATAGCTTTTCAGAAAATGGTGCTATCCACATTCGTCTGACCGGACATTTATTTACTGCGAGCAAATGTAATGTACAGGGTGTTTGGTACAACCCCTGAGGGAAAGATTTCTTATATAAAATTTAGTCGAAAATAGGGGCTTCATTTTCGAGAAAATTAGTATTGTTTAGAACGTGGTATAATTTGAATTAATAATTAGCTGTAAATCTCAATAATTGATTTATCCTAGCAGTTTACAAACATTGAAAACGTCTTCTTTGCTGTTATAAACAAATTCTTGCTTGAAGAGTTAATTAATTAATGCACGAAACTGAATCCCTGTACGAAGAAACTTTATTCTATATTTTCGACTTGATTTCGTAAGAGAAATCATCCCCTCGTCGATTGTGATTTCTCAAACACCCTATATAAATTTGTAAATTTTTTTCACGGTATCAGGAAAGCCTACGAGAGCTGCACAAAATTTTTTGTTGCCCCTACGATTATTATTTTAAGCAGAAATATTAATTTCATTTGTTTTCGATTTGATTATATAAAAATGCAGAACTATCCTGGACATTATAAATGTTGTTAACCTACGCGGCTTGTCTCGAATTTATTATAAAAGAACGTAGCCAACCGGCACGTTAAAAAATTTGTTTACGGCATCACGAAAGTCGGACCAACCTCTGAAAAATGTTTGCGACGCTCGCACTCATTATTGTAACAATGAATGATATTTATCTTGACAAATGCATGGGTGCAGCTCGCACGCCCCCGGTACGTTGGTTTACATTTAATTACATTGAAATATGAAAAATTATTTATATTCAAGAGAGCGGCAGCTCGAATGTGTCTAGGTGGTATGTTTTAATTATTGAAAAATATACTTTTGATGCTGCAGAGAAGAGGGATCGTCGAGAGTGGTCGGGCAAATATGTTCGTGGTTTTGCGAATGAAATGGGGTTTGGGAGCGGAGCATCGTCGGTGGATTTCGGAAACGAACCGGGGCTACGTTATTCGCATAATTTCCATGGTAGGGAAGAATTATGATTCATCCTGTCACGCATCGGCGTCCCTGTAATGGACGAGCCTCTTTTCAAGCGGATTAAAGAATGCCAGTCGACACCAGGAAATGGAGAAAATGACAGTTCCATTTTCCCTTGTTGCTTGAATGGACGTTCCGATACCTTGGAATACTTTATTCGCAGGAATATTATGTTACCGATAGACTGGTTCCTTCTAGCTTATACATTATGCTAAAGACTGATCCTGTCTGCTCTAATCGTTTAAAAATATCTGCTCCTAATGTTGTACTCTAACCGAAAACATCTTCAAAATTTTACCCCAACTCCGCAATCCTCTTTGATTCGAGGCTGCAGCATTAGCAATTTCTAAAGATTTTATTTCTACCACCAGGAATCCCAATACCGTAAAACTTTATTCCTTGGGACAGTTAAAGTAAAATTTAATTCTGTGGAAATTATTATTCTCTTCTTCGTGGAAATCTTCTTAAGGTTCCGCAGTCCTTGATTCGCAGCTTCTCCTAAAACTTTCATTTCTGCTGGCAGGGTGTACGATACTGCTGTAAATAAAATGTTATTTAATCCTTTAGATGAATCGAAGTGAAAGTAAATATGTAGAAATGATTGTTTCAGTTTCCACTGGAATATTTTCCAGTGTTTCGCAGCAGGCTCTCTTTGACGAACAATCGTCTGCAATTACAAGCAAAAATTCCTTTTCTGCAATTTCACGTCCGCAGAATTTCTGAAAATAAAATTTTATTTACTTGTTCGGGTCAATTCGATCGGAATTCGATAAATTCCTGTTCTATATTTTCTACTCTATACTTCCGAACCGCGAGAGATCTCTAAATGCTGCATCCGATTCGTTCGAAACGGAAGTTCGTTCAAGGAACGCGAAGTATCGCGTTCGCAAGCTACGTTTAAAAAGTGCGGCAATTTATTTGAGACAGTATCGTACCGTTTCGAAAACTCCAGGCAGTTCCATTGCATCGCTCGACAACGTTTCCATCAACCAGCTTTATTTTCAAACGATTGTAAACTTTCGACGGACACACGGTTTTGTTAACAACTTTCCGAACAGTTTCTCCGGTTCTAAAACGGTGAGTGGGTCCCGTTCCACGTGTTCCGGTCGTCTTACTTTTCTCGTTACAGGTTCGACAGATTAATGGACGCATCTTTCCGTTATTTACGCGCCAAATTTTCTCACATGCTTAACGTCCGTCAGCAGAATATTTTATCGATCGATTAATTTATCCCTCCTTCTTATTTTATTTTATTTCATTATACGCTTAATGTCCATCTGTCATTATCATTCTCTCCGAGTTTCCCAGCTTCACTTTCCACAACTTCATACAATTAATCTTGATTATTTAATTCCTTCCGACATTTAATCTTCATCCGCTTTCGTTCATCGAACACTTAACACTAAACCTCGAACGCGTGATCGAACGATCGTTTACCGATTCACTTTCTTTCACGAATTATTTGCGAAATTGTTTGATCGAAAACGTGGTGCCAATATCGATCATTGAACAAAAACGAACGCATAGAAAGAATGTAGCATGCGATGCGAGAGACGCTTGCGGATGTGAAAAAAGTTATGGCCGAAGAAAACGGTTGAATGTTGATTTATCGTATTCATCGAAGGTTTGATATCTTAATTAAATATTTACCGTTTCAAACATTATTAAAATCGTAAAAATGTCTCCGTTAAAAATACGTATTTATTTATTGAAAAATATATTATAATTTTTGGGAACTGCAATATCGATAGTGCTCGTTTTAATGCGATAATTATATGATAGGTTTTAGGTGGCGCGTGATGCGCAACGCGTTTGTCTTTTGTTTCATTTTTTGGCAGCCTTGATAGTCTTTTCGCATCTGTGTCGCGCATCTTTATACGATCTCTTTATATCGTAATAAATCTCTTAATAATAATTGCACGAAATCTATATCTATTTAATTATATCGTTTTTAATTTGAAGCGCGTGTTAGCCATCTTAGTGTTAATTTAGTGTTAGTGTCGGTCGGATAAACTTTCCTTCCGAGTGTTCAAGCTTCGTTTTCAACTGTAGCATTAATTGCATTAATTTGTGTAGAATGGGACGAGATGATTTCATTTCCTTTTCACGTAACGTCTTCGAAGCGTGCGTTTCGCCGAAGGTTATCTCGATTCCACAGTATATCGCAGATTAACCGCATTGTGTTCCGTTATTTTTATCGTTGCCGGGTAAACAGGAGATCGCGTTTTTAACGGAGTGGCTCTTTCTGTATTGAAAATCCCGTCGTAAAACGGTCCCGCGACGTCGTCGTCGAAACGACGGACGAGGGTTCCGCTCGTAAAAGAGCTAATTAATTACAAGCGAGGTGAGAGAGGAGCGCGCGCGGGCGCGCGGCTTGAAAGCGTGTTTGACGTGATTGCGTATTTGAATAGAGAAGAATCGTTGTCAATTTTTCAAATCGAGTCACGGGCTTTTGTGAATCCGCTGGCCTGGTTCACGGTCTAACTAGGCAGAGCAAACGGGGGGTCTTTATGCGAAATAAAAATGGCCTGCGTTGATCGCAGCACGCGGGAACCAAACGGGAGTTTATTGCTATTTTTAGTAGCTTCGTTGAAGTGGTATTCCAATTTTATTTTCAAAAAATTAATCTAGTTTCTCTGTATTATTATCGACGGTAGATTAACCGACGATTATAAATGTCTAGTTTGAGATAGTGTACATAAATGACATGATTACATTTATTTGGATTTTGTAAGATTTTCATTGTAACGGTGGAAAAGGTTAGGAGGCAGGTGCGCGGTCTGCGCATGCCCCATAGGAAAATACATAACTCCTTTAATTTAGAGTATTTTCACGTTTAAAAAATCACAAGTGTAGTTAAAATACTAATAAATATGTGTGCTACATCCTACTGTGAAAGGTTCGACGGATTCTCTGAGAAAAATTTCTACTTGTCCGAACGGCGTGGAGGTAAGTGTAAACTTTGTCCATGCCTTATGAAAAAATATATAACTCTCGTAATTTTGATTTCTTTCACTTGTGAAAAATCATATGTATACTTAAAATATCATTGAATATATGTGTTAAATCCTATTGGGGTAGGTTCGACGGTTTCTCTGAGAAAAATTCCTAGTTGTACGAACGGCGCGTGTAAAGTGTGCCCATAAAAAAATATACAACTTTCATAATTTTGATTATTTTCACTTGTAAAAAATCACATGTATACTTAAAATACTATTGAATATGTGTGCTAAATCCTACTGCGGTAGGTTCGACGATTTCTCTAGAAAATAATTCCTTCTTGTCCGAACGACGCAGAAATAAGTGTGCCCATAAAAAAATATATAACTTTCATAATTTCGATTATTTTCACTTGTGAAAAATCACACGTCTAACTAAAATACCATTGAATACGTGTGCTAAATCCTGTTGCGAAAGGTCCAACAGTTTGTCCGGGGAAAAAGTGTCCGAGAACCCGTGCGAAAACGACCTGCGAAAAAAGAAAAGCTACGTTCTTTGACGCTTCGAATCTTACTGCTTGAAATAGCGGCCATTAATTCTTTTTTGTTTGATTGATGCATAAACCCCGCAGTTTGCCAATAAAGAGAGGCGAAGAGGCTTCGTAATCGAGTCATGAAGAGGCGTCGTAATTAATCGAGGTGTTATCAGCCAGCTTTTTGTTTTTTATCGGCGACTGCCTCTCCCAAGGGTCGCGCGGACGTGGCTTGTTTTCATTTTATCTGACGCCCTTTTTTTTTTTGTCAGGCACCCTCCTCGCCTAATCGAAGGTCGCGACCACCGTCGCAGCTCTCGGGTCCTCTAATAAAGCCTCCGAGCATCGTAAACTAAATCCTTGGACTGGAATTTTGTCTGCGAGGCATTATTTATCGCTCGAGCGGGATTCGCCGCGTGCACAGTTCAATTTATAGCGCATGTAATTAAATGTGAGCCGCCGAAGACTTCCGAAAAAGTGCATCGAAGGTTAGGGATTTTTTTCATACGAATCTAGAAAATATTTTTTAACCCTTAGCATTTCAATGGCTCCTTTGAGGCGACATTAAAAATTGTCAGACTATTATTCAAAACAATTTTTACATTGCAATGTTTTTTAAGAAGTTAGTAAAATTTAAAGTGTTGCACTTCAATAGTAATTTGATATCCACGAGAGGAAGTGAATCACGTACAATGGAATTATTTTAGGGTAAAGAAATGCATCGACTTTGGAATTAAAATTGCTTGGGGTGCTAAGGAATTGCTTTTGGATATGAATTAAAATTGCATCTGTCAGGAAAAAAATATTAAAAATATTGAATGTAATTTAATTAATTTAATTTAATTTATTTAGTAAATATTAAATATAAAAGTATTTAAAATATTGAGAATGCTTCTGTTGGTAAAATATTTTATCTGCTGCAGATTTATATGAAAATCGTGCATTCTAAATTTTTATGCGTTTATGGCGTACAATGTATAAAAATATGAAATTGCAGCTTTTACTGAGTGTCAATGTTTTTTTTGCATTGTTTTGCAAGCATCAGACGTGTCATTGTCGACAGTAATATTTATTTAACATGAGTGGAAATTTCACGGTGAAAATTGTGTTGCATTAATGACAGAGGATGAAATTTTCATTCTAGTCTATAAAATATTTCTCAAACGATTACACGAAACCTTATATACTCGTCAGGTTTTGGACAGCTTTTTTGGACAGGAATTAAAATTGAATCTGTCAGCTAAGCTATTTTGCATCTTATTTAAAATATTGGAAATTGTCGTGTTGGTAAAATATTTGATCTGCTGCAAATTTATACGAAAATCGTGCACTCTAAATTTTTATGCGTTTATGGCGTACAGTGGAGTGTACAAAAATATGAAATTGCAGCTTTCACCGAGTGTCAATGTTTTTTTTGCATTATTTCGCAAGCATCGAACGTGTCATTGTCGATAGGAATATTTATTTGATACGAGTGGATGTTTCACAGTGCAAATTGTTGCATATTTACGAAAGAGAATTAAATTGTTGCTGTCGCGGAACGTTAATATATTTATCTTTTCGTATTATTTCTAGAATATTTGAATTTCTTTTGATAGCAAAGCACACGAGATTCAATCTCAGGCTTTTGGTAGTTGACTCTGTATAGTTTGCATTCACAGTTGTTTCGCGACGGTATTATACTCTGGACGGGGATGGTTATCCCTCTTTTCGAACGTTCTTGCAGCGTATGGAAATTTCTATTTGCACGGGCATCTGCAGTGCAACTGTTATCAGAGAATATGCATTCTGAAATCCATACAGGAGCAGGATCACATGCATAAAATTTCCAAGCGGAGAATGCGATACAGTTCAGCGTACCATTCGGTGCACTGCTGTCATTGTTGATACACAAACACCAACAGTAGCAAGAACACCGGTAACGTTCAAGACACTCATGAATACGTAGCCAGCCGGAGCGCAAGTAACAATTTAATATTCGAGGTTTAGACACATGGAACACTTGCAGCAAGCATGCATCGCGTTTGCTGAATCACTACTAGATTCGTATTACTCCTTAAAGGATCTCTTGAAGTCTTGCATAAATCGTTTGCATTTTATACATTGTGTGTCGTTCAACCCTCCTATTAACAGCAAAAAATGTCGTTTTACAATAGATTGAGGAGGAACATGTTTGTAAAATGTTTTCAAACAAAACATGAGTAGTCCTAACCCAAAAATCTACATAAAAATTTGTTGAAATGCAATCATGCAAAGGATCGCCATTAAAAAAATACGATAATATTCTTCAACCCTCCGACGAACAGTAAAAATTGTCGCCTTACAAAAGATTGAGGAGGAACATGTTCAATAAATGTTTCCAAATAAACCAAGAAGTAGTGCAAACCTAAACAGTCATAAAAATGTGTTTCAACGCAACCAAGCAAAGGATCGCCATGAAAAAAATACGACAATATTCTTCAACCCTGCAACGAGCAATAAAAATTGTCGCCTCACAGAAGATCGAGGAATAACAAGTCCAAAAAATGTTTTCAAATAAACCAAGAAATATTGCACGCCCAGACAGCCATAAAAATGTGTTTCTCCGCAACGAAGCAAAGGATCGCCATTAAAAAAAATACAATAAAACTTGCCAACCCTCCCACGAACATTAAAAACTGTCCTCTTACAAAAAGCTGTCCTTCCATTGTCTAAAAAAAAAAGTTCAAGGTCTGGCAAATGGAAGGACGCCAGAGTTAAACTGCAAAGTTAAATTGCAATGTGACAAGACCGAATAAGCTCTCGTACAGCAATCCTGCGCAAAGACAAGAGCGTGCTCTTCCCGGGGATTTCGTAGGAGCCAAGATCTCGATCCTCGACACTGCTTTGTCGATCGTGCGTAATCTTCCCTCGGATTCGCAACGTTTCCTAAGCGTGCTCCGCCGTCTGATCGCCTTAGACGTTTGAACGAGCCGAATGTAGGCCAGTCGTTTGAACGCGGAGAGAGGCGCGCAGACATCGTGACGCCGTCGCTTTCCTTTCGGAAAAATGTCTGCCCGAAAACGATTGGCCCTCTCCCCACCAACAGCTGATTTGCAATTGATAGAATCGATGGAGGAGAGCGCGCCCATTATCATTGAAATACGGGCACGGAGAACCCCGGATGCCTGAACCCGGGCCAAAAAAGAATCTCTGGAACATAATAATCGAGCACGCGACTCGGACACGTCCGGAATCCTCTCTGCGAGTGTTCGAACCGTTTGCGGTTGGCACCGCGATTAGAAAAATTCGGATTTTCGGCTTTTTCACTGAGCGTTTCGCGGACAGCGCGATTTCTCGAGCCCCGGGCGATTTTTCCGGGCTCGTGCGAATTTCCGCGCGTTATTTACATTGAACCAGAGGGTTTCACTCTTTCGCCGGTAGCCAGTGAGAGATTTCGCGATTTCAACGCGATCGCGACAACCGCCGTTTTTTTTTTTGCGGTTCACTGGAATATTCGCTGACGGAGGATTTCGACTAGAATAACTGGTTAAAGACGATAAAACGACCCTCCATATTTTAAAGTCGCGCCACGGCTGCAATTCGATTCCTATCGAGCTGAAATTTGGCACATACTCTGACCGAGCGACTAGAAACGTGTTCCCAAAATTACAAAAGAATCGGAGACCTAAAGATTTTTCGCGATTTTAAGAAGGGGGTTACCTTCAATATTTAGCGATTTTGTGGCAATATTTGACAAATCTTTGAAGTCGTGCCCCGGCCAAACTATTAGAGCTATTGACATGGCTCAAAAACGAAAATCTTCCTTAAACCTTCCCCTTTAAGAGGAGCTCCTCAAAATCTAGGCTAGCATATCAGGGAAATCCAGGGGGCTTCGTTTTATCAACCCCAATTTTTCCCATTTTCGCCATTGATTGCCCCGACATTTCAAAGTCGCGCCACGACTGCAATTCGATTCCGATCGAGCTGAAATTTGGTATACACTCTGCCTACCCATCTAGAAACGTGTTCCCAAAATTACAAAAGAATCGGAGACCTAAAGATTTTTCGCGATTTTAAGAAGGGGGTTACCTTCAATATTTGGCGATTTTGTGGCAATATTTGGCAAATCTTTGAAGTCGTGCCCCGGCCAAACTATTGTAGTTATCGACATGGCTCAAACGCGAAAATCTTCCCCTAACCTTCCTCTTTAAATATGTTACTCAATATCGAGACTAGCATTTCAGGAAAATCCAGGAGGCTTCGTTTTATCAACCCCATTTTTCCCATTTTCGCGATTTCGAACGCCTCGGAATTTTCAAAATCGTACCACGGCCGCAATCACATTCTGAAATAAGAATCAACATCGTTTTTCTTAAAATTATTATCGTCGAGTTGTAAAAAAAATTCGGAAAGTTGGCGCTCTCCGAATTCTGGTATCGCGCCTGGCCGGCGGACAGTGAAACGCTCTCGTTCGCGCTTCGCTTTCATTGGCCAGCTATTTTTCGACCATAACTCGTTAACAAAGCCGCAGATGGAATTTTCGCTACGGAAAAAGTTGCTTCAAATGACCTGAGGAACCCCTCATTTCCCGATGTTAAATTACTTTTGGGACACTCTGTATACTGGCTGGTCGCGGACTTTTATTTCCGTGGGAACCGACTTGCACGTCACGGGCAGGACTATAGTTCCGTCCAGGACGACTCGGAATAACGTCGCCTGGTAATCTTTCGTTCTACTTCGCCTGTAGTTTTCAATTAAACCGGCGGGTTTTTCACGCGGTTTAAAAGCTTAAAGGTCGAGCTCTTTTAAGAAGCCACGGGTTCTTTAAGAGCCTCGCGAGAGAATGGGAAAGTTCCCCCGAGGGAAAATTAAGCGATTCAAAAGAGTATTTCCGGGGTTAGTTAACTCCGTCTCGGTGGAAATGAGTTTCAGATTCTCGATATCGTTCGACGGAGACAGCACGCGCGTGTTCCTCTCTACTCGAATCGTTGTTCCTGGCGAAAACGCGCGTTCCTTTTAACGAACTCTCCGGGATTCTGTGTAATCCGAAACGACTGTTTCTCGAGGCCGCGGAACACCGTCGAGGTAAATTAATATTGTTGGAAAGCGGGTATAATAGAAGCATAATGAAAATTTGTCAGTGTGTGAAGCGGCGTGATCTGATAACGCGAGATTTGTATATTTTGATCGAGATTTTTGTGAAAGGTTAATTGTATATGGTTGATAAGACAGATAAAGGTGAAGACACGACTATTAGTTGTCCTGTATCACGTGCCAGTCGTCTGTCACGCGTTTCGCCAGGGAACATGCATGTTAATGACTGACGCCGAGTAATCCTCGTACCGGTAAAAGAAGATTGATCGCAGTATCGTTCACCATCGGACAGGTACAGGTCACGTTCGCATCGAGCTGACCCTGTGCAGAGATCCTTATTACCCTAGGCAACAAAGCCATAGAATCCATCTCTGCCTCGCGTGTAATCGAACAATCCGACACGTTTAAACGTTTCATAGATCACCCGTTAAATACTGCAGCAACCCTGAAAAATTGTCCCCAAGATGAACCAACACGGTAGTCCGTTAGTTTCTATTAGAAAATGCTGTGGAACTTTTGGAAGACTACAAAGGAATTAGCAAATTTTTATATGGGGTTAATGAGGATTAAATTCTGTTTCAATTTGAGGGGAAAAATGCTATAAAATTTATTGTGTAATTGTTAAAGCTTGGTAATTATAATTCTCAAAGGTATATTTTAAGTCTCTGAGCTTCCTCGTTATAATTTTCAAAGCTTCTTGGTTACAATTCTCAAAGCTTTCTACTTTCACTTGAGAAAGCTTCCTCATTACAATTCTTAAAGTTTCAGGCACTCATTGTCGAAGGCTTTCTCATTACAATTCTCAAAGCTTTCTCCGTACAATTCTCAAAGCTTCCTCATTACAATTCTCAAAGCTTCTACATTACAATTCTGAAAGCTTCCCACTTTCACTTGAGAAGGCTTCCTCATTACAATTCTCAGAGCATCCTACACCCACTGTCGAAGGCTTCCTTCTTACAATTCTACAATTCGGGGCACGACTTCAAAGATTTGCCACATATTGAAAAATATTGCTAAATATTGAAGGTAACCCCCTTCTTAAAATCGCGAAAAATCGTTAGGTCTCCGATTCTTTTGTAATTTTGGGAACACGTTTCTAGACGCTCGGTTAGAGTGCATTTCAATTTTTAGGTCGATCGGAATCGAATTGCAGCCGTGGCGCGACTTTGAAATCTCGGGGCGATCAATGGCGAAAATGGGAAAAATTGGGCTTGATAAAAGATAGCTTCCTGAAGTCCCCTGATATGCTAGCCTAGATTTTGAGTAGCTGATCTTAAAGAGGAAGGTTCGAGGAAGATCTTCGTTTTTGATTCATGTCGATAGCTCTAATAGTTTGGCCAGGGCAAGACTTCAAAGATTAGCCAAATATTGCCACAAAATCGGTAAATATTGAAGGTATACCCCTTCTTAAAATCGTGAAAAATCTTTAGGTCTCCGATTCTTTTGTAATTTTGTGTACACGTTTCTAGACGCTCGGTTAGAGTGTATTTCAATTTTTAGCTCGATCGGAATCGAATTGCAGCCGTGGCGCGACTTTGAAATCTCGGGGCGATCAATGGCGAAAATGGGAAAAATTGGGCTTGATAAAAGATAGCTTCCTGAAGTCCCCTGAAACGCTAGCCTAGAAAATAAGGGCTCTTCTTAAAGAGAAAGGTTTGAGGAAGATTTTCGTTTTTGAGCCATGTCGATAGCTCTAATAGTTTGGCCCGGGCACGACTTCAAAGATTAGCCAAATATTGCCACAAAATCTTAATTAGCTTAACGTGTTAAAGCATCTAACAATGACCTAACAATAATCTAATCTTCATAATCCTATCCCCGTATATAAATTTTCTGCACCTGCGATGGAAAGACCGGTCCTCTTCGAGAGAAAATGATTTTTCGTAGATTTTCGCGATGATCGAGGACACGACGCTTAGAAACAATTGTGTCGCCGAGAGTTTCGCTTAATTAACGAGGCAGAAACGGGGTGGACGAATAGCTGTAGCTCATCCAGGGACGTTTCTGACACGGAATGCTCGGCATCGCGGTACTCGAACGGTTAATTGATCCTTCGATTCCCATCTCGGATTCCGGGGCCGTTCGCCAGACAAAAGGGTACGGCGTCTTTATTAACGGGCGCAAGGTGACGAGCGCCGTGACGCCGGATAAACGTGTAGAAAAACCGACAACGGGAACCGGGTCATCCGGTGGATATATAACGTGGTCACGAATCCCACCGGATATCCGGCAGACGCGAGAACGTTCGCAGAGAAACAGGATCGAACATAGTACCGTCCCCTGTTTTCATTATTCCGTGGATGGAACAATTAAATCTGTGATCTCGCGACGTTGTCTCGTTCTGGTACGCAATTCATCCTAGATTCGTGGATGTGTTCTATATCCCCTCGCGCAATTTCTGCAATTTTATTCAAAAGGAATAATCGACCTCCTGAGATTTCTTATGGGACGATATGAGAATTGCATGCTGGAAGCTATGAGAATTTTAATTTCGAAGCTTAGACAATTATGATTGGGAGGATTTGTGAAGTATGGGTCTTTTAGAATTGTCTCCGACATTTTAGAACACTGTCAGAGTTTCTGACAATTTAAAAAATTGCAAGGAAGTAATAACAAGACTCAAATGAGAAAACAAACTCTCTAATTTAACTTTATCGTATAAAATCGCCAATATTGTTCGTTAAAAAATTGTACATCCTATAGAAACATACAGTATACATTTTATACTAGTTGGCAACTATCTCTCTAGGATACTAACACTTTAGGATACTGCCAGAGTATCTAGCACTTGAATAAATCAAAAGAAAACAGCGACAAGTTTCCAATGAAAAGACAAACTCTCTAATTTAAGTTTATCGTATAAAATCGCCAATATTGTTCGTTAAAAAATTGTACATCCTATAGAATCGTGCAGTATACATATTATACTAGTTGACAACTGCCTTTGACGCTTCAGGACACGCTGTCAGACTTCTTACAAATCTTCAGTCTAAAGTAATCGTCATAAATGTTCCTAAACAAATTGCAAACATAATAAACTTAATTCCACAAGGATAAAAATTATTCGAAACGAGTGCAACCTGCGTTACCTTTGATCGATCCGTTCGCATCGAACATAGTAGACGATTTTTAACTGTGAAACGATATCAGTGAATCGAATTCGTTCAGTTGGAACTAACAAAAAGGTACTCCTTGGAAGAAGATGGTCTGCGAACGAGTTGAAATGAGATATTATCGTTTGCAACCGTCCGACGAGGGAGAGAGAGAGACACTTGGCGAAAAAGGGGTATCGGTCGAAAGATCAAAAGTATATTCTCGGCGGAGTGTTATAGGTTCCTTTTGCGGGTCCAGGACGTGTAACGAGAGTAGTACACGAGGGAATGGCAGTAGCGGTCTCTCCAAAAACACTTGGCCAAAGCATCCTCGTTTAGCCAGGGTCGTTCAGTATTCATGAGTATTTGTGAACTGTTTCTCGGCGGGTACACACACCTCGGTGGTTAGCATGGGAGAAAAGTAACCCGAGGGTGAAGTCGGGGATACAGTCGGGTAAAGTCGGCCGGTACAGACGACCCGGAGACTACTCCGGTAATCGCTCGTCCACAGATTCTTTCTCTTTTCGTAACGGTGACCACCAGCCTTCGGACACCCCACGTTTTTCATCGAAGCATGATCGACCCCGATACCCCGGGGCAGATTAAGGTTTCAACGATCGATGACGCGGATAAGGGATTTAGCTGAGCCGTGGGCGGATAGGTTTACGACGCCGGGGTTCTCGATGATTATGGATTATCGTATTATTTTTCGCTTGACCTTTCGCGGACAGAACTTTCCTCGACCTTCCTTGGATTTTCACTGTCGCATTCGGCTCGGGAAGAATGTTTGTCGGAAATGTCGGGTTATTCAAACGGCCGTGTCTATTCGCTTTTGGAATTGTTGGGAATTGGAAGTGAGGCTTTGTGGCGTTGACATAGCACGTTCTGGGATTTGGAGTCCTAATGAATAGATTAGTACATTCTCTGATATAAATATGGTATATAAAATTGGTCAGAATGTTACTTTGAGAATGGTCCGCTTTTTAAAAATACGCAGTAGATGTTTTAGAATAGTTGGCAACTGGAACTGATGTTTTGTGGCGTCGTCAGAGCACGTTCTGAGATTTCAACTTCCAAAGAATCGATTAATACATTTTCTGATATAAATCTGCTACATAAAATCGCCAAGCATGTTACTTTGAGAATTGTTCGCTTTCTCAAAAAGTGCAGTATATGTTGTAGAATAGTTGGCAAATGTGTCTGGCATTTTATGGCACTGTCAGAGAGTACCTTGCAAGGCGACAAATCTTAAGGAATCGGTTAGTATATTTTCTGATGTTAGTCTACTTCATAAAATGGTAAAAAATGTTAATATGAAAATTGTTCGCTTTCTTAAATGCGCCGTATACATTTTCTAATAGTTAACAACTGGTTCTGACATTTTATGGAATTGTCAGAGCACGTTCAGAGATTATAAGTCTCAATGAAACGACTAGTACATTCTATAATATAAATCTACTATATTAAATTACCAAAAAGATTACTTTATGATTCATTTGTTTTCTCAAACCGTTTAGTACGTTTTATAATAATTGGCAACTGTATCTACAATTTTATTTCACTGTTACAGTACCATGTAATTTAAGAAATCGCAAGAAATAAATGGCAAGCATAGAATCAACGACAAAATATTCCAACATAAATTCATCGTATAAAATCGTTAAAAATGGTCGGAAAATATTGTTCGCCTTCTTGAAACGTGCAGTACATATTCTATAACAGTTGGAAAGCTAAGCCTGGCATTTTATTTCACTGTCACAGTACCATGTAATTTAAGAAATCGCAAGAAATAAATGGTCAGCATAGAATCATTGAATAAATTTTCCAATATACGTGCACCGTTTAAAATCGTTAAAAATGGTCGGAAAATATTATTCACCTTCTTGAAACGTGCAGTACATATTCCATAATAGTTGGGAACCTAAGCCAGGCATTTTATTTCACTGTCAGTGTACCATGTAATTTAAGAAATCGCAAGAAATAAATGGCAAGCATATAATCATTGAATAAATTTTCCAATATACGTGCACCATTTAAAATTGTTAAAAATGTTCAGAAAATATTGTTCAGGCAGTTGAAAAAATCGCGAGAAACGAATGACAAGCACAGAGTCACAAGAAAAGAACGACAAGCACAGAATCGCCGAATAAAATTGCTTAATACGAATTCGCTGCACATATAATTGATTAAGCGTCACGGACAAAAAGCAGCGAGATCAATTATCAATTATTCCCTCGTGCTCTTCCGCTTCTATGTTTCCCCCCCGGTTAATTTTATTCGCGAACCCTTGTCCTCGCGTTAATTAAAGTCCGTCAGAGAAAAATGTTGCTTTCGAAACGGAGGCCGATCGGGGAAAACGATTTTCGTGCAGTGCCCTCGAAGCTAATCCGGACCGCCGACACGGCGAAATTAGCCTTTCCACGAGCCGTGTCGCCGAAAGTAAATATTTCAATTTACATATGAATTATTCCGTAATCCACTTTGGTCGTAACGCGACTCCCTAGCTGGCTATTTGGCTCGTTAAAAATTTCACGAGGTATTCCGCCGCGTTAACGGCAACGGCCACTCTCTAAATAATTTAGGCAGGATCGGTCATCAGCGGCGGCCGCGGCAACATTAATTAGTCCCGTTGAACGGTCGTGTACAACAATTCCCGAAATACTCGACGACAGTTGTTCCCGATCCCGCAGCCTGGAGCCAAGCACCGAATTCCATGGCAGTCGAGTAAATTCCACGTGGCGCTACACCATTTCTCCGTTGGACGTTAATTCCCCGTAATACCCTTATCTCGGAAATCCCGCGACAAATTCGATTAGAGCGACCCGGCTCGCAGACAAAATTATAAGCGTCCCGGATCGGGACCACCACCCCGCTCGAACACAGGGTCCGCGATTATGGTCGCCGTTCGAGTCGATTCAACTCACAATCAGTTTTCGAGCACCGATCGAATCCGCTTCGAAACTTTCGCAGAATTTTCCGGAGAGTCGGAGATACTGTCGGGGAACATTGCGAGGATGACATAGAATTTTCTACGGTGTCCAAGGATGTTAGGGAACTTTCCACAGGGGTCCAAGGACGTCGACGAATTTTTAGAAAAGTTTGTCGGGGATCGTAGAACCTTGTGGGAAGGCCTGGACAAGTTTTCAGGAGCTTCGCGATTGTTGCACAATCTTCTTAGGGAGTCCTACTGTCTTGGGGAATTTTCTAGAATGTCTGAAGATGTTGTAGAGTCATCTAGGGATTTTAGGGAATTTTGTAAGACGTCCGGCAGGATCAGGGAATTTTCTACAGGGTCCAAAAATATTAGAGATCTCTCCAAGGAGTTCAATAATGTCGCTCAAGTTTCTAAGGGGTTCGATGTTGGTCAGAGAATTTTTCCTGACGTTCCAGGATGCTGAAAAATTTTTTTAAGGATCTGAGGATGTTTTTACATAGTATAAGGATATCAAGGAATTTTATAAGATGTCCAGCAGGATCAGGGAATTTTCTAGAGAGTCTAAGAATGTTGGAGATCTTTCTTGGGATTTCTGTGATGTCAGGAAATTTTCTAGGGGGTCCAACTGTATTGGGGAATTTTCTAGAATGTCTAAAGATGTTGTAGAGTCATCTAGGGATTTTAGGGAATTTTATAAGACGTCCGGCAGGATCAGGGAATTTTCTACAGGGTCCAAAAATATTAGAGACCTCTCCAAGGAGTTTAATAATGTCGCTCAAGTTTCTAAGGGGTTCGATGTTGGTCAGAGAATTTTTCCTGACGTTCCAGGATGCTGGAAAATTTTTTTAAGGATCTGAGGATGTTTTTACATGGTATAAGGATATCAAGGAATTTTATAAGATGTTCAGCAGGATCAGGGAATTTTCTAGAGAGTCTAAGAATGTTGGAAATCTTTCTTGGGATTTCTGTGATGTCAGGAAATTTTCTAGGGGGTCCAACTGTATTGGGGAATTTTCTAGAATGTCTGAAGATGTTGTAGAGTCATCTAGGGATTTTAGGGAATTTTATAAGACGTGCGGCAGGATCAGGGAATTTTCTACAGGGTCCAAAAATATTAGAGATCTCTTGAAGGAGTTTAATAATGTCGCTCAAGTTTCTATGGGGTTCGATGTTGGTCAGAGAATTTTTCCTGACGTTCCAGGATGCTGGAAAATTTTTTTAAAGAATCTGAGGATGTTTTAACATAGTCTAGGGATGTCAGGGAATTTTATAAGATGTCCAGAAGGATCAGGGAATTTTCTACAGGGTCCAAAAATATTAGAGATCTCTCCAAGGAGTTTAATAATGTCGCTAAATTTTCTAAGGGGTCAGATGTTGTCAGAAAATTTTCCCAGGTGTTCCAGTATGCTGGAAATGTTTTTAAATAATCTGTGGCTATTTTAACATAGTCCAGGGATGTCAAGAAATTTTGTCAAGAAGTCTATGGAGGTCAGGAAATTTTCTGGAGAGTCCAAGGATGTTGGGAAACTTTCAAGATAGTTCAAGGACACCAGGGAGTTTTCCAGGGAGTACAAATATCTCAGGCTATTTCCTAGAAAGTCTAAGGACATCGCGCAGAATAGGATATCAAGGTATTTTCTGAATGGTCTACGGATGTCAATGGAATACTCTAAGGAGTTCAACAATTTCCAGCAGCGAACCTACGCGACGTTCTACCAAATACTGCAATACTCATTCAAGAAAATCGATCTCGATCCGACGATACCTGAATATTCCCCTGATATTCCAGCGACCCT
Organism: Agapostemon virescens; assembly: GCA_028453745.1. Taxonomy (NCBI): domain Eukaryota; kingdom Metazoa; phylum Arthropoda; class Insecta; order Hymenoptera; family Halictidae; genus Agapostemon; species Agapostemon virescens. The sequence goes on from CM052092.1 coordinate 2,651,473, forward strand.
CGGGAGATTGTTTCCTCTAGGTTACGGAGCAAGCGAATGTCGTTTAGCCCCGAGTGAAAATGTCGTCGTTTCCAAGGTAAACCGGAAGCGTGTAAAATACTCGCGCGTTGGTCGTACATCCTCTCGTAGCATTTGCCAGTGCAGTTTAACCGTCTCTTTGAACTTCCGGCTGGCTGTTTGCTTTGTCCTCCACTGGGCGATACGCCGTGCCGTTTCGAAATCACTGCTACGGAAGAGCCAGAGGAAAAAATCGGCTCCGAGGTGGATTGCGATCCTCAAACGAACGAGTCGTCGCCGGCGTTTCCGAATCGGGCCTCTCTCTCTCCCTCTCTCCCTCTCTCCCGCTCCCTCTCTCTTTTTCTGTGGCATTCCACCAAAGGTTTTCCCTAAAAGCAGCCTTCACATTCTTCACCTTCAACCTCCACATTAAATCTCACATAATACGTGTTACATAAATTTCTTTATCGAGCAGGAACGTTGAAGTGCTGTCTAAATAGGAGTACAAATCGTTAAGGCTGTTCTAAGTAGTTTCAGAATGACGTTGACCAGACATGTGGCTGGGAAAATTCATTGGGAACAAGGGAAAATTATTTTGAATGAAAGCATGGTTAAAACTCTGCTTAAAAAGAAAAGAACAAATTCATAGAGCTGTTGTAAGTAGTTTCAGAACGACCTTGGTCAGACACGTGGGTGGGAAAATTCATTGGGCCCCAGGGAAAATTATTTTGAATGAAAGAATGGTCAGTGTG
>CM052092.1:2668810-2699203 GCA_028453745.1 Agapostemon virescens
CCAGTATATAAACTTTGAGAAAATATTAGAAATTTTAACGGACATGATCTCCAAAATTAAAATCCTTTAGGGATTTCCCAGTAATGGTAAAGGTTAAGTTAGGCTAGATTTAAGTACACAATCGAACAGCGGAGTAGCCAATTAAATAAATAATTATATTCTTATTCGTTTTTTCTTAAGCATGGATTTTAAAAATTCTGTTATTGTTCTGCGTTTCTTTTTTTATTTTACGGGTTCTCAATGCTAGTTGGTGAAACAAGAACCCATCTGTATTATTACAGGAAGATTCATTTAGATGATCATTAAGCGCGCTCGTTACGAGCGTTTATGGTCTCTATTATTGTATTTACTTTTTATTGCTGTTTTTAGTTGTGGCGATGTAAGATTTTATATACCGAGTACAAAAACTTGCAGTTTATCCTACTTTCAATGTGCTCCATTTTACTCTAGGATAACACTGCTGCTAAAAAAATACATTCTCGTGCATTGATAATTGCTAAAATCAATCTTACAATTATTTTCATCAGGAAAGTCGAGCAATCCAATTTGGAAGACCAAAGGACCAACGGCCTAATTAAAGACGACATCCGGTCCAGCAATCGTCTACATACAATAGGAGCTTCACATTTCCAAGGACCTTAGACGATCAAGTGGTCCATATGGAAGACGGAAGGACTCAAAGGTTTTTGTTGTAAGTCGACCAACCTACTCACATAGAAGTCCAAAGGACCCACAGGTTTAGTTAAAGGCAATACTAGACCCTATCGGTATCATACTCTCCGAGGTATCAAAATCCCAAGTTCCGAGCAATCTACGCAAGGCAATATCCTCGCATAGAAATTTAAAGGACCCACAGGCCTAGTTAAAGGCAATACTAGGCCCTATCGGTCTCATACTATCCGAGGTATCAAAGCCTCATGTTTAGACCAACCCACTTAGATACAAGTCCAAAGGGTCCTAGACCTAGTTCAAAGCAATACTAGACCCTATCAGGCCCATACTCTCCGGCGATCAAAATCCCTAGTTCCGAGCAATCTACGCAAGGTAATATCCTCGCATAGAAATTCAAAGGACCCACAGGCTTAGATAAAGGCAATACTAGGCCTTATCGGTCTCATACTCTCCGAGGTATCAAACCCTCAAATTTCGATCAACCCTCTTACATACAAGTCCAAAGGGTACCAGGCCTAGTTCAAGGCAATATTAGACCCTATCAGTCCCATACTCTCTGACGATCAAAATGTTAAATTTTGAACAATCTAGGCAAGGTAATATCCTCACATAGAAATTCAAAGGACCCACAGGCTTAGATAAAGGCAATACTAGGCCTTATCGGTCTCATACTCTCCAAAGTATCAAAGCCTCAACTTTCGACCAATCCACTTACATACAAGTCCAAAGGGTTGCAGGCCTAGTTCAAGACAATACTGGACCCTATCGGTCTCATTCTCTCTGACGAATAAAAGCCTCAACTTTGGACCAACCCACTTACATACAAGTCCAAAGGGTCCCAGGCCTAGCTCAAGATAATACTAGACCCTATCGGTCTCATTCTGTCCGACGAACCAAAGCCTCAAGTTCCGAGCAGTTCCGAACAAGGCAAGGTGATCTGCTCCTATAAAAGTCCAAAGGATGGTAAGTCAAAGCCTGGTAGTCATCATAGAATAAACTGTTCGAATTCCAGGTACTCCATAAACGATCCAATCGACCCATATGAAAGACCAAAGGACTCGTATCCCTAATTAACGAGGTGTACCGAAAGAACTGGCGCGAAGCTCGCAGGACGAAGGACACGGTTCTCTCGGAGGTTCCGGAGGGCGGGCGATTGGTCGTCGGTGGGGATGCGGACGCTTTGGGACGCGAGCGGGAGAACTCGGCGCGACGGTGGGGAGGTTCGGGATTGCTTTGCTTAGCCCGTCCCGGGCCGCTAACGCGGAACACGCGGCCGAAGCCGCGCCGCCGGCATTACGTCGCGCACCGTCGACCGCGGCTGACGTTCGCGTCGGACGTTCCTTTCTCTTTCTCTCTCTCTTTCTCTCTCTCTCTTCTCTCACTCTGTACCGGATCGACTTCCGCTTGGACATCACCGTGCGACCACCACCGGATCCCCGAAAGTGTTTCCCCGCGGGAACAGGTTGTCGGGCTTGGACACCGATCCATCGATTCCGTATAGGAAAGAGCCGAAGTGAGCCGGTGGTCGAATCAGCGACGGGATAAAAAGCCGGTGCCGAGAGAGGCAACAACCTGTAGGATCATCGCGCGCGTCGCCAGTCGTATTGGTTCGATCCCCGGTGGTTGGACTTCTTGAGACGTTGGTCACGTGGTTGTCCAGTGACACCTCGCGGTCCGAGAACGAGTTAAGAGGACCGAACCAGTCGCCGACGTAATAGTATACCGTTCGGTTATTATCGGTGTAAATGTTGCATGGACAAAGAGTGTACGGGCAGAGAGTGTACGGACATAGTAATGGAGGGTTCGTGAGTTCGGAGGATTCCCTGGGACAATGAGTTGTTCTTCTTGTTGTTGTTGTTGTAGCTGTTGTTGTTGTTGGTTGGTAAGTAATGGGACCGAGGGAAGGATCGAAGAGGATCGGTAGCTGCTGAGATAAAGAACCTGGAACCTCGAAGCTGGTCTGCTGGCAAGGAGTTTCGAGGACTCCTCTAGAGGAGGCGAGTCGAGCCAAGACGTCCTGTACAGAGGGTGTGTATTTCGGCGACGAGGGGCGGCTACTGGCCGATGGGATGCATCTACCGGTGGGTTCGGTGGGTTGCGGGGAGAATTACGCCACCGTTGGATCCCACGAAGGCGCCGGCCCCTGCGGCCCCTCACTGGCGCCGCTACAGGGGGTGAACACCAGGTACCAGCAGGCCGAAGACGCCGACGCTGGGGGCGGTGGTGGCGAGATGAGCGAGGGTGCCGCCGTCGGCGAGCTCTGGTGGACCGAGAGGCTCGTCGGCGAGGCACAGGCTGAACACCCTGGCGAACTCGTTCGGACAGGTTCGTACCACACCACATTCGCTAAACCTTCCCAACAATCTATCTTTAACCCCTTGCGCTACGATTTATTTTACTGTTACCGTAAGAAAAATATTTCTCACCTTCATCATTTCGGAAAACAAAAGAAAATAATTTATATTTATTTTATGTCAACGTGTTCTCCAGTCTCTATATATTGATAACTACAAAATAGAACTCTAGTTTTGTTTAAAAGAAATAAATTATATATGCTTTTATTTGATGCCGTTCAAAATCATTATCACGAGTCAGGCTTGTAATGAAGATTTTATAGAAATTCTAACAAATCTAAATATTCTGCCGTTCTTTTTCAACGAAATTCAATTTTATTTCCTTCTAAGCAATAGTGAAGCATTAAAATACACGTAACAACATAACAGATATAAATTGTCTATTGTCTTCTGTAACATTTTTAACGATAAATATGTTGTAGTAACTTTTGTCATAAAGAAAATGATAGGGCAAGTGGTTAACACTAAACCTGTCGAGCATTAAAACTGACTAGCATACATTGTCTTATAAGAATGACACGATATAATTTATTTAGAATTTCTGCGATTTTTATTGCAATATATGATTGAATAAATAAATCTATCGAATCGATTTTTACGATGGCAATTTTATAACTAAAATAATAGTGAAATAGAAAATCTAAAAAGGGTCATTTGACCCACTGTGGTAGGTTTAGTGTTAAGGGGATCTTTACGCGTAAGAAACGTTGTCCGACTCGCCCCACCATTTATTTTAGGAGTACGATGGAACAACTTAATTAAATAACTTAACAACTTAACGGAACAAACGCATTAGGGAACAACGAAGCTTTCTGGTATCTCCCTACGAGATCCACGCGGAAAAGAAACTTCGAGTTTCTGCCTTCAGAAATTCTTTGCGACGGTACTATGGATCCGATAGACAATTGTTTAACGCTAGAACTATCGATCAATAAATGCAACGATTGCTTTGTGATAATAACGAGACTGCAGCTATTGAAACTTCATACAATCTTATTGTAATATGTACGTCATTAACACTTTGGCTGCCAAGTCACCCTTATAAGGGTGACGCAATTATTTGTGCGATTTTTAAATGAATTTTCACGTTAATATATTCATTACATCCAATCTGACGGTGGTCCAAGAAATGCAAGAAGGTTGAAGAACTACTCAGTGTCATAGATCTTTGTTCTTTCAATTCTTATTTCACTTGACAACTTGCTTCGACTTTATGCAATTTTTGCTGCTGCTGGTTTGGCAGTCAATGCGTTAAAGAAGTATATCCGACAAATTTCTAATGAAAACAATTTTATAACTTTAACCCTTTGCGGACGAATGTCGTCATATTGACGACATCAAATTCGTACATTCAATTCATAATATTATAGAAAATATAATTAAATTATTGCGATAACATAAAATTAGTATATATTTTTATTCTCACTCAAAATTTAAAACTGTAATACAAGATTTATCTTTCTGGAGATAATGTTTCCGATATTTTCTAAATCTTCGTCCGCAAAGGGTTAATAATCGCGAAAGGAAAAACTGAGGACCAGGTTTGGTAGTTCTAGTGTTAACGCTAAACCGATCGAGCAGTGGAATTGGCTAAATAAAATTGTCTTGTCGCAACGACAAGATTTAATTTGTTTGGATTTCGATGGTTATCGTCGTATTAAGAACTTTTTTAATTGCAAATTTAAAAAAAGGGTTACTTGACCCGCTAAATTTGCTGGAGCACAATGTCTTCCAAAAACGACCAGATTTAGTTTATTTGGATTTTGAATCGATTTCGATGCAGGGAATTTTTCATATACAATAATTATAACGTAAAATATCTGTAGTAAGCGTTAATTTCTTAGAGAGAGAGCAAAATTTGTATTTCTTGCGTGGTTGTACATTTCACAATGGCGCCATAGCGACCAGAGGGAAATAGAACTTGATATCAGTGTGAAGGATTTTCCAATGAACATATTAAATTCAAGAAGATATTAAAATCAAGGAGTCGATTACAAGAAATAGGATTCAGGTAGAAAGGACTACTTTTTCTTCTGGTTTAATGGGCTGAAGATAGTACATCGACGTTCCTACGTTCTTTTATTCTTTCTGCTGTTTGAAATTTTATTCACTCGCTTTTGTAATAAATACATCGAATTCGCTGTCCAATTATAATTTATACGACCCAGAATCATGTCGAAGCAACTTTGTTTTTTTTTTTTGTGGATTGGAAGAATCACATTCCTGGTAATTCGTATTCTCTACCTGTGCAGCTAGGTATTCTATTTTTCCTGTAATAATTTCTTATGGGAGAGGATTACATTTTTTATTATTCGTATTTTCTAGCCTAGAAACTAAATATTAGTCTAGATTGTTTCTTTTAACAATTTTCTATGAGTTAAAAGTGTTACATTTCTTATAATTCATACTCTCTAGCCTGGGAACTAGGAATCTTTCTACTGTATCTGTTTTAGCCATTTTTTGTGGGTCAAAAGGGTTACTTTTATAGAAAGAACAGAAGAACAAGTGACTCGTATGAAGATAGAAAATGAACTATAGTTACATGCATCTCGCTGAAGTAAATTTTGTGAATGAAGAAATACTCCTATAAGGAAACATAAATTTTCAATAAGTTTATAGATTATTAATTTAAAATTGTATTATTATGTAATTCTGTGAAAGAAAGAAATTGAATTTTCGTAATAACAAAATCTAATTTTGATTAGCAAGCTCTATTCTCAGCGTTTTCTTGCTAATCAAAGTTCCAATTGCATTAATTATGCCTGGTTTGGAAATTTAGATTTCGTTGCGATTCATCTTTGATATTCTGACCCGTTCGACTAAGATGTGAAGAGGACGTTGTCTAGAACAATGATCGAAGGAGCAGTTATTTCCGCTCCATTTTCGCTTTTTCTTGCTAATCAAAGTTCCAATTGAATTAATTACGCCTGGTTTAAAAATTTAGTTATCGTTGCGATTAATCTTTGATGTTCCGACTAGTTGGATTAAGTTGTGAAGAGGACATTGTCTAGTTCAATGGTTGAAGGAGTAGTTATTTCTGATCCATTTGCAGGACCGCCGCTTTTTCTTGCTAATTAAAGTTCCAATTTAATTAATTGCGGCTGGTTTAAAAATTTAGATATCGTTGCGATTAAATTTTTGCTGTTCCGACTTGTTGGATTAAGTTGTGAAGAGGACGTTGTCTAGTTCAATGGTTGAAGGAGCAGTTATTTCTGATCCATTTTCAGAACCGCCGCGTTTTCTTGCTAATTAAAGTTCCAATTTAATTAATTACGCCTGGTTTAAAAATTTAGTTATCGTTGCGATTAAATTTTTGCTGTTCCGACTTGTTAGATTAAGTTGTGAAGAGGACATTGTCTAGTTCAATGGTTGAAGGAGCAGTTATTTCTGCTCCTTTTTCGTGTTTTCTTGCTAATCAATGGTGAGATTGAATTAATTATGGCTGGTTTAAAAATTTAGATTTCATTGCGACTTTGTTGTTCCGACCTGTTCAAATAAGTTGTGATGAGGATGTTCGGTAGTTGGACGGTTGAAATAGTAATTGTTTCTGCTCCTTTCTCAGGATCGCCGTATTTTCTCTGCAGCCAACTGCCGACTCACTGGCGGTCGAACAAGACGCTTCCGGTGGCATTCAAAGTTGTCGCCCTGGGCGAGGTCGGCGATGGAACCCTGGTGACAGTGCGAGCAGGCAATGACGAGAACTGTTGCGCCGAGCTCAGGAATTCCACCGCTTTGATGAAGAACCAAGTCGCCAAGTTCAACGACCTTAGGTTCGTCGGCAGGAGCGGCAGGGGTGAGTTACCGAAACAATTGTCTAACACCTCCACCCTGCAACTTCGCCGCATATTCCGTTGCACATGTCAACCACATTCTCCCAAACAGCAACATTAACCCTTCGTGCTCGAAGCAATTTTAATCCCAAAACCGAGACTAACTAAATTTGGTCGATTTCTTAACCCCTTGACTACTGCAGACTTTGATACACATCAGCCGTATCATACGGCAGAAATTGAGTTACGATGTGCGTCGGGATCGGCGAACTTTTGGGTGGGGATGCAATTTTATGAAAACATATTTCGATATATCAAAAAACTGAATTTCACTACGTTAAAGCGAATTATTTATTTCTTTCGACCGAGTGAGTACAAATATTAGGAATTTCATATCATAATTAATCTTTGATATTCCAATTAATTCCGTTCAAATTAATATCTGAATTAATGCCAGAAACACAAAATTTCTGAACGCCTAAAGGCGCCCACAGTAGCCAAAGGGTTAAATGCTAATGGTAGCAATGTAAAAGATGTCTCAAACGATGGTGCATTAAATGTACCTATATCTGAAAAATTGGAACTTTTCCTTTCAACTGGAATTTCAATTCCTGTCCGTACACGATAAGTGCAACGTTTCGAGATCATTTAACGCGACTCTGTCGATCCGGACAACGCAGAAAAGCCGAGAAATCGTAAAAGTGACAATGGATATTAATTAGGACGCCATCTGCGCGTATTCGCGGACGAATTTTTCGATTTGATCGTTCGGGAATTGAAATATCGCGTTCTCCCCATGCCGCGTCTATTTTGCGAAAAAAATCAGCCGGTTAACGAGTTCGGCGAAGTCCCGAGACGAGCAATTAGCAATCCTCCAATTAGGGTGTTGCAGTTACGTTCTTCAAAGCTAGTTTGCTTTGTAAGTCGGCCAAAAAGCAGTCAGTAAATTGCGCGGCACAGGGGCATGTGCCGTGATTTCGAACCCTCTAAAAGCACGGTTATTGTAATCATCATCGTCATCAACTGGCCCGAACACCCCTCGAACCGCCTCGCTTTTCAACCCTCCGCATTCGCGAGTTTCGTCCGCTCCCGCCGCCCCCCGAGTCATTACTCGATGTCCGCCGGTAGCCCCGACCTAGCATCCGAAACAACTGGCCGTTAATCAGAAATCATCGTTCGTCGGTTAGGGAGAGAAAGAGAGACAGAGACACTAAGTCCCCAAAATCATACGAGACTGCGAGAGAGACAGAGAAAGAAAGACAGCGGACAGAGATCGGTCGATGCCGGCTAAACGTTTCATTTTTTCGCGAAATGAAAAATACGTCGCTCGGCTCTTGTCAGGCTGGGTCTTTCCTGACCCAAGCCTGAAGCATCCTGAACGCGCTACTCGATCGCTGGATTTGACACTGTCAACTCGTTCACGGCGAACTTACCGCAATCGGTGAAATGACGTTTTCCGGTTAACGCGTTAAGCGTCGCGCCGATATTTAAGTAGGTTTGTTAATTTATTAATAAAACGTAATATTTCTGGTTTTATATCGTGTTTTATACTGTCGGTCATCGGCAACTGTCGCGGTCTGATCGGAAAGTTTAGTGTTTAATAAATTAGAAATAAAATAAGAAATAGAAAAAATAATAAAATAGAAAAAAATAGAAATAAATAAGAAATAAAATAGAAATAGCTTCGGTATCTAGGGACGGACAATTTTTCTTATGCAAAAAAATCGGCAGTCTAATTAAAATTGTTGTTACCCCATTTTTTTGCGGGTCCTTCTCGTGGAGAAAGTGGAACGACGGATCTAAATTGGAATTAGAATTTGAAGCCTTAGAAGTTACGTAAAGATTAAAAATTGTATATCGACAGCCTCGAAGATCGTAAATCGTATTGAGAGAGGAGTCCGGGTCGTCGGAAACCCAGCCTCTAGTTTCCGGCAATGTTTCAAGGTCGCGCGGCGAAACTGTCACGGGAATGTAAAATGCGGCCCGTTGATTAATTCGTTGGGAGTTTTATTAAATCGTCGGCGGTTGGGACGCACTTTGAAGAGTAAATCAGATCGCGCTACTGTAAAATCGAATCATCGACCACAATGGGAATGAAAAACGAGTCTGCAGCTCTCGGGGCCGCGTTTAATAAATGATGTCCCGGCGTCGGCTCGCGGCGGTTTTTTAAATAATCCGTTTTCGGCCCGGGGATTAAGTCCGACCCGTTCGATCGGCGACAATCGTGCGCCGCCAGGTAGCCAAAACCCCGTGTTCTCGATTCTATAAATGCATTTTCCGCCACCCCTCACCGCCCCGCGTCCCACAGCACCGGAGGTTCTATGCACCGGAGGATGCATTTATGAATTAACGAGGTAGACTGATCGAGGCTCGCTCGCTCGGTCGGGTCGCTCGCCGCTTGCTCACGGCTCTCTCGATGGCATCATCTATGTTTCATTTGATTTCATCATGAAGTGCAGGGTCAGCGAGGTCGACATCCTCCTGACACCGGACACGTTAACCCCGGGGAATCAATTAGCGAAAGAGACACGTCCCTCGCCAAAATCCTTCGATCCCTTTGTCCAGTTTTTCGGCATTTTTTCCGCTCTATCCTCTCCTCGATAATCCGTAATACTCAATTTCGACGATTGACCAAACCGCCTCCCTCTCTCCCCATTCTATACCGCCATGGCTCTCGTACCCGGCCGCGGCCGACTCGTGCACGCTACCTACCCTCCTATCATCGAGGTTTTGTTTCCGCGACTTATTAATTTGATTGGATCCTGTTGCCGTGGCAAGCCGAGCCCCGGCGTCGCATCCTCCTTCCCAAGAAATTCGGCTACGGAAATCGGTTGAGGATCGGTTTTCAAACTTTGCGAGGCGCTGCTCTAACGAGAGCGTTTTCGGTGAACTCTTCGGCCCTCGTCTTCCTTCGTTCATCTGGATTACGGTCGAACCGGAGGAAAGCGATTGCACCTTCTTCGAAAAATGCACCATTGTCTAAATCAGGTCACTGCGATGGCGATCTTTGAGAATTTCGCGATTAGAGGGCATTCACGAAGAAATCAAATCTTCCAGTGTGTAGACTTCCAAAAGGTGCATCTAAAACCGGAACACCATGAAGGCGATCTTCAAAAATGTTGCAATCGGGAATCATCCCAGAACAAATCGAAATCTAGCAGCCTATAATTCTCCAAAAGGTGCACCGTCGTCGATATCGGTTCTCCGCGAAGACAATCTATGAAAACAGCTCGCGAAGAAATCAAATCTTCCAGTTTGTAGACTTCTAAAAGGTGCACCCAAAGCCGGAACACCATGAATGCGATCTTAAAAAATGTCGCAATCAGGGATCAGCCCGAAACAAATTGAAAATTAGCAGCCTCTAATTCTCCAAAAGATGCAGTGTCGTCTAAATCAGGTCACGATGAAGGCGATCTTTGAAAATGTCGCAGTTACAGTGCATTCCTGAAGAAATCAAATCTTCCAGCTTGTAGACTTCCAAAATGTGCATCTAAAGCCGGAACACCATGAAGGCGATCTTCAAAAATGTCTCAATAGAGAATTACCCCGAAACAAATCAAAACCTAGCAGCCCCTAATTCTCCAAAAGATGCACCGTCATCGATATTGGTTCTCGGCGAAGACAATCTATGAAAACAACAACTCGCCGTCTTTAGACTGCCAAAAAATGCAGCCGAAAATCAGGTGACCGTGAGGTCGGTCGTAAAAACTGTCGCTATCGGAGATCACTCTGCGGCGAGAGAATCAGGTCGCAAAGGGGTCACCGTCGAAACGATATCCCGAGGAATGTCGCCATCGGGACCCGGGTTCCCGGCAATTATCACCTTCCTTGGAAGGCTCGGTAGGTTCCGGTGGGCCGCGGCGAGGAAGCCGAAGGGTCTGCTAAAAAGAAACACGGTGGACGAGGAGAGAGAGAGAGAGATAAGCTGGTAGCGCCGGCCGAAAGAACGGGGTCCCTCGGCTTGGTCCGGCCGAGACGGGCGTTCCATCATGGTCGGTTCCGAGGCATCCCCGTGCCTATAATTAGTAATATACCGCAGTCTATATCGACACGGCTGAAATTACCACCGATAGTAATTATTTGACAATTGCAGAGACATCCTGTTGCGAGACTCGGGACCTTCGCCCCCGTTCCTCCAACCTCTCGCTGCGCTTCGGCCGTCTCCTCCTCCGCCCGCCCCTCTCGTTTTCCATTCCCGAAGCTTCTGGCTCCGAGAGAGTTGCTCGCGAGAGTTTGTGTGTCCCTACGATGATGCCTAGGATACCCTGGGTTCCCCTAGCGGCCCCCATTCCCCTCCCAACCCTCCGGTGCCACGAGTATTAACGGACGGTTTCGAGTGGTTTCGGGGACGGTTGTGTGGGCGGTTTCGGGATGGCGCTCAATCTCATCCTCGCGAAACTCGCACACCGACGCACAACAACGGCCGAAAACGAGGCCCGGAGAGTTCTCTCTCTCTCTCTCCTTCTCTCTCTCTCTCTCAATTTCTCTAGCGCTGGCTCTCTCGCCGGTCGGACAACCCCGGTGATGCTGGACGGTTATATAGGTGCCACATACGCGTGGCCCGGTTTTGTCTGTCCGTCGGTCTGTCCGTCCGTTCTAACCCGTCCCGTACGTCCGTCCGTCCGTCCGTCCGTCCGTCCGTCGGTCGGTTCGTCCGTCGTTCGCGAATGCACAGCCTGGGTGTCCTGTCTCTGCAGATGACCGTTCCCATCATCGAGTATTAACCGCAGGACCGGGGGAATCGGTGGGAGGGGAGGGGGAGGGGAATCGGCCGTGCGGCATTATTAGCCCCAAATGCGATGGACTCGGACGCGGAGGAGAGAACGAGGGACACCGGGGTGTCGCGCGCGATGCGAACTACCCTTCGCCCCTCTCGCCCCATTCACTTTACGCAAAAACACCCCCGTACCACCCGCGAACAGAACTTGAATGGGATTTTGATGTTTGCTAAGGCAACTCCTCGGGCCTCGCCATGCTGCCGGGCCCGTCTTCGAGAACGAGATCGAGCTAAGGGCGCGAGGATTCGAAGATTCCTTTCGGGGTTGCGTAATTCGCGGAGCTGGAAACGCAGGAGGCAACGCGGATCTCGATGACGGCGGTTGCGCGATTGGAATCGTCTTCGGGTGACTTTGCGGGGGGTAGTCTGTTGGAGAAGCAGGGTGATTATGGGGATGGAAGACCCTTTCTGTGTTGGACGCTCTTCGGAGTTGGACACCTTCTGAAATGGTCCTTCTGGGTCTGAAATAGATCCTCCTGATCCTAGTGTTACGCTGGACGCCTCTTTAGACGCACCCTTGCCTAGAACACTGCGTTTAGAAAAGTCTTCTTGAATAGTTCCATCGCTCCGTCGATCAACGCGAAGAATGTAAAAAATCAACGCGAGGAATGTAAGAAATCAACGCGAAGAATGTGAAGAATCAACGCGAACCGTAACCCTAACGCAGAAAACTGAAACCAACAGATTCGAGGCCGCGACGGGAAAACGGCTTGCAAACGCTTGCAGATCCTTTTCCACGCGTCCGTACACGTGCCATCAGAGAACTCCGCTCCCCCTCGGCTAGAAGAACGGCTAGAACGAAGGAGAGTTTCATCTCTGACCCAGAAAACTGACAGATACGAAAACGATCGAAGCCAATCGACAGCGTCCAAAAATATAGAATCGCAACCGACAGGAACGGCTCGCAGCCTCCACCGGATCCGGCCGAGCCTTCAAACCGTCCCCCAAAGTACCACTCGATATCCCGACCACCGGGACCTCTCTGTTACTTTCCGAAGGCGAATTCCGAGGTTCCGTGCACCGAGGACCATTTGAAACCGGTTCCAATCGCGTCCCATCAGTTGCAAACGTTTCCCGGCGTGTCATCCGGTGCGGCTCGCGCGATCCGATCGCCCCGGAAAAGACAGACGCGGCGTCGTCGTCCTCCGAGCTCTCTCTCTCTCTCTCTCTTTCTCTCTTTCCCTTTTCTCTCTCTCGCTCTTTCACTCGGTGATCGATGCCGCTAATCGATTTTAAAACGAAAGCCAGAAAGAGCAACCGCGACACCCGCGATTTTTGGGGATGTGTTCTGAAACGAGCCACTTTGCGCTCCGGGCCGGAACGATGACGATAACAAGGATACAATGACGGGCGCGAGAGCGACAGCATCGCGGACTCCACGGGGGTGAAACGGGGTGGTTGAAACGAGGGGGGGAGGGCGGATGGTCGCGAGCTCCACGGGGGTGGTTTGGCAGGCGGGGTGGATCGGGTGGACGGTCAGGGAAAGAGGGTTGGAGAGCGGTTGCCGCGCAAGGGGGAGAGAGCGAGCTATAACTAGGATATAACGCCCGTGCCTCTCTGCAGTCAGTTGCAGCTCCCGGGGGTGGCGGGGTTGGGGGTGTTTGATGCCGGTTATCATGTTGACAGACACAGCGAGGTGGACCTGGGCGCGCCAAGGGGAGACAATTACAAATCGTTGACGTTTACGCCAACACAAACGACTATATGTCCGCGACACGTTAGATATTCTCTCTTTAACGCAAACCGACGTTCTCCTTCATATCTCGCGGATCGAAACCGACCGAACGACCGTGCGATCTTCGGACAGTGTCCCTTGGAATCTTTCTGGATCGTCTTTGTTCCAATCTGGGATCCCTTTCGCTGATGTTTCTCCCCTTTACGTGAAAACGAAGCTTTAGGCTCGCTGGCACACTGTCGATGGACTGAATTTTATCAAAGATTCTGATGTCAGGATAGCTGGTGTACGTTGATGGCTCTGTCAAAGGGATAGAAATTTTACCAATTCTGGTTTGTCATAAGAATTTCACTAGAATGTAGGCCATCTTTTGTACGCCTTTCCTTGCGAGCTTATTTTCAAAGCTCTGGACACTCTTCTGTAATTTGCATTGGTCCTCGTTTGTTCCCCATCGTCAAACTTCGAACTCTGTAGAGTTAAAACGTAGATCAAACGTTAAACGTTCGAAGGTCTTGCAAATGTATCGCTGTGTTAGCTCGATAAAATAATTTAACCTAATAGGAAGCCTATTAGTAGGCTTTTTAATATTCTCACTGTATAAAAATGAAGCTTAAAATTCTATTTTTACATTCCAATTTCTAACAACATTATTAGACAATATTATTGGGGATGCATTGTTGATCCGCAATAAAAATTGCTGTCAGCGTTGAGCGACCCATTAAGAAGTTTTCAGTCATGGATCATGGGCCTTACAAAAATTCTGAAATAGTCGCTAAAGTGTTAACACTTTAACTGGCCAACTCAACAACCTCAAAAATGCCACATAATCAAAGTAATTTATTTAATGAAGCAACAATTGAATACTGAAAATGTATGACATATATCCTTGAACCTTTTCGCATTCTCTAGATATCAACTAAATTGAGTGCAACCAATAAATTAACGTACAAATTTATTTTTAAACATGTTCAAATAATTCTGTCACCCATATATGGGTCTACGCGACGTCTCCAGTATCTAGCAATTAATACAATCTCTATCCACCATGAAAATCTACAGACTACTACGTCGTCGTCTATTCCCAACATCGTACTCGATCCTCCGTGTCTCTCATCAAGATCATTTAGCTCTGAATCATTTTTAAGAATGAATTTACGAGCACGGTTTCACTGCAGAGACAGCTATTGAACTTCAGCTTCTGCGCGCTCTTCCGACCTCCGATTCGTTTCCCAAGAGCAGGATCCACTGCGCCATCTTCGCTCTCAACCCCCATCGCAGAATCCACCCCCAACTGTTGCTCTCGATCCTTCTCGTCCCTTATCGAGATCGGTTAATTTTTACGTTCAAGGACGACCGATACGGTTCGAAGAAACCTCCGCAAGCTTGGCTACCAGTGGCCGGTGTCCACGGGCGTTCGAAAAACGATCAACACCTCCTTCCCACGGAGCCAATCTATTTTTAAGTGGCCGGACCGTGCCGACAACAAAGCAACATTCCGCAAAGTAACAATATAACACGGTTGACTCTGTCGGTCCCCGAAAGCGCAAAGGGAAGGGGCCCGGGGGAGGGTCGGGGCTGCTGCCGTTGCCGCGCTTCTTCTTCTTCTTCCTTGAACCCCTGGGACAGCCGGCGAATTACCGAATGCATATTAGCGCGCGATGGGCCGTTTAAAAGAGCGTAGTCAATCTCGGCGACGGACGTTTATGGAGAGGGAATTAATATACCGGACCTTCAACCTCGAGACCTTCGCCGGTGATATATGTACCCCGAGAGGATGCTCCACCCCCGAGGTTCCCTTCGCTTTCGCTTGCACGCTCGCTCGATTGCTCGCTTACTCGCTCGGTTGCCCCCTCTTCCTCGGAGGGGCCCGCGTGGAGAGTCTTCCGAGACATCTAATGGTCCCCGATGCAATCGCCGGAGGAAATCGTAAACTATTCCGATCGGGACTCGGCTTGACCGCAGCCTTCAATCTGTCGCTAGTTCTTTTAGCAACTGGTGTTAACAAATTAGTCGCCTTTTTGCTTTTTACCTGTGGCCTGCCCCCCCCCCCCCTACCCCTAAACGCCTTTTATCCATGATCTCGGAACGGGGAAAACACGGTCGTTTGTTCGCGCCGCTTTTAGGAATTGTGGGACCGTCGATGGCGGAAATGGTGGCCGCGGTTGTAGGTTCGTCTGCGTCCTCCATTTTGAACCGCTGTAAGAACCATACATAATGTCCTGTTAAACGTGATTGTTGTTGATCTCCACTTTGTTGAGCAGATGTTCTTTACTTTCTGAGATTATGAACCTCTTGTAGAAGCTGCTGAATTTATTTAGATGGCGAGATATACTAGACTCTATATATTAGGCTATCTTAACAGTACCTGCGCATATGGGACCGTCTTTGTCTTCCACTTTGAGGTTCGTCTGCGTCCTCCATTTTGAATCGCTGTAGGAACCATAAATAATATCTTGTTAAACGTGATTGTTGTTGTTCTCCACTTTGTTGAGCAGATATTCTTACTTTCTGAGATTGCAAACATCTGGCAAAAGCTGCAGAATTAATTTGGAGAGCTATAAAGGTTAGGCTATACGTTAGGGTAACTGAATGGTACCAGCGAACATGACTGTAGTTCGTCCTCCATTTTGAATCGCTGTAGGAACCATAAATAATTTATTGCACCGATGCTCTTTAGTTTCTGTGATTGCGAACTTCTTGCAGAAGCTGCATAATTAATTTGGATAGCTATAAAGGTTAGGCTACACGTTAGGATAGCTGAATGGTATCTGGGAACATGACTGTGTTCGTCCTCCATTTTGAATAGCTGTAGGAACCATAAATAATATCCTGTTAAACGTGATTGTTCTTGTTCTCCACTTTGTTGAGCAGATGTTCTTACATTCTGAGATTGCGAACCTCTTTTAAAAGCTGCTAAATTTATTTAGGTGGCGAGATAAGCTAGACTGCATAGATTAGGCTAACTTAACAGTACCTGCACATATGGGACCGCCTTTGTCTTTCACTTTGGGCTGCTGTAGAAACCATAAATAATATCCTGTTAATCGTAATTCTTATTGATCTCCACTGTGTTGAGCAGATGTTTTTACTTTCTGAGATTGCGAACCTCTTATAGAAGCTGCAAGATTGTTTTGAATAGCTATGAAGGTTAGTCTATACGTTAGGCTAGCTCAATGGTACCTGTAAATACAACTGTGTTCGTCCACCATGTTGAATCCCAGTCGAAGCCTATTGTTGCGTCGTTGGTGATTGTTGGTAGTGTAGCAAAGTTTGCTTGTTTCAGGAAAGAGCTTCAGCATCACGATAACGGTGTCGACGACGCCCCCGCAGGTGGCAACGTATACCAGAGCGATCAAGGTGACGGTGGACGGACCCAGAGAGCCCCGCTCCAAAACGAGTAAGTAGAAAAGATAAAGTTCTCTGGTGGATAGCACCCACGTATCCAGCCGCGAGATCTATCCGCGGCCACCGGCTGCTACTATCCTGCGTGGATTCCCTGAAAATGTACCGATAATTCAACGAAAGTCCCTATACGCGGTAATGGGGAGTCATTACCGAGCAGATGGTGCGCGATGATGCAGTGGTCGACGTGCGTACCGCGCGTATGCGTGTTTCGGGTTAGCTATTCACCCGGGCCCCGCGCTACATAGACAATGCTTTTACCAGCACACTCGCGAAAAGTAATCCACTTTACGTAATATACTATGAAAACCTCCAAAAATATCCGTTAATTACTGCTGCTTGGCCATGCTTAATAACCGGGC
This sequence comes from Agapostemon virescens, assembly GCA_028453745.1. NCBI lineage: Eukaryota > Metazoa > Arthropoda > Insecta > Hymenoptera > Halictidae > Agapostemon > Agapostemon virescens. Next base: position 2,685,823 of record CM052092.1, read on the forward strand.
ATATCCCGTATTTGCGATCGCTTGATACACAAATAACGATGGCTACCGTCATCAGCTGGATACCCTGTCACATCGATCCTCTCGCTTCAGATTCGGAGAAGCCTAATCGTTCTTGTTCATTTCTTTTGCTGAGGCAATTGTCATTTTGCAATTGTAAAAGGAATCGCTGATTCCTGTAAGGACTGCTACAGCTGACTCGCCACAGCTGGCACAAATTAACACAACCCTAGGAATCCCATCGTCTCTCTTTGGGTTAGGGGATGCTTCAAATACGATTAAAAAATTTTTCTTCTTGTCACAATTTTTATTTCTATATTATTATGTAGGGGATGTTTACGACTTATTCTTGTTAAGGCTGCTACAGCTGAAAAATTCCTTTTAGGCAAAATTAATACAACCCTACGAGTCCCATCGTCTCTCTTTGGGGTTAAGGGAAGCTTCAGAAGGGATTAGAATATTTTTCTTCTGGTCACAATCTTTATTTCGATATTATCGTCTAGGGGATGCTGGCGATTTCTTCTTGTTAAGGCTGCTACAGCTGAAAAATTCCTTTTAGGCAAAATTAATACAACCCTACGAATCCCATCGCCTCTTTTTAGGTCAAGGGAATTTTCAGATGCGATTTGAAAATTGTTCCTATTCTCATAATCTGTATTACAGCATCATCGTTCGGGGAATGTTAGCGATTTCTTTTTATTAGGGCTGCTACAGCTGAGAAATTCCTTTTAGGCAAAATTAACACAACCCTACAAATCCCATCGTCTCTCTTCGGGTTAAGGGTAGCTTCAGAAGCGATTAGAAAATTTTTCTTCCTGTCACAATCTTTAATTCAATATTATCGTCTAGGGGATGTTAACGACTTCTTCTTGTTAAGACTGCTACTTGCTAAAATTCCTTTTAGGTAAAATTAATACTACCCCATGTATCCCATCGTCTTTATTCGGATTTAAAGAAGCTTTAAGTACGATTAGAAAATTGTTCCTACTCTCATAATCTTTATATCTGCATTACCCTCTGGGGGAGGAGGATATTAGCAACTTCTTCCGACAAGGATTGCTGCAGCAGTAGTCAGGTCATCCCCTTCGACAAGAACTTGTATGAAATCCTTTAGAATTCTTCTTCTTTCCTCAAGTTTACGAATACCTCGAGATCTTGGTAGAAAATTTATTATTCCTTAAATGTAAACGACGATCATGGTCGACCATGCGAAATGTAAATGTCGTTGGCTAATTTCGAAATAATGGAACTCGATTGTAAGTCGGAGATGGCGTTCCAACGAAGATGAGGGAAATTTCACCGGCCGCAAGCTTGACCTATCGTTTTCCTACGATCATAGGTTAACTGCGACGAGGAGAACAACGCGCGGTTCAAAGGACGATGTGTAAATCAGTAACAGGTGACACCGGTTTCACCATGACCATGAATATTCATCGCGGAAGGTGATTCGGAAACCGTGAAAATAACTGAACGCACAGGTAACAATAACGAAAATAATTCTATCGGAGCTTGACCATTTAAACCGGCGATTTTAAACCGGCGGTGATTTTTCGATTACTCGCGGTCGCTCCCACATAATGGGACCCGCGAAATGTAAATTAATCCCCGCGCATATCTGTCGACGGGATTCGCCATCTCTCGAGGGACGGACTCGCGAAATCGCGTTCCAGCTTGACTCTTCGTCGGTAACCTTATTTTCACTGGTACGCTCTTCGAAACCCCTTGCAATCTTTAACCCTTTACACTCGAAACAATTATTTAAACTTCTGTAGATTTGCTACCGTGTAAAAAATATATGCGGGAGCAGTTTTCCCAGGCCAAAAAGGACGCAGGATAATTTGTGAAAATTAGGAGGAGGGCTCTAGGATCTGTGTGATCTCTAGGATATGTGTATAGTATTTTTAAATAATTTTAATAAGTTACTAAATTATTAAATTCATTTAATTATTAAATAAGTTTTACCATCGTGAAGAATTTCTCTAGAGAAGACCAGGGAGCATCTTTTCCGCGAGAGTTTGTAGGAAATATCAGAAGCTGGTCCGTATTTTTAACACTAGAACTACCAAACCAGTCGAAATGACTGGTCGTTACTTATTTCTTTCGCAATTACTAAAATTATATAAATTTTTGCATTAATAATTTTCCGACGTATTTCTTTAACAAACCACATGTTACAATAAAAATTGGATGAAGTTTGAATAGATGCAGTCTTCTTATTATCGCAAAGCAAAGTATATCGTTAGATTTATTGTTCGGTAGTTCTAGTGTTAAAAAAGGATGCAGGAAAATTTGTGAAAACTAGGAAGAGGGCTCTAGGATCATACATATGCGTACAGTATTTTTAAACAATTTTCTATAACGTTTTGCAGAGATTGGTTTTAGCATCGTGAAGAATTTCTCGAGAAAAGAATTCAGAAGTATCTTTACTGGGAGGTTTTGTAGGAGGTATAGAAAACTAGTCTGGGTCGACGTTGACCCAGAGCGCGGATGGAGGGTTAAACCCGCGTTCGGGCTCGGTTCTACGGTCGGGAAAAAAATGCCTGTTATTTCGATATCAGATTAATAGCCGCTGCGGAGTCGACCGCGAATACGGCAGCGTTTTTTGCGGACGTTTCGCATTTGTTGTATAAAGTATTGATAGGCGTAGGACGATCCGTACCCGGTGGCCTGGCAGATTTTTTTTCCCCAAAATGGTCCATCGTGATTGATTCTACTAACGTTGTTTTTTTATCGCTCGTCTCGCCCTGCCTCTCTCCTCCCTGCCGTCAAACCGTTCGTCCCTCTCTCTTTTCTGCCACTTCTCTCTCTATTCTCTCTCTTTCTCTTTTCCTCTCTGTCTCTCTCTCTCTCTCTCTACACTTTACTCTCTTCTCTATTCTCTCGCCATATCTACATTTTTTCTCTCTACTCTCTATTCTCACTCTCTCACTCTCTCTACTTTCTTTCTCTCTGCTCTCTGTTTTCATTCTTCCTACTCTCTTACATTTTCTTTACTCTCTTTCTTTTTAGTCTTTATTATCTCTCTCTCTCTCTCTCTCTCTCCCTCTCTCTTTCTCTCCCTCTCTCTTCCTCTCTGCTTTCTGTTTTAATTCTCTCTACTTTCTATACTTACTCTATCTCTCTACTTTCTTTCTCTCTGCTCTCTGCTTTCATTCTCTCTACTGTCTATTTTCATTTTCTCTACTCTCTATTCTCACTCTCTTTACTCTCTTTCTTTTTAGTCTCTATTCTCTCTCTTTCTTTCTCTCCCTCTCTCTACTCTCTATTCTCACTCTCTCTCTCTCTCTACTTTCTTTCTCTCTGCTCTCTGCTTTCATTCTCTCTACTCTCTATTTTCATTTTCTCTACTCTCTATTCTCACTCTCTTTACTCTCTTTCTTTTTAGTCTCTATTCTCTCTCTTTCTTTCTCTCCCTCTCTCTACTCTCTATTCTCGTTCCTCCTCTACTTTTTCTCTCTACTGACTATTCTCACCCTCTCTACTCTTTATTCTCTGCACTTCTTGTTCTCTCTACTCTCTCTACTCCTTGTTCTCTCTACTCTCTCGACTCTCTCTACTCTTTATTCTCTCTACTTCTTGTTCTCTCTACTCTCTCTACTCTCTCTATTCTTTAATCTCTATACTTGTTCTCTCTACTATCTCTACTCTTTATTCTCTCTACTATTTAGTCTCTTCTCTCACTACTCTCGTTCTCTCTGCTGTCCCACTCTCTCCACTGTCGCTCTCTTGCTCTAATATTCGTAAATTTTCCAGCGGTCGTCGAGGCCACGCTTAACCATCGAATTAAAGTTTCATGGGACAACGGAGTTAATTGTGAACTATTTACTAACTGTACTCTCGCGCGCCAGGCCCGCTCTGAAATATCAAAACAAGAAAAGCGATATTTTTTCGACGGTTCGACCCGGAAAATAGAAATACTGCACGAAATCCTCTTTTCGCGAGAACCCTCAATCTTCTTTATTTATGGTATTACTATTGACAATCGAAATGGAAAGCCATGCAGGCAATGTTTCGCTTTTTCACTGACACGGTTATCTTCGAGCTTTCGCATCGGTATTTTCAAACTTGCATAATCAAGTTCTCCGCGATTAGGCGTTCTCTACCAGCGTAGATGGAAATGCGATTACAATTCTAGTAGTTGGAGTTTCGAGTGAAGCTTGGAAAACGATTGTATTCATTTTAAACTGTACACTTTAACCCCTTGCCCTACGATTTATTTTGTGGTAAAAGTGACTAGATGTTCTTCGTCCCCCAAAGAACGACGAAAAGGAAAGGAAATTTTGTAGCTACCGCGAACGTGGCTATTCTCCAATGGCTGCATACGAGCAATAATTAGATAAAATTTAATTTCGACTTATAGAAAATTAAGGACACACATATTGGGAAAATTCTGTTCGAAATCTTCACCACGAACCAGACTCGTTGTTGTAGGCCAAGAGATTAAGACAAAACCAAGTCCAATGGAATCTCCGCTAATCCAGCACCAAACACCATACAATCATAATCAAATACGTGCCTAATCGAACTCCCAAGACGTTCCAAATTTCCCAGATATTCCAAACAGCCGAGACATTCGAAACTTGCAATTTCAAAAGCGTAACATCGAGCCTGTCAATACTGTCGAAGGTTCCACGAAATCTCCGCCTCGAAAATCTGCGATGATTGATTTGCTCGTAACCTCGCAAGGAGCCATTCTGAAAGGACATCATCGTCTCGAGCCCATCTGTGCCGCCTATCAGCATAACTCCACTCAGAACTCAAGACTCCTTACTCCAGTGGATCCTTGAGACGACTGACTCTTCGACACTCCCCGTGTCAGGTGAAAATCACCGACAATTACGTTTCGGGCCAGATGCAGAAATCCTTCGACTCCTCTCTCTCTCTCCCTCTCCTCTCTCTCTGTGTTTATCAGAGTGCGCTATCCTGTTTCGTGGCGGCGGCCGCTATTCAACGGTGTGAACAATCGTGTCGCGACGCTCGTCCCGTATGTCCTTTGACTGCGATGGAAGAAGAAGTCGACGGACCCGTGTCTGTGGGCCTCTTCGGAAAAAAACGTGTTCGACGAGGCTACCCGCTAACAATGGCCACGGAAACGGCTTGGCGGCAGCCGAGGCGCGAGGACTCGCCGGTCCCAGACTGGAAACGTCGGTCGATTTAATTCCGACGCGACCGGGCCCGAAATGAAAGGGCCCCGCGGGACCGAACGAACGGCAGAGGGTGAGGGACGGAGGTGTGTCGCGTGGAGAAGCGGCATGGGCCCCTTGGAAACGGGACACGCATCACGACATATTGCATATACATAGACGCGCCGGGCTTTTTCGGCCGTCGCAGAGAGAAAGCGAGAAAGAGAAAGAGAGAGAGAGAGTGAGGGAGAGAGGAGAGACAGGGAGAGAGCTGGCGTGTCTCCTCGGCTTGGCACGCACCAGGGACAATTTATGTAACGACCGGCGAGCGTACGAGCGCCGTCGGGCAAAACAACCGGCGCTTATATTGTGCTCACGGCCGCGCACCGCTACGCAGACACCTGCCGGCTATCATTATTGCATGGATAATCGTGAGCTTTTTGTTATCGAAAATTACCACCACCATCGCTCCGCCACGGACAACCCCCCTCGCGTCCCTCTCTCTCCCTCTCATCCCTCTAGGTATAGGGTGCAAACCCTCTTTCGATTCTACTCCCTTTCTTTCTCCGGTTTTCTTCCGCGCACTCTCACCCTCTCTTTATTTCTCTCTCCCTCTCCCACTATCTCTGTTTCTATCCATCTCTTTCTCTTTTTCCGTTCTCTCGTTGCCCGTTTCTCTAGGCCCCTCCCTCTCGCGTTCGCCTCCGTCTCTCTTTCATGCTCGGCAGAACGGCTGTTTCGGGCCGGAGGCCCGGTAATCGTGCAATTTCTGTAATTCGACTATAGTCCGACGCGTGTAAATACTGCGAACGCGCGGCTACCGTGGCCTGGAACGACACGTAACAGGATTAACGGACCGCGCCGGCATGCGATTCGATCACCGGAAACGACTCGGCCCGATTTTAGAGACTCCCGAAGGATTTCGGGTAACCGGGCTTTCCGCGACGTCACCGTTTCTTCGGAAAATTTTATCGTACACTTTTCTCTCACGTTGTTTTGGCGATTTGGTTGGGATCGGTGTTTTCGTTTTCGGTTATCGTGTCCTATTCTCGAGGGTCCCAAAAAATTTTTGGGAATCCTGTTTTTGGCGAAGGCAATTTCTATTGTGTAATTTTCTTTCGTATTGTTTTGGTGATTTAATTATTACTTTGTGGACAGTGCTCACATTTTTGTTGTGGTTACTGTGTCCTATTCTTGAGAGGCCCAAAACAGTATTGGGAATCCTGCTTTTGGCGAAGGCATCTTTTATAGTGTATTATTCTTTCGTATTGTTTTGGTCATTTAATTATGACCTTGTAGCCAGTGCTCCCATTTTTGTTGTCGTTACTGTGTCCTATTCTCAATAGGCCCAAAAGATTTTTGGGAATCCTGTTTTTGGCGAAGGCAAGTTTTATAGTGTATTTTCCTTTCATATTGTTTTGGTGATTTAATTATATCCTTGTAGCCAGTGCTCACATTTTTGTTTTCGTTACTGTGTTCTATTCTCAATAGGCCCAAAAGATTTTTGGGAATCCTGCTTTTGGCGAAGGCAAGTTTTATAGTGTATTTTTCTTTGATATTGTTTCGTTGATTTCGTTGTGATCTTGTGTTCGGTGCTCATATTTTTGTTGTCGTTACTGTGTCCTATTCTTGAGAGTCTCAAAAGATTTTTTCGTAGGCAAGTTTTATTGTATACAATTTTTTAAAATTGATTTGTGAATTTGGTTGTGACCTCGTGGTCGGTGCTAATACTTTTGTTTGTCACTGTGTCCGATTTTCGAGGGACCGGAGGATTTTTGGGGATCGTGCTTTCAGCGAAGGTAGATTTTTGGCACTCTTGGGCAAATTTTATTGTATGATTTTTGAGGTTGGTTTATCGGATTGGTTGTGGTTCTGTGGTTGGTGGTTGTGCCTTTTTGTGTGCAGGAATTTATTAGGAAACTTTCTATCGTGTGTGTGTGTGTGTGTGTGTGATCATTGGCTGTTTCGGTATTTTCTTTCAATTGTTTTTACTGTTTCGTTGCATTGGTCTATCTTTAAAAATTTAGGGAGTGTAGAATCTGCGGATTCGTACAATTTTGTTGCTTTGGCAGGCTCCAGTGATTGCTACATTGGAGACCTTTAGGTACCATAAAAGCATTGTTTCACGGATATCTAATAAAATTTCTATCGGTAGAAATATGTGAATATTATAACTGTAGATCAAGATGGACTATGCAAATGTGTATCAACGATTCCAACATAATAATCCTCTTCCAAAAAGTACTTGAAACTCGTTTATACAATTTTTCAAGCGATCATCGATTAATTCTCCTACTCAGAAATTTATCATGACAAAAATTGCCATTTTTCTGATCGAATCGAAGTGCTGAATATCAAGAATAGCACAGAGACTAGGAAGTGACAGGATTAACGGATTTCCAAGGCTGGAATTGGCTGACCGGAACCGTTCGGAGCGCAAAGGAAGTTTCTAGCTTCTACATAATACTAGAAACTACAGTTACAATCGGAAAAATCATTTACATCTCCATTTGTTCACAGTGAAAACCGTTAACCGTCACTTAGTCGCTCTCTATTAAACCCAAGCAACTAACTTCTCGAAAAAGCGTCGATAAATCAGACCCCGATTACAAATTGTACCCACAAAATTTCAACCGCAGAGAAACGACGAAAATTTGACGACGCCGATAATATTGATAAAGTCGTCAAAGAAAAAATCTGTTAGGCTTCTGTCCCACGCAATTAATACTATAAAATTTCCGCCCAAGAAAATTCAATTTTTCTCTAATATTATTCGAGGTTTTCAGATCATATCGATCTCTTCAGGGGCTGATTTCACTGAAATGCTGGATTAGGTACAATTTACTGTGATGCAAAGTGTTCCAGTTTCTGGTATTTATACGAAACTTTTCTGAAAGTTTTTGCACGAATTAGCACGAATCCTCGAGATTGCGAATCCGGAATGAAGCAGATCGAAGGCCGTTCTGTTAACCGAGAGGTGTTTCTTCGCGGAAGATTGTTGCCGGTTAGAGCGGTGCAGAATCGAAAAAGCAAGCAGAAAGGGATGACGGAAAAGGGCGGCCATCGAATCTGGCCGAGCGAAAGGGATCGCGGGGACAAAGTGGCTAGCAGCCGGTTACGGTAGCCAAAAATCATCGAAACCCTGTCGACCGGACGATATCGACGGACAGTCGCTGTCAGTCAAACGTCGAAATTGAATTTGCTTGGCCGGTAATTGGTCCGCGTTTGGAATGTCGATTATAGGGAATGCAGGGAGTCCGCGAAATGATTTCTGGCTTTCATAGAAAAGCGGGCCGAGGCCTCGGTGGCATCTGGATTTAAGGGTCGCATGGGAGTCGAAATTGCGCTGCCAAAAAATCAGCTTAATTCCGTGTCCGGCGGCAAACGATCGAACAACGCCGGACGATATTGCTCGATGAAAACGTTAAAATTGAACAGACCCCATTGCGCGCGTCCGATGGAAAAACAACTGTTTGCAACGACACATGAATTTTTCCTACGGTCGGACCAACAATGCCGGACCGATCGTCGCTTTCACGCCAAATGGAAATAAATCGCTGCGACTCGATCGATCTACTGGCAATTTTAATTTAGTTCCTTCGTCGCAGCGACAAATTCTTCGAAAACCTTCCAGTCGTCCTTTAACACTTTCACTGTCATGTCACACATATGTGGCTGACAGAATTGTTCGTCCATATTTAAAAATAAATTTCTATATTAATATATTCGTTCTACTAAATTTAGTTCAGATCTGAAGAATAGAAGAAGGTTGAAAGATAACTTTGTGTCGTACATTTTAAGCTTTCAATTGCTGCTTCGTTAAACAAATTACTTTGATTTTGTTGGATTTTTGAGGTCGTTGGTTGGGCAGTTACAATGTTAACACTAGAACCACCAAACCAGTCATTTTCACTGGTCCTTAGTTTTTCCTTTCGCAATTAATGAAGTTATAAAAATGTTTTTCATTAATAATTTTCCGATGCACTTCTTTAACACTTTGACTGCCATGTCACCCTTATCTGGGTGACAGAATTGTTTGTCCATATTTAAAAATAAGTTCGTACATTAATTTATTCGTTGCACTATATTTAATTGAGATCTGGAGAATAGAAGAAGGTTGAAGCATAACTTTGTGTCGTACATTTTAAGTTTTTAATTGCTGCTTCGTTAAACAAATTACTTTGATTTTGTGGGATTTTCGAGGTTGTTGATTGGGCAGTTCAAGTGTTAAGACGTGAAAAGGAGCCGCAATTAAGTGATTAATTTATTAGTTTAATTGTGAAAGAACTATTTACATCGAGACATTAATTTTTCCTAATGGCGCACGATATTGTGGCGGTTGTTGGTTTTCTGTACTAAATAGAAATTAATTGTTAGAACTCAAAGCGATTTGATAGTAATTAATTTGTAGTTCCTGCGCTGTGGAGGAACTGGCGAATTTTATTGGAACCTCCGATTTGTGAAAAGGAGCACAGATAAATAATTATTTGCAATAAAATATAAATTGTTTCTAAGTTGTATGGTAGCGTGAGGAATCGTGATTTCGAAGCCGAATGGAGATAAATTACTAGGATGAGACTACGATGAGAGATTGATGTGCTAGAAATTAATTTGCAGCTTCGTCGGTGCAAAGGAATTGATGAATTTTGATAGGACCTTTCGTTCGTCATTTGGGACGTTAGGAGAAGCTATAGTTAGGCGACTAGTTTCGATTGTATTCCTCGCAAAAATCCTGATTAAAGGACGCTTCGCGTCACCTCGTGACGGATCTACAAATGGCAGGCCTCGGCCCGTTCATTCGCGAATTGCTGTTATTTCGAGTCACGCTCGCAGAAAATATCAAAGAGCGACTGTTTTAGCTGAAAATTAATTTTCCTTCGGCACAGCCTTTTCATCAGCTTTAGAACATGTTTAAAAACCTCTTTTCAGAAAAATGGCTGGCCGAAACGATTCAGGGACGAACTAGAGAAGTTCCGGAGAATTTCTGAGACGAATTTTTAAGGAATTAAATTGGAGGAAAGATTTTAGGGAATTTCTGAGACTACTTTTCGGGAGATTTTATTCAGAAAAAGGTTACAGACAGTTTCCAGGGAATTAAATTGGGGAACAGATTCCAGGGAATTTGCGAGATGTATTTTTGGGGAATTAAATTAGAAGAAAAATTCCAGAAAATTTTCCAGACAAATTTTTGGGGAATTAAATTGGGGAAAAGATTTTAGAGAATTTCTGAGACTACTTTTCGGGAGATTTCGTTCAGAAAAAGGTTTCAGACAGTTTCCAGGGAATTAAATTGTTGAACAGGTTTCAGGGAATTTCTGAGACGAATTTTTAGGGAATTAAATTGCAGGAAAAATTCCAGAATATTTTCGAGACGAATTTTTAGGGAATTAAATTGAGGAAAAGATTTGAGGAACTTCCTCGGACGAATTTTCATGGGATTTAATTCGGAGAAAGTTGGAGGAAAATTTTCGGACGAAAGTATTGTAACGTTCGAGGCAACGGTTTCTGAGCATCGGGAGGAGAGGAGAAGAGATATGAGCGAAATTCTCGAAAATGCTGGCAGACCCCGGCGTCAAGGAGGACGTAAGACGAGCGGAGGGAGGGGCCCATTATTAGAGAGGAGGAAAAAGCCGCGCTATTTCCGTCCTCCGGGGCCGCCACACTTTGATTAGATAAGCCCACCATTCGTGCTGCGGAGATTGGAATTATTGCTCTCTCTCCGCTTCACCATGCTCCACGAGCACCAAAAGGGGCAATCGGCGAAGGTGTTATATCACGATCGTTCTTGTTTATTGTAATTAACCGCCTTTCCGCGTAGCGATTCGGCTACCTGGTGCCGTTGCCCGATACACGAGCCAATTAATTACCCGAACCGCCAAACTATTTTCCAATCGAGTCCTTCTACGCGAAAGCCCTGTACAAATCGAAAATGTTCACTGCTGGATATTTCACAGAAGAAGAAGAAGAAGAAAAAGAAAAACAATTCTGCGCTTCAAGAGAGTCGTCTCCGATTACGACAACCATTCTCTTCGTTCCCCTCGCAATTCTCGCAAGCTCCATTTTTCAAAACGGCGCCTTTAGGCGCAACAATGATCGCTCTAGTCGATTCTTCTCCGGATGCGCTATATCAACGTTCAAGTAATGCTACTTGAACTTTTGCTACTTTCGATTGTGCTACTTCATGGATCTTCTAAATCCATTTTTTAATTTTTACATATTCTCCTGTCACTGTTACAAGAGATCAATCATTCGGAGGAAGGATTCAGACACTAACCTTATATTTCTCTTCCAAGAGGATGAATGGAGAACGAATCTTCCATGTTTCACAGTCATTGTTTCACTTTCACTGTCATTGTTTCACTTTCACTGTCATTGCTACTTCCGAGTACCTATCGCAACGAATATCGGTAGTTTCGTAGACGAATCGAATAAGAATCGTAGGGGATCGGAATCCGCTGTGTCGGTTGTGTAGTCATCCGACGGCAGCGCTCTGCCAATGTTGAAGACTCTCCATTCTGTTTCTGCTTCTCCTGAATGGAAACGCGATGGCGTCCTCAAGGGCCGTGCATACTATCGGTAGGAACGGTTTTGAAGGAGTAGTAAACGAAAATTTAAAGATGTCGAAATCGGCAGGCATCGGCATTGCGGAATTAGCCGACGACGACGCTTTTTCAACGTCGAAAACTCTCCATTCTGCTTTTGCTTCTTCAGAATGGAAACGCGATGACGTTTTCGAAGACCATATAAACCATCGGTAGGAATGGTGCAGAGAAAAATTGTTTGCGATCGGTCTTTTCGATGGCGAATTCAACGAAAATTGAAAGATCTCGAAATCAGCAGGTAACGGTTGCGGAATTAGCCGACGGCGGCGTTCTTTCAACGTTGAAAACACTCCATTCTGCTTTTGTTTCTTCTGAATGGAAACGCAGTGGCGTTCTTGAGGGCCCTATAAAACTATCGGTAGGAACGGTGCAGAGTGCAGAGCGAAATTGCTTGCGATCGATCGTTTCGATGGCGAATTCAACGAAAATTGAAATATGTCGAAATCAGCAGGTGTCGCTTGCCGAATTAGCCGACGGCGGCGCTCTTTCATTGTTGAAAACTCTCCATTCTGCTTTTAATTCTTCTTAATGCAAACGCGATGGCGTCCTCGAGGATCATATATCATATATCACCGATAGGAACGCTGCGAAGAAAAACCTTTCGCGATCGGTCGTTTCGAAGACAAATTAAACGCAAGTTGAAACATGTCGAAATCGGCAGGCATCGATTGCAGAATTAGTCGACGGCGTCGCTATTTCAATGTTAAAGACTCTCCATTCTGCTTCTGCTGAATGGAAACGCGGTAGAGTCTTCGTGGGCCTTATAAAACTATCGGTAGGAACGGTGCAGAGCAAAATTGCTTGCGATCGGTCGTTTCAACGGCGAATTGAATGAATCTTGAAAGATGTCGAAATCAGCAGGTATCGGTTGCGGAATTAGCCGACGGCGGCCCTCTTTCAATGTTGAAAACTCTCCATTCTCCTTCTGCTTGTTCTGAATGAAAACACGATGGCGTTCTCGAGGGTCATATACCATATATCATCGATAAGAACGCTGCGAAGCGAAACCAGTTGCGATTGGTCGTTTCTAAAACGAATTAAACGCAAATTGAAATATATCGAAATCGGCAGGTATCGGTTGCGGAATTAGTTGACGACGTCGCTGTTCCAATATTGAAGACTCTCCATTCTACTGCTGCTTCTCCTGAATGAAAACGCAGTGGTGTCTTCGAGGACTATATAAAACTATCGGTAGGAATGGTGCAGAGCAAAATTGCTTGCGATCGGTCTTTTTGATGGCGAATTGAACGAAGATTGAAAGATGTCGAAATCGGTAGGTACCGGTTACGAAATTAGCCGACGGTGGCACCGTTCCGGCGTTAAAGACCATTCTCCATTCTGCTTCTGCTTCTGCTACTTCTGAATGGAAACGCAATGGCGTCCTCGAGGACTATATAAAACTATCGGTAGGAATGGTGCAGAGCAAAATTGCTTGCGATCGGTCTTTTCGATGGCGAATTGAACGAAGATTGAAAGATGTCGAAATCGGTAGGTACCGGTTACGAAATTAGCCGACGGTGGCACCGTTCCGGCGTTAAAGACCATTCTCCATTCTGCTTCTGCTTCTGCTACTTCTGAATGGAAACGCAATGGCGTCCTCGAGGACTATATAAAACTATCGGTAGGAATGGTGCAGAGCAAAATTGCTTGCGATCGGTC
>CM052092.1:2699915-2720888 GCA_028453745.1 Agapostemon virescens
CCCCAATAGAAACAAGAGAATGGTCACTTAAAATTGTATTTGTTGCTTTATTTATATTATTAAACAAATAGCAAGTGATCGAAGAAATTGCAAACCCCCAATAAGAACAAGAAAATAGTCACTAAAAAATTGTATGCTTTGCTTTATTTATTTTATTAAACAAATAGCAAGCGATCGAAGGAATTACAAACCCCCAATAGAAACAAGAGAATAGTCACTAAAAAATTGTATTCACTGCTTTATTTATTTTATTAAAGAAATAGCAAACAATCAAAAGAATAGCAAATCCCTAATAGTAACGATAGAATAGTCACTTGAAAATTGTATGTGCTCCTTTATTTATATTATTAAACAAATAACAAGCGGTGAAAATAATTACAAACCCCCAATAGAAACAAGAGAATGATCACTTAAAAATTGTATGCACTGCTTTATTTATTTTATTAAATAAATAGCAAGCGACCGAAAGAAAGACCGAAGTCACGGATGAAGATGTCGCAGCAGTCTCGCATGCGTCTTTTTGTACGGGGCCCCTTTCATCGGGCACTCGATGGGTATTATGGGGAGTACCGCGGGAATCGCATGAATGGCTGAGGCCCAATTATGTATCCGGCCTATTTTAAACTGAAACTCGGCGAAAGATCGCAGCTCGACTATAGCGATTCCACGGGGGATCGGTTCTGGCAACGGAGCACAATGACATCCGTGACATCGTTTACGTTTGCCCCCCGTGGTCTGCCACGGGACCAATGGGGCCCCATGCAGCAGCAACCGAGGACACCCGTGACGAGACATCTTCATTACTCTGCGGCCATGGGGCCCGCAGATCGAGGGGGTTCCTCGATAATAGGAACTCTTCCTCCATTGGTACACGCAACATTACGGTGCGACTAATTCAATCAGCTTTTGTTGCAACCTTGCAATTCGTATTCTTCGATCCGATGCGCTTCTTTGTTCCTCATTCGGTCGACGCTTTTATTAGCCTCTTTGTCACTTAGACGCTCGAAGACCTTTCTGATCAACCCTTTCTTCATGTACCACGAGATTTTGAACTCTTTTGACGTTTAGATTTTGAAGTCTAACAAACTTAAATTTTATGTGTTATTCTTTTGTAATCTATATTTAAATATTTGTATGGAAAATATAAATATACTTTCTCTTTTTTAACATTATGACGACGAAGATGTTAGAATAGCTGCATAGCCAAGGGAAATAGCAGGGCAAGGGGTGAATATCTAAGTTATCTTATAAGTTATTGCAAATTGAAATCCGAGGTCGTCGAAGCAAGTGGTTCTTCGAGTCCTCTGTCCAGTCTATCTGTCGTTTAGAGAGTCGAAGGCTTCTCTGCTCAATTTCTAAGCGATTCAATAAGTTATTGCAAATTGAAATCGGAGATCGTCGAAGCGAGGGGTTGCTCCAATCTTCTGTCAAGTCTATTGTTGCCTAGACAATCGAAGGGCTTTCAGATTAATTTCTAAACGATCCTACAAGGTATTACGAATCGAAATCTGAGATCGTCGAAGCAAGGGGTTGATTATGTCTTCTGTCGAGTTTATTTATCGTTTAGAGAATCGAAGACTTCTCCGATTAATTTCCAGGTGACTAAGTTACTGTAAATTGAAATCTGAGGTTGTCGAAGCGAGGGTTTAGCGGGGTCTTTTATCAAGCAATTTTCAACCCCTATTTTTCCCTTATTGTTCGACGATATCAGGATCGGCTTGAAACTGGTAGCAAGTTTACCGGTGGCCGTATCAGCGGCACCTGGAACACGCCGATCGTGAAGGCCAGAGATATGCTACGGGGTATCCGGGGGTCGAAGGGGTTGGTAGAGGGTTAAAGGCGACAAGGAGGGTCCGTGGTGCGGTGCCTTGGTGGCCACGGGTGCGGTACAGCTTCCTCCGTAACGAGGGCCAACCTTTATGACCCGTAAAGATACGTGCCGTCCAGTTTGCCACCCCTCGGACCTCGCACTCCGCACCCTAGGAAGCCATTGCACCCCAACGGGTCTTTCTATCTTCCTCTCTCTCTCTCTCTCTCTCTCTCTCTCTCTCTCTCTCTCTCTCTTTCTCGCTTTCCCTTTTTCTCTCTCGCGATAGCCATACGAGGCTACCCGTAACGTTGAACTCACGTAGGGACATTTTGGACCCCTTCGAGATGGCAAAATCTCGAGTCTCTCCATATCCAGCTCTCCGTCCCCGGTCAACTCTCTCGATTCCAACCCCCTCCACGTTCGGACACTCCCGCGCTACCCTCTCGGGCTCCATCGTCGTGAATTCTCCCGGGGGTAGTTTTATAATGCTGGCCGTGATTGTGCGTGATTGTTCGAACGACGGCTACTGCGCGCTAAAGGATTTTATTCGCCTTTCAGGGCCTCCTTTAATCCCGCAGCAAACCTAATCGAAACATCCTAGTCTCCTTGCTGCTATGCCGTGAAAAATATTTCCGCAATATGGCGCATTCGGCTCTGCATCATTTGGTACGAGAGTCGTTGCGGCCCATATGCTTTCGGTATTTTGTCTTGCAAATCTTTAACACTTTCACTGCCAAACTAAGAACCTGAAAAATTTCACAAAATCAAAGTAATTTATATAATGAAGCAACGATTGAAAATCTAGAACGTACAACACAAAGTTATGCTTCAACCTTTTTCTATTCTCCAGATCTCAATTAAATATAGTGATGCAATTTATACAATGAATAAATTAACCAATTTATATAATGAAGCAACGATTGAAAATCTAGAACGTACAACACAAAGTTATGCTTCAACCTTTTTCTATTCTCCAGATCTCAATTGAATATAGTGCATCGAATAAATTAATGTGCAAACTTATTTTTAAACATGGACACACAATTCTGTCACCCAGATAAGGGTGACATGGCAGTCAAAGTGTTAAAGAAGTGCATCGGAAAATTATTAATGAAACCATTTCTATAACTTCATTAATTGCGAAAGGAAAAAGTAAGGACCAGTGAAAATGACTGGTTTGATAGTTCTAGTGTTAACATTGTAACTGCCCAACCAACGACCTCAAAAATCCAACAAAATCAAAGTAATTTGTTTAACGAAGCAGCAATTGAAAACTTAAAATGTACGATACAAAATTATGCTTCAACCTTCTTCTATTCTCCAGATATCAACTTAATTGAATGCAACGAATATATTAACGTACAAATTTATTTTTAAATATGGATAAACAATTCTGTCACCCATATATGGGTCACGTGGCAGTCAAAGTGTTAAACAAGCAATTTTGCCGTCAAATATGTAACTGTTCATTTTGTAAGGTGGAAGAATGAAACATGGTAAAACAGTTTCTTTATGCAACTTAGAATATTTAGAATATTTAGAATACTTACAATATTTTCTTTGCCAACGAATCGTGTCTGTCTTGCTCGCAAACAAGACAATTTTACCGACGAATATGTAATCGTTTGATCGACCACGAATTTTTATATGAAATAAAAATTTTGTAGCTTGACAGACACAGAAATTCGACGACAGTGAATTTTGTCAATTAACCATTCTAAGCAGTTTTTCTTACAGTTTCTTCACAGTTTTGTCTTCTGTTTATTCATCTTTGTTATCAACATATAAATAAGCCATTTTTTTACGAAGCATATTAATAATAATATTTTCTCCGCTGATGAACTATCCTGTAGTACTAGCGAGGGGAATTCGACACTCGGTCTCGCAAATTTTCAAACAAATCAATTTTATTCAATCAAGTCAGTCATTTATTTGAATTTTCTTGAATTTTATTCAATCAGTCAACTATATTCTATCGCCCGCGGATCTTTGCGTAAAATGAACATTTCCCGAGAAAAATAGCAACGCTGAAAAATAGAATATAACAGCGTAAAGATCCCATTAAAATTACCGGTTGATCGGTGCAACGACCGCGCAGCGTCGAAACTCACAGCGAACCTAAATTTCGCCGACGAGCCAGGCGTTGAAAAATCGCTATAAAATTCCAGCCGGACGTTAACCGTAAAACGAACATCTTGTGCATCGAATTAGCATGTCCACCGAATTTTCGGGCGAAGGGGTTCACGGTCGAACGGCTGATCACGAAGCGCCGACGTAGCGAATAGCAATCGCGCGTTCCCAAAGTATAGACATTTCCCGACGGCTGACAAACAGGCTCCGATAATTTGCTCGACGCTCCCAGGGAGAGGTGGGTCCCGTAAAAACGAAGGATCGACTGCAATCAAGCGCCGATGCAACGTTTCCCAGACGGGGATCCATTTCCTCCCCGATGCAGCCGGGATTTACAGCCGCCTTGCAGCCTGTAATTTCGGTGCCGTCGTTCGAAAGACGGGGAATGCGACGACATGTGGAAACAGGGTCAAACGGGGGTGGTTCGGCGAGGGTACGGGGGTTGGAGACCGGTGTGCGGCACCCTTCGCGAGACAGCGAGCCCTGTCTCTCCACAAGGGCGGCTAATTTTGATTCGCGATTGCACTCCCTGGTGCACCCTTCGCTCGGATCAGCTCGCTGCCGCTGACTTCCATACCGATGCAACCCCTTATTTTCTATTCGCGACGACGGAAAAATTGATTATGCTTCGCAACGAGAAGCGACGGGGTTGCTCCGTCGCTGGTGTGATCGTTGTTGAAAATGCTTATGCGTTTTGCAAAATTTTTGGCACGACTTTGCGGAGGCTGCGGAAGACTCTTTTGTCTCGACAAAAATGGATTTATAATAGATTATGGTAAATGGATTTAACCCATTGACTGCCACGCAAATTTAGCGCGTCTTGCCCTGGGTGCCACGGTTTTATTTTAATATAATTAATTTAATATATAGTTTTAATAATAATTTTAATATTAAAAATTGATAATCAATATGTTCTCTACATTATATACATTTTTCATTCTTCCTTTCTAATAGTTCCTAAATCAAGTAGCCATTTGTAGCCAATCTAAACTTGCAATATCTCGTAGTTGGCAGTCAATGGGTTAACCCCTTGGCCCACGACTTATTTTACAATAACTGTGACTGGACTTTCTTTGGCCTCCGCAGAACGACAAAAAGAAAAGACAAATTTGTAATTACTGCGTGCCTAGCTATTCTCCAATCACCTTACACAATCATCAATTAAATAAAATGTTATTTCCGTTTAAAATAAATTAAGGAAATACATTTTTAGAAGATCTAGTTCGAAATCTTGATCACGAGTCTGACTCGTTGTTGTAGGGTTAATGAAAATGGAATCCTGTAGCGTTCGATCGTCATTCAAATTACAATAACGCGAGATTGCAATCGAAGATGCAAATTGAAAATTTTCTGTATTGATTTCAAGATACTGTTTCTCTGTTCCTACTGTTTAAATTTTCATCCACTCGTTTTTGTTGCGAACGCGTAAGACTCGCTGTCTGATTATTACATTTAATGAAATCGCAAAGTACGATAATGCAATAATACGATAATTTATTAAATTACCCGTGTCACATTTTTATTTCGCTTCTTTGAATCATTACCGAATGAATTCCTTAATCAAAAAACGGGGAAAAACGTTTGCAGTTCGATGTTACGAACTCCTGTACTCGTTAATGCAATAAGTGAAAGGAATTTAAAAAATTAAATTAATCTTGTAACCTTCGTGTTCGATGTTTTTACAGTAGTATGTATAAAACGTATATTTAAAATTGTCGTGAGATGACGAAGCTGGTCGATCGGTAAAGTCGGTGTCGAAACAGCAAGGCAGAAGTTAAACAAACCAGTTTCGTTAAACAATAGGGCTGGTCGTTCGAATCTCGAACAAAATTCAGAGAACAACTCGCTAAAACATGAACCCGTGTGTGTGTGTATTTTTTTTTTCATTGATTCCAGCAACCCACTCTGCCAGTGAACTTCTCTCGTTTTTGTTGCGATCGGTAATTACGTTCAATATGTATCACGTAATTGACGCGCCGCGGTCCATCTCGCGTTTGTTGCGTACAACAGTTTATTAAATTCCTGTATTTATTGCTTTATCTTCCCTTCCGCTCGGGCTGATTCGTCGCTGATTTTTCCCGTGCCGGGTCAATCGGAAGATTTCTCTGTGTAACGACGAAATTCCACAAAATATCGCTGTCCGAACGCGCAACTTGTTCGCGAAACAAAATCACACGAGATAACCACAATTCTTACAGTCTGCCTCGCCGAACGATCGTTGCTCGGAATTTCTTTATTTAAAATCAACTTTCTGCACGGTTCGCTCGCCAGCAATTTTCCGAGTCTTTTCAAAATCGAGAAATCGCAGCTTGACAATTTCTAGACGTCGCAAGGAACAACCGCAGCGCCATTTTTCTTTCGTTCCGTTTCACCAACAACTTAATGCTCGGAATCGCCTATTTAAAATGAACTTTCTGCATAGTTTTCACTTTATTAACCGGAAAATTTTCATGTTACAAAATCTTAATCATTTTAAATATATTAGTAACAGGTTGCTTCATGGACTTACGCCATTTTCAAAATAAACGGCTCATATCCATAATAATATTTTCTCCGCTGAGGAACTATTCTGTAGAAGTAGCAATGGGAATTCGACACTCGGCCTTGCAAATCTTCGAACAAGTCGATTTTCAAGTGAAACATGCAACTATATTCAATCGCCCGAGGATCTTTGCGTAAAATGAACATTTCCCGAGAAGAACAGCAACGTAGAAAAATTCCTCAAAATATCGCTGTCCTAATGCGCAACTTGTTCGCGAAACAAAATCACACGAGATAACCACAATTCTTAGTCTGCCTCGCCGAACGATCGTTGCTCGGAATTTCTTTATTTAAAATCAACTTTCTGCACGGTTCGCTCGCTAGCAATTTTCAGTCTTTTGAAAATCGAGAAATCGCTACTTGAGAATTTCTCGACGTCGCACGGAACAATCGCAGCGCCATTTTCTTTCGTGATGTACTTCTTTAACGACGTACACCTTACAATAAGTATGGTATAAAGTTTTCATGGATACAGTCTCATTATTATTGCAAAGCAATGGATATTGTTGGATTTATTGTTCGGTAGTTCTAGTGTTAATCTCGCAATGTTAAGCTACGCAAGCGGTAATTACAAATTTGACTTTCCTTCTTGTCGTTTCGCGGAGGATACAGGAAATCTAGTGACCGTTATCAGATACGAAATCGTAGGCGAAGGGCTTAATCAGACACCGATGCAGAGTGCGACTGGATCCTCGACTCGATCGACTAATTAGCAAAATAAAAAAATACCATAACTGCCTCGAGGAGGAGAGCTGGCAGAGCTGGCGGGAGGGCAAGAGGCAAGAGAAAGCTGAAGAGAAAAAGAGAGAGAGTTCCAGGGCGGAAGTGTCGGAGCGTTAAGTCGAGACGCATTAATTGGAGGATGGGATCGCTCGTCGTCACTTGAAAACCCCGTTTATCTGCGCAACACCGTGCTTCCTGTTGTGCAGAGGCTCGCTCCTTTTTTTCCGGCGTCGCAACACCCACCCTCCGCGACTCTCTTCGCCTACCCTCCTCCTCTTCAACCCCTCCGAGTTCCCGCTCGCCCCGCGGGAACCCCTCCCAGCGAACGGGTGACGGGAATATTCCAGCATCAAATACATCCGCGCTGTTGTAGACGCGCACACGCGCGTTCACCGAAACAATCCACCCCCTGCCGCCCTCCGCCGCCGCTCATCCCCCCGCAACACGCAACGCCGACTCGTCCGTTCCCCTCCCAATCCCCCCTTCCCATCGTTGGACCAACGACACCCTTCGGCGGTGCTGGGTACACGGGGGGCGGGGGTTTAGGGGTGCGGATGAGGGCGGCGGGGGTTTTAGGGGTGGCAGAGACGCGAGAGGGAACCGAAGGTATTGAAATTAGCCGGTCGCCGGTTCCCCGGCTAGTGATGGCCGTTCAATTCTCTCTGTCGCGAGTTCAAGTAATTTGCCCGAGGTCTCCGGCGTTCAAGTAATTCGACCGTGGTACACGGGGGCGGGTGGTGCAACCCTGGCCCGGCACCGGGGGTGTCCAGGGGCGGCAGGGGCGGTGGACGGGACGGCTCGTTGGCAAATTTTTTTTCGGCGAATATCGGGCGACCGGTCGGTCGGTCTGTCGGTCGGCCGGGCTGATTCTGCTCGGTGATTCTCGATGAAGACTCGTTCTCTCTTTTTTTTTTTGTTTCTTTTTTTTTTGTTTTTTTTTTATTTCGAGCTGTTTGCACGCGCGCGCGGGTACACGCGTGTTTTTCGGCCCCCGTTTGGTAATTGGGCACCGGGGTTCGGACACACTTTCCGCTGTGTTTCGCGAAGGGGATGGGGGGGTGGTTTCGACTTTTTTTCCAGTTTGAGGAGCTGGATATTCGGTTTTTTGTCGGAGAGATGATTGTGATATTCGCGGATGACCGATCAGGGGATGTTCGTTGGGGAATTTTTGTTTTGCGGGTTCGATGCCGGGTGAAGGGGAAGGGGTGAGTAAGAGGTTGGCAGGTTGTTAACGATGCACGAGGGGGGTGGAGCTATTTGAGAATGGCGAAGGGGATGAATTTTCTAAGATCGTGAGCGGTGAAGTTCTGGAGACGCTGTCGATGCGTCGGAGCAGAGAAGGATCGTTGAAACATTTATCGAGAATCCGGCGGAACTTCTTAATCATTTGACGAGTTACCTGGATATGTGCGACTCGATACAGTGACGTCTATTTTTGAGATAACGGGGGAAGAAGCTTTGCGCGGCAACTGGATTTTTTAAATTTGTGAAACATGCGCTGGGCAGTTTCTGTAACACTACTTTGCGCGTAGCGTAGTCGTCGGACTGCGGACTTTGTGCTTCCGAAACAGAAATGGATACGTACAATTTAAAATAGGGTTAACATTGAAAAATCGTGGAGGCATTAATATATAGTTTTGAATTGATATGTTGCAATTCTTAAAATTGTCTTAAAATATCCTTTTAGGTTACACATGATCGATGGAGAAAATTTTGATTTTGCATGAAGATCCACAATCTCGTAATAATAATAATAACACAGTGTATGCATTACACAACTACGAACACATTAGGGGAATTATAAAGCCCCACCATACTATTCTACCCTTTTTGAGATAACGAAAAGAAAATTGTTATGAACATCGTCGTGTTCTCCATAATCAATCGACAAAGTTTCGATTTTGTATGAAGATCCACAATCTCATAATAATAATAATAACACAGTGTATGCATTACACAACTACGAACACATTAGAAGAATTATAAAGCCCTCTCACACTAGTCTCTTCGCTTTCAGATAACGAAAAGAAAATGATAATGAACATCGTCGTGTTCTACATAATCTACCGACAAAGTTTCGATTTTACATAAAGATCCACAATCTCATAATAATAATAATACAGTGCATGCATCATATATTTACGAACATATAAAAATAATTAAAAAACCTTGTCGAACAATTTTACCCTTTTTGAGATTACGAAAAGAAAATTGTCATGGACATCGTTGCCTTGTGTTCTCTATAATAGACCCAGAAAAATTTTTATTTTCCATGAAGATCCACAATCTCATTATAATAATAATAGCACAGCGCATGCATCATGTATTAACAAATATATAAAAATAATTAAAAAGCCCTGTCACACACTATTCTCTCCTTCTTTGAGATTACAAACTGAAAATTGTCATTGACATCGTCGTCTTGTGTTCCCCATAATGGACCAAGAAAAATTTTGACTTTCCATGAAGATCCACAATCTCGTGATAATAATAACAATAATACAGTGCATGCATCATATATCTACGAATATATAAAAATAATTAAAAAGCCCTATCACCTACTATTCTCTCCTTCTTTGAGATTACGAAAAGAAAATTGTCATTGACATCGTCGTCTTGTGTTCCCTATAATGGACCAAGAAAAATTTTGACTTTCCATGAAGATCCACAACCTCGTAATACTACTACTAATAATAATACAGTGCATGTATAATATATCTACGAACATATAAAAATAATTAAAAAGCCTTGTCACGCGTTATTCTCACCTTCTTTGAGATCACAAAAGTAGAATTACAACGAATGTAATTCTGGTGTTGCCAATAATCGACTGTGACAATTTTCTACAAGTACTCTCGACGGCGTGACTGTACAGTGACTGTACAGGGAGTTAACACTAAACCTACCGAGCAATAAATGTGTGTATTCTTTTGTAAAAATGACAAGAATTAATTTATTTGGATTTTGTTGAATTTTTATTACAATGTATGATGAACTGAAAAAATCTATTGAATCGATTTCTGTGAAGACAACTTTATAACCTCAACAATTGCAAAATAAAAATTCTGAAAAGAGTCATTTGACCCCCCTGTGGTAGGTTTAGTGTTAAAAAGGGTAGGTGAAATAAAATATAGTAACCAGCGTGGCTCTAGAGGAATTTTCAGGGATCGAGGCGTGTCGATCCCATCGCTACCGATCCCGGTGGTGTGCGCCGGCGAACGTGCTCGTCGATGGTGGCAGGGATCGGGATCCGGGAGGCTTGCATATATTCACACCGAATTAAGTCACCAATACAGGGGCGAGCCGGCTGGCCACACTCTTTGTGCATCCACGAGCCCTTTCACGCACGCAGTGTCAGCCGGAACGCTGACCAGCCTGCGTCCGATGTGTGCGACCGAGCATCCTGTATACGTGTGTATAAGAACGCGAGAGAGGCGCGGATCGAGGGCCGAAGGGGGTTTGGCATGTTTGAATTTGGATGGTGGTGGTCTAGCTTTGGCCGTGGCCAGCGAAACGGAGAGAGGGCTGCGTGCGCGTCGCACAGTTTACTTTAAACCGTCCATTGTGGTATATTTCCTTTCTGCCCGATGACGCGGACCGGAGAGGGGCAAGGGGTGCGCACGAGTTTCGATGATTTTTACCCCCGGGGTTTTGCGGCCTCCGTTCTCGCCAGATACGTCGATCAACCTTCAACTTCATCCGCGGCTAACTTTTACACGATATTTACCGTACAACACCTTCCCCCCTAGTCTTCCTGCAGATTCGGTTGCCGATCGCTCCACGGAGTTCACACGTTCAATGCCACGGTGGTCACCGGCGACCGGCGTCGTTTAAGAATGATTATCATTAAATTAATGGCACTGAGCATCGATTTATTATCGTGGAAGTTGACCAGATTTTAGCAGGAGGTGGTAGCTTCGTTATACAGTAACTAACAATTCTCTTTAACTTCTGTAAATGAAAGAAATGAAACTTATCTGAAGTACATAAAATTCGCTTGGCCTACCAGCATTAACGCTGTTGAAATAAAGCAATGTATTCTCATTTATGCCTTCATTCACAAAACGAAATTGAATCTCCGTTTGCCTTACAGAGAAACTTAATTTATTTCTTCTCCGATATATTTGCACAGTAGATAGAAACAAAAGAAAAAGAATTACAACAATTTTGCATATGACTATGGCTTCGCTTTCGTCGTCCAACGTTTTTGAAACGCTAGAGAAAAGATGGAATCGTTTATTCATTTTTTAAAGAAGTTTGTACGTTAACCCTTTGCGGTAGAAGCTGCTTCAACGAGAAATTCTTCTCCTCTTCTCATCTAGGACAGCTTCGTTCTTTGTGATTCATTTCCTATTGTGAGTATGGCGGTCTTTTCCCTTACGGTGAATGTTTTATTAATCTTTCAGATATGAACGTAGGAATTTGTGTAAACTATTTTTGTTACACAGCGTGGCAATTTTCAATGCAGGAAAAAATCTTGCAAAAATCGGCCCACAGAGAACCGTTGAATTTTTCTTCGGTAAGAACGACTACTCGGTGTTGAGGATCGATTTTTGCGCCCAAAAGAATCGATTTCTCAAAACGCCGAACATAGTGCTGTATAAACTATTTTTCGATAATAGTGCCCCAATTTGAATGTAACTGAAATCTTACAAAAATCGGTCCAAAGAGAACCGTTGAAAGTTTCTTCAGTAAAAACGACTTCTCCTCGGTGTTGAGGATCGATCTTTACGCCCAGAAGAATCGATTTCCCAAAACGCCGAACATAGTGCTGTATAAACCGTTTTTCGATTATAATGTGGCAATTTTTAATACAGGGAAGAGTTATAAAATTCTTGTTTTTTTTTTGTTGATAAGACTGACTTTTCCCCACTGTAGAGGACCAAAGATAAAAGAATCGGTTTCCCGAAATGTCGAACATAGCGTTGCGTAAACTATTTTTCGGTAATAGTACTCAAGTTTGAATATAAGAAAAATCTTGCAAAAATCGGCCCAAAAAGAACAGTTTCATTCTTTTCCTTTGGTAAGAACATAGCGTTGTGTAAACTATTTTTCGTTAATAGTGTGGCATTTCGAATATAAGAAAAATTTTGCAAAAATCTTGTAAGACCGATTCCTCTCCGGAGTAGAGGATCGATATTTGCCTAGAAACGATCGATTTTCCGAAAAGCCGAAGGAAAATCGTCGCTACCTAACGGGAACCACCGCGAAAAACGAACAAAGTTCGTTTTAATCGTTGCAACAGCGCGAAAAGGAAATCGTGTTCTCGACATAACATCGAGATGCGCAAATCGGCGAATAACCCCGCGCAATTGGTAGCATCATAGTCTTCGGGCCTTGTCACGGAGAAATTACCGCCTGGCAACTCCTGCGAACGGTTCGGTGGTTCGGCAGACGAATTGAACGCGTCCGAGAGCCCGTTGGTCGGAACGGTCTCCCAATGAAAAATTCAATGGCCGCTATTGCTCCAATAAAAATGACAATCTCAGCCGGGCGAGTTATATTCTGCAGGAAACCAGACTAGCTAACCGATTCGACTAACTGGAAAAAGGGGTTCAGCATAAATCATCGTTCGAAACAATACACTTTCTCCCGAGCGGGCCTTAACTTCCCCGATATTTTCCACAAGTTTTATGGTGGCCTACATTCAGGCTCCCTCTCTCTTTCTCACTCTTTCGCCCTCCTCTCACTGTTCGTCGCTGTCTCTCTCTCTCTCTCTTTCTCTCGCCGCGTGTCCCCTTTCGGTCGAACGGGTGAAATTGCGACATTGTGCGTGGCATTGTGTTTCCCTTCGGAGGGTACAACGGGCTTGACAATCGTTGTTGTTGCAACGTCACAAAACGAAGACATTATCGACGAGAGAAACGGCGGAGCGCGTTTCACACAAATGGAATGCGAATCGGCCGAAGCGAGAGACGTTCGACACCGGCCAGAAGCACCGCTTAAAGAAGAAGCGTTTCCCGATTCGGGGAAAGGGTTTCCTAGTACTATAGGGCTGTTACCTTTAGAGGCAATCGGAACGGGGTAACACCGCACGGTAGTCCAGTTTCTGACCAGGCCCCGGGTTCGCTCGGAATATCGGTCGCCGTCGTAAAATCGGGAATAGAAAAGTCTGCGGCACCGTGGTGCCACGCACCCTTACTGCAAACCGGAAGGATCCGACGAACATTCGACTGCGAGCCCTTCCCGATTTTTACCGGAATTTATTCGAAACGCTGCCGGTGCTCGCGAAAATGTTTCTGCAAATTTCTGATCTTGCCGCGCGCTATCACCTCGCCGATGGAAAAATTCGCACGGACTTTACGAAATCGACGGTTCCGTTAAGTAGTCCCGGAATTTTGTCGACTTTTTTGTAATGGTTTCAGTTGCGCGTCAGTTTTATGACATTAACGAATTTAGGAGATTACGCAACACTAGCCAAACAGGACGTTCGTTCAGCGTCTTCGATTGTTTTTAAGGGTGCGTTGTAATTCGAGAAACCGGAATTTCGTGGCGACTCCAGGCTGGAGATACTTCTCAGATAAATGCGCGGTATTTGTCCGAAACGTGCGGGAATTTGTCGGAACGAGGCAGAAGCTTCTTCGAAGCGTGGAGAAGCTTGTCTGCAATGTATAGAATCTTCTACGACAGCGTAGGCAATTGAGCAACAAAGTTGAGCAACAAAGAGAGTTGCCAAAAAATTAGATGTTCTTTAAAAATTGTAAGAATTTTCTAGAAATTGTGGAAAAGTGACAGAGAACATATAAGGACTTGCTATGAAAGAGTATAAATGCTGCCAAAAAGAAGTTCCTCCATAAAGAATAAAATTCCCTAGACATTGTGAAAAGTTTGCCAGTTAAATGTAGGCACTCGTCATGAAAGAGTATAAATTGCTAAACAAGAATTTCTACTAAAAATTCTATAGAAATTGTCAGAAATTGACCAGGAAAATATACTAACATGCTTTCGACCGGTACAAAACTTAAAAAAAAGAAGTTCCCCCTAAAAATGGTAAAAATTGTCCAGAATTTGCGAACAATATGTCAGACAAATATACTATCTTGCTATCAAAGAGTATAGACCTTGCAAAAAAGAAGTTCCCCTAAAATATTAAAACTGTTCTAGAAGTTGTAAAAAAGTTTCCAGAAAAATAAAATAACTTGCTATAACAGAGTAAAAGACTTGCCAAAAATACTAGAAACTTGCGCAATAAACTGTGAAAATTTTGCCAGAAAATTGTAGGAACTCGCTATGAAAGAATATACATCTTGCCAAAAACGAAATTCGCCAAAAATACTAAAACTTACACAATAAAGTGTAAAAATTTTGACAGAAAATTGTAGAAACTCACTACAAAAGAATATAAATCTTGCCGAAAACGAAGTTCCCCAAAAACACTAAAAATTGCGCAATAGACTGTGAAAATTTTACCAGAAAAATGTAAGTAGTAACTCGCTATAAAAGAATATAAATCTTGCTAAAAACGAAGTTCCCCGAAAATACAAGAAATTGCGCAATAAACCGTGAAAATTTTGCCAGAAAATTGTAGGAACTCGCTATGAAAGAATATAAATCTTGCCAAAAACGAAATTCGCCAAAAATACTAAAACTTACACAATAAAGTGTAAAAATTTTGACAGAAAATTGTAGAAACTCGCTACAAAAGAATATAAATCTTGCCGAAAACGAAGTTCCCCAAAAACACTAAAAATTGCGTAACAAACTGTGAAAATTTCGCCAGAAAAATATAGAAACTCGCTACAAAAGAATACAAAACTTGCCAAAAACGAAGTTCCCTGAAACAACTGAAAAATGCTTCGAAATAGCAAAAAGTTGGCGAAAAAATGTATGAACTCGCTGCGAAAATGTATAGAAGTTCGCAAAAAACGAAAGTGCCCTAGAAAATGTTAAAAATTCCGTGTAAAAGTGTGCGTGCTCGTGGTGAACTGTGGGAATTTGCGAGAAATGCGTGCAAACTTCCCGGAAAAGTGTGTAAACGAGGAAGAAGGGCCGATAGCTCTCTAGGGTGAATGTCAGAGTTCCGTCAGAGGTATCCTCCGGTTCCGAAGGTCGGCTCGACTCGGGGAGGAGGGTCTAGGACGATCGTGAAGGCGCTCTTGTCGAGCTAATAACAGACCAATAAAGAGTAGTTTCGTTAATCGGAGGATGGGGTGCGCCCGTTTCAACTCTTGCCTACTCTCTGTCGCAACGGTACACGACCCCGAAACGTTCATCGGTCCTTGTAAATTATCCAGATTTCGCGCGGCGAACCAGTTAGACTCGCTCGTGGGGGTCTCGTGCAAAAGGAGCTCTCGCATAACGGGTCGGCGAAAATTTACGATTCCGTTGACTGTTCGGGAACCTGTGGCGTGCAACTCGTTCGGGTTTCGAACCGCCACGGAGCGGTTCCGGAGAGAGTCCATCTGGAAACGCGGAAAGCCGCCTCGGCTTCCTCGAAACCGAGCTATTTTTTCGGGCGCAAAAATATTTTCCGATAGCTGCGAAACAAACCTGGCTGTAAACAAAAAAATCCGTTTTTTCGTCTTACCGTTACAGGCTGCCAAAAAAAAAAAAAAAAAGAAAAACGCATCCGCGGGATCGGTGAAAAATTTCGGGTTCGAGATTTACGGTCCCCGGGGGCCGTCGAATGTTTTCGAACCGGGTTAATAAAAAAACAACGGTTTTTCTACGCAACCGGACGTCGCCGTTGTACTTTTTCGCCCCGACTATTTTTACCGTTTCCTTTTTCGCCGAAGACGAGGGGTAGAAGAGAGGAAAAAAAGGGGTGGTCCGTGTATTTTTAGGGCAACGTAGCGGTGCTTTATGAATTTATGCGCTTCTTCCCGTACCGAGGAAAAGAAACCCCTTTCCACCACGGTCTCTTGACTTTTAAGGGTTATATTCTCGCGCCGTTTTTACTGCCCGAACACGGCCCCTCTGGCCAAATTAACTTTACTGCGACGAAAGGCTTAGCGGTAGAAAAGTCAACTCGCCTCGACCGAAAGATTTTTCTATGGCCAACTCTTTTCTATCTCCGTCCCTTGCCTTCCTCCCTCGATCGGCGAGCATCGATGTTTTATGATTTTTCTTTCCCCCGGGGACGAAAGGGTCGAGGTGCCCGGTACCGTTTTTTTCTCTCTCTCTCTCTTTTCCTCTCACCCCCTCGCACCCCCGTAACTATAGTGCCGCATGTGGGTCACTACGCGCGGCCCGTTACGCCCGACTACCAAGATTTTTACCGTTTTTTAGCCCTCCCCGCCCTCCTCTCGTCGCCAGTGCCGGACCTCCAGGTACCGGCTGTTTTACCCTATCGTTTTAGGGTTATGGACGATCGATCTACCCCTTGCAAATCACTCGGGACTACCGGGACAACGTTTCGACGCGAGCTGTTCCAACCCTAACCCCTTTCCGGACCCTGCTCCTCGAAAATCTGGAAACACTCCGTACCGCGTTGACTTCGGGGCCGAATCGCATTATTGCTGCGTTGTAAATTATTTTCTAACGCGAACGCCGACTTTTCTACCCCTGTATGCGATGGATTCGCCCTTTTAAAGGGCTGCAATTTCTCTTTTTACTGCAGGACCACGGGGTGGTGAAAGCATGTGGAACGATTTTTCCGATCGCGCGATCTCTGTGCACCAGAAATTGTTTCGGGGGATGAAAAATATTTAGAGATGGATTTTTCCTGCGTTAATTTGCAATTTTTCTTTCGCGGGACAGATCGCGAGCAATCGTTCGATCTTCGCGGACGCCCGTCGAATCGACGGGTAAAGGAAACCGCGAATTTTCTTTAATGAAACGATTAATTAATTAATTAATTAAATCTGCTAGGATTGCGTAAATAATCGCGAACCTATAGAAACATTTATTTTTCATACATTTACCCTGCGCATTTTGGGTCTAACGCTTTGCGTGTACGCTTTAGGCACGTACGACTGATAGATAAGCGCACGCGACAAATCCCTTGCACCGGTGAAACATTGGTGCGTTGATACTGGGTTTCACGCCATCCAAGGATAACTCCGTCGAATTAGAATTTTTATTTAGTATCCACGTTCTAACTGCTTTCACATTTGCCGCCAGAAAAATCGCTTCATGAAGGAAAGCACGGTTAGCCGCCATTTTTAGGGACATACATCGTACAGAATTCTGAAATTGGAGGGCAGAGAGGGAAATAAATTTAGGCGTATGTTCGTCTCAGCGAAGCAATGATTGTCAGCATAAATTACAGAGGAATCAATGATGTTTTTGTAATTTTCCTCGTTAAGCAGGAAATTCGTGAGAAAGATGGTTCCCGTAAACACAGGTGTTAACCCCTTGCACTGTAACATCGAGCCAGACTCGCGAAAATGATTCTGAATAGAGTTCAATAAATATTTATGTTACATAGTGACACTAACGACTAATTAGCCAACGATAAATGGCCACTCACAATACTAACCATGTGAAACTATATTTTATAAGTAAAAATTATAAAGTAAAATTAATAGTAAAAATTACTTTACAGCAATTTTATTTTATTGCGAACAGCAACGTGGAATACGTTTTACATTTTATAGGATTTCTATTAACTTCAGCTGAAAATCCTGGGCTGTTATTTTAGCTCAAAGGCGTCGAACTCATTTTCTAATGGCACCGTTCTCTTTTACGTCAGTGCCAGTAAATTAATTTTGTGTAAACAATAGTGACCTAACACCATAATTACTGTCTGCTAATGTTGAGGCTGAGAAACGTAATTTATATTTCGTACTGGGTCTATTTAACACTAAATGCAATTACATTGCAAATAATATTTGCGAATATACAGAGACATACTGGAATAACCAAGAATATAGTAGATTGAAGCCGAATGTACCAACATATGACATAAGATACTAGAATGTACAACAATATGCTAGAATCTACCAGAAAAT
Source organism: Agapostemon virescens (assembly GCA_028453745.1). Classification (NCBI taxonomy): domain Eukaryota; kingdom Metazoa; phylum Arthropoda; class Insecta; order Hymenoptera; family Halictidae; genus Agapostemon; species Agapostemon virescens. The sequence continues at coordinate 2,718,012 of CM052092.1, forward strand.
ACAATAATATATTAACCCTTTGCACTCGAAGCATTTCTACTCCAAAATCGAAACAATATTTCTATAATAGCTTCATTGTAGATAGTTAATTTCCTTTCGTTCATATAAAATTAATTACTAAGACTCGTACTTAAAACATTAACATTCTTATTGCTTTCTCAACTGCAAACTTAGCGACGTAAAAGTTGTTTAAATAATAGTATGGCAAGTTTTAGTGTCGCCTTAGAGACGCCATTAGAATGCAAAGGGTTAAATGCACTAGGATATACAAGAATTGACTAATACGTACTAGAATGCATCATAATGTTCCAAAGTATAAAGAATATACTAGAATAGACCAGAATACACTGGAATAAAGCATAATGTACCAACATATGACATAATATAACAGAATATACAAGATTATACTAGAATGCAGCAGGATATACCAGAATGGACTAGAATACACTAGGAGTCACCATAATATTTCAGAATATTCAAAAACATACTAGAGTAATCAAGAATATAGTAGAATAAAGCTAAATATACCAACATATCATATAAGATACCAAAATATATTATCCATTACCACCAAGATCGCACATAATGCAATTCAACCGAGTCCTTTTTATTAGACAATGCATATTAGCCACTTCGGTGTTCGGTAGATTTATTGTTAAATGTAAAAATTGCCACGCCGCTGTTTAAAGCAATATTTAAGGATTAAATAATGACTGTTGCAAGGACGAATAAATAAACCACGTGGAATAAAAGTATCCTAGACCCAGAAGAAATGCCTAAGTTTTCGAGTCAAAGAAGCTTCGATTGCAAACGGTTAACCTCGAAAACCTAACTAATTCTTCTGGTCCAAGATATTTCCATTCCACATGATTTATTTCATCTTAGGCATTTGTATGTTTTTACTATTACTCGTCCTAGCAACAATTACATTTTCAGGAATTTCTTACATACAAATATAGCGATGTAAAAATTGTCTTAACACATTCATTGCCCAACTGAAAACCCCAAAATATCCATAAAATCGAATCAGTTTACATAATGAAGCAGCGATTGAAAACTTAAAATGTATGGCGTACAGTTATCTATCAACCTTCCTGTATTCTTCAGATGTCGACTAAATTGCACGCAACGAATATATAAAAGTACGAATTCATTTTTAAACATGGACAAATAATTTCAAAGTGTTAAACAGTGTTGTGACCATTTTTACTGACGCGTCAGAGTCGCCATTCGAGTGCAAAGGATTAATATCTGCCAAAAGTCCTGTAGCAGACTACCAAATCCTAATCTGAGAGACTCGTTCGCAGTCGCATAAAACAATTCGATCTGCGATTAAACAGAAAATCGAATGGGGCCCGAAGGTCAAGGGGCCCGGTATCCTAATTCCAATCAGCGAACCGCATAAAGCAGTTCGAAGCAACCGACGATCGTATATCAACTGGAACCTACGCTTTTTACTTCCTGCTCGCCGATTTCCGAGATCGTCGGTCCCGACCAATAAACTTCGCGCTTCCCAGCATTGCCATAAACTGTTTAATATTCGCATTAGGGGAAACGGGAACCAGGACACGGGCACAAAAGGATCCTCCTCGAGTTCCAGGGAACGTAACGGGAAAGTTCTCTTTAAGGCGTGCCTCTCGTTTTTCCAGGTACGAGCGTGAAAAAAGGTCTTTTGGCGTTCGTGTTTTTCCGGGTCGTCAATGACCCAGTTTCGGTTAACAGTGCCCGGCCATTATGGCTGATTTTTATGCGTTTACAGGGCAGCGGATCGGTGAATGGCGAACCGGAAACGGGATCCCAAAAAGTGGGATCCCGTTTCGTGCATTTCTGGATCAGGCCCCTCGGGGCCTAACGGTGGTTTGTTTTTAATAACGGTGTCGTATATTTTAACAGTGGGACCGCCATTTTCGTATAGTCTTCTGCGCCACCTTCGCCGGCCAGACAGAGGAACCGTGTTTTACGCGTTTATGCCGGTCGAGGAGACCCTGGGACTCGAACTAATTCCAAACCAAAACAGGGCAGTTTTTTGGCCGAGACGAGAGCTCGGATCTGGAACGATTTTTTCACGACCCGCCGTAAAGAAATAAACCGAAAAAGTCGTCCTCTTTTGATTTACCGTCGGCCGGAACCGTTCGCCGGTTGCCTCGGAAAACAGGATGACGCAAAAAATGTAAAATGCGTTCCATGCCCTCCATTTTGAAAGTGGCCGCACACCGTTCCCGGAGGTTCCAGGAAAATTCAAAAATTCAGAAAAGCAACGCCACGATCGTAAAATCTGGTTCAGAATTTTTTCACCGAGCTTCCACGGCATTCTGATTACGTTATTCAAACTGTACGACAGAGTTTCATGGTTTTCCTTAACCCCTTGCACTACGTTTTATTTTACGATTGCAGTGATTAAAATTTATTTATAGTACATACTTTCTTAGAAACAAAATTTCATTTGAACACGATAAAAAATTATGGTGTTTGGTCATTGTTGTTTAAACAAAATTAATTTACCGACACTGACGTAGAAGAGAACGGTGCAATTAAGAAATGAGTTCGACGCCTTTCAGCTCAAATAACAGGCTAGGATTTTCAGCTGAAGTCAATAGAACTCCTATAAAATGTAGAACATATTCCACGTTGCTATTCACAAAAAATAAAAAAAGAACGAACGATTAACAAATTAATCGTTGCATTCGGTCCCACTGAAATGAACCGCTGGTATTTTTACAGCAATGAAAGGAATATTGGTAAAATATAAAATGTAGTTCACATGGTTAATATTGAGAGTGACCATTTATCGTTGGTTAATTAGTCGTTAGTGTCCAAGACAATATAAAAATATGTCAATCCTATTAAGAGAATGATTGGGCAAATAAAAATTGAATA
>CM052092.1:2733000-2744825 GCA_028453745.1 Agapostemon virescens
TGGGGTTGATAAAAGGTAGCTTCCTGAAGTCCCCTGATATGAACAATAATGTTCGGGACACTTCTAAAATTCTGTAAAAATTTTCTAGGATAGTTGCAAGTACGCAATCGAACCCTGCGAGGAGAAAATGAATAAAGCAGAAAACAAGATTGGGGGTTGCTAAGTTTTCGAGGCTTCGGTACTCCGAAATTGCGATTGGCTGCGATTGAATCGTTTGTTTCGAAATAGAGATGTCGCGATATTGAGTCGGATGCAGTGCTTGGAATGAGAAATGTCCGAGCTATAAGGAAGTCGGGATTGCGCGTAGCCGTTTGTAATCAGGAACTATCAATTCTTGAGCCGTCGGATTCGATTTAGATTTACCTCGGTCGAGGCAGCAGCGAGGACACCGGCATGCCGTGTAGTGTACTCGTCTAAAAATATGGAAACCAGAATAGACCGGGCTGCGGCACCGGTGTGGTATTCCAGCGGTGGACGAATGTTTAACACGAAAATAACTTGTTGCGACGAAGTGTTACTCCTTCGACTAACGGAAGCCGCTCCACCGGCTATGTTTATCACGAAACAACGAGGCAGAACGCCGGAAAACAAAGCAATCTCGTGTCGAAGTAAAACTTCTCGTGGCTCGTTCGAAACGGAAAATAATCTAAATAATCTAAAACATGGCATAGTTTCTTTGTAAAATTGCAGGTCAGTAAAGTGTTAAGTAGAAACTCGAACAGGACCTCGATGAATGAACTTGAAACTTTGTACAGAAGTTCTTGACAAGACCCTGTATCGTAGAATTATATCGTTTTTCGAAGACCAGATCGATAGAAAGCCATATGATATTAACACATTGGTGACCGACGACGAGTTAACTCGTCATTGCACTTGCATCATCTACTTTATGAAACCCAGGGCGATATAGAAGATTGCACAAGCTTTCCGCAATATTTTAAAAGTTATATACAAAATATGTCCAAAGTTTAATTTCATTTCATTCAGTATAAATAAAATATATTGGAGTTTATTTAGAATTTTTCTGAATGAACGTATTCTGTGCATTAATTGAATCCTAATTTCCAAATGATTTATTTTCCACGCGGTTTTCCACTGTCCAGGAAAATCGACGTTCACGCAGTTGCTTCGAGACGATCCCTTCAACCTTCAGAAATACAGGATCAGTATTAACCCTTAGCACTCCAATGGCGCCTCTGTGGCGACAATAAAAATTGTCATGCTATTATTCGAAACAATTGTTACATTGCTATGTTTGTATTTAGAAAATCTGTAAAAATTGAAATGTTTTAGGTACGAGTGACAGTAATAAATTTTACATGGAAAAAAGGAAATGGACCATGTATAATGGAACTGTTCTAGGTCAAAAAATGTCTCGAGTTTGGAATGAAAATTGCTTGGAGTGCAAAGGGTTAAAAGAGACTCTCAAAATTTTCGCTAGCCAGGCTGAAGAATCGTCCATTTCTAAATGTTGCCTTCCAGAGTCCACAGAAATCTGTAACTCCATCTTCCGACGGAGAAGAGACGTCGCATTGCACTTTTCCTTAAAAGATCAGCGAAATTGGGCGAGCAATCGTTGCAGATTAATTCTGCAAAGATTTCAATCCCCGAGGTCTTGCAAAATGCATGGACAGGCGAAACTCCGTGAAGCCAGTTATGGGCCAGAGAGAAGAAGGAATAAAAATCGCGAAGAATCCGAAAAATTCCGCGCTGCCCGCGGCCCCGAGAGATCCGGCAGCGCGCGGATAATTGCTGGGCTCACAATTAATTAGCCAACGCGGCTGTTAATTCCACAGGGAGCGTCAATAAGGCAAAGTCGGCGCATCGCGTCGAGTGGAAACACACAGGGGCTCGGAACGGCGTGCGTCGGAATTCTCACCGAAACCCGGCGTCTAAAAAGCGACTTCCCGTTTTGTATGCCGCACAAAACCCGGGGTTCCATTCCCGGGTGCACTTCTCGGTGCTCGAAAGCTCGGCTTTCGGGTCCGGGGCGGCGGCGGCGGCGGCGGGCGTTTCAATATTCCGCCCAGAATGAGCTTCTCTTACGCAACAATTTAGCCAACAATGGTCAGCAGGTCAGCCCCCGGGGTTGGACCAGGCCACATTCAGCCGAATCTTTCAGTAATTTGTTCGGGTTTTTAGACTCGAACCGGGGCCCTCGTTTCCTCTCCTCGCCTCTCGAGAGCCCGCCCGGTGCTTGCGAAGCGGCTCCTCTATCCTTTTCTCTCTTCCAAATGGAAAGGAAGAAAAAAAGAAAAGAGATAGGAGGACGAGGGGACCGGAGGGATGGGAGCTACGTCGGAGGAAGAGGAGAGGGGAGTTACAGCACCGGGGAGCGAAAAATATATATATTTTCGCGCTTGGCTACCGCGCGGACAAAGCCCCGAGACCCGGTTCCGCTTCCTTTCCCATGAAAGCTCGTCGACTTCTCTGTGTAATCAAACGCGACACGCCCCCTTACGTTTCCACGGACGCCACTTTTCCACGGCTGCACAGATTAACTCGCAGAATCGGCCGGAGCTGAACAAGCGCACCCCTGGCCACCGTCCGAGCATTCGAAACGCATTAAGGACACGCTGTTGACACGCATACGCATAGTAGCTTGGTTCTCGCAGCGAAAGCTCGAAAGCTTTCGGTAAGGTGCAGAGACGCGGGGGTTGTTTCGCCGCTAGCTTCTCCCCGCGATGCGCGAAAGATTTTGGTAAGGTACAGAAACGCAGGGGTTGTTTCCCTATTCGCTTCTCCCTGCGACGCGCGAATGCTCCAAAGCTTTCGGCAAGGTGCAGAGATGCGGGGGTTGTTTCGCCGCTCGCTTTTCCTTGCGACGCGCGAAAGCTCGAAAGCTTTCGGTAAGGTGCAGAGACACAGGGGTTGTTTCGCCGCTCGTTTCTCCTCGCGATGCGCGAAAGATTTTGGTAAGGTACAGAAACGCGGGGGTTGTTTCGCCGCTTGCTTCTCCTTGCGACGCGCGAAAGCTCGAATGCTTTCGGTAAGTTGTAGAGATGCGGGGGTTGTTTAGCCGCTCCCTTCTTCCCACAATGCGCAAAAGTTTTCGGTAAGGTGCAGAAACGCAGGGGTTATTTCGCTGCTCACTTCTCCCTGCGACGCGCGAATGCTCCAAAGCTTTCGGTAAGGTGCAGAGACGCGGGGGTTGTTTCGCCGGTCGCTTCTCCCCGTGACGCGTAAAAGTTCGAAAACTTTCGGTAAGGTGTAGAGATACGAGGGTTGTTCCACCACTCGCTTCTCTCTGCGACGCGCGAAAGATTTTGGTAAGGTGCAGAGATGCGGGGGTTGTTTCGCCGCTTGCTTCTCCTTGCGACGCGCGAAAGCTCGAATGCTTTCGGTAAGGTGTAGGAGATGCGGGGGTTGTTTAGCCGCTCTCTTCTTCCCACAATGCGCAAAAGTTTTCGGTAAGGTGCAGAAACGCAGGGGTTGTTTCACCCATATATGGGTGACACATTTATTAGTCCATGTTTAAAAATAAATTTGAACGTTAATGTCTTCGTTTCGTTCAATTTAGTCGATGTCTGAAGAATACAAGAAGGTTGATAGATAAATGTAAGCCGTACATTTAAAGTCTTCGACCGCTGCTTCATTAAATAAATCAATTTTATTTTATGGGATTTTTGAGGTCGTCAGTTGGGCAGTTAATATGTTAATGACATACATATTACAATAAGAACTGTATGAAATTTTAATAGATACAGTCTTGATATTATTACAAATCAATGCACATGGTTGGATTTATTCTTCGGTAGTGTTAAAGAAAATTAAGGAAATACATATTTAGAAGATTCAGTTCGGAATCTTCATCAAGAGTCTGACTCGTTGTTTTTGGGCAAGGGGTTAAGGAAGGTAGAAGCCAGACTCGCGATGAAGATTTTAAACAAACTGGAACAAATATACATACCTTCCCTTTCGGACGAGATCAAATTTGATTCTTTGTAAATAATATTCCAGCATCGAAGCAAATGCATCAGTATAACCGATGTAAATTTAGAAAATAGTATGGCAACGGGTTATGATCGCACACATCGTTACACCCGGTACAGAATCCTTGTCACGAGTCTGACGCGATGAACAAGGGGGTTGATCGGTTTCTTATCGATACCGTTGAACTCTTCGGTGTTCTATCATTTTCCCCGTCGCGTCTATTGACATTTAACTGTCCGTTTAATGGAGAGAGAGAGGACGAGAAAGCCAGGGACGTACGAGTAGGAAGAGAAAGAGGGTGGATGCGGATGGGAAAAGAGCGGGCGCGAGAGAGAAAGGGTGAGAAGGGAAGAAGAAGAGAGAAACTCTCGCGCGTGCAGCACGGTCCGTCCATTTATCTCGCGTTTTGTCGAGCTGCCCGGCACCCAGAATACGGCTTTATTTACCGGTGGAGTTTGCGTTTTTTCCAGGACGTTGCGTCTATCTGGTCGCGGGGCCCCGAGACTCGATTCGGCCCGGCCCGGCCCGAGCCCGTGCCCGCGCGCCGACTCGGCCCCGCGTTCCACGTTTATTATGCGATCCGCCTCACGGTTACACACGTTGGTCCAAGGTGTATTGTCGACGAGTTAGGCGCGGAGGGCGGGGGAAGGTTTTCAGGCCGAGCCACGCCGGTGTTTGCCCTCGCGAGCATAAAGCAGATTTCCCGTGATTTATGTCGAGTCACCGAGCCAGCCAGCGAACACCGTGGATCAGAGGTGAAAACGCCTTCGCCCACGCATTCGAACCATTCATCCCGCGCGGTTTCCACCCCGGGTACACTCTCCTTCTTTTTCTATCCTGGTTGATTCTTTCGCTTACTCTCTTTCTCGTTGGACGTTCATTCATGCCTCGCTGGGAAAATCGCGTCTGCCAACCGTGAACCGGTCGCTGGATGTTCTACCGTTGATTTCTCTGAAGTATCATGCTGGCGAGAAGTATTCGGACACTTCTCGAGTCGATGTATGCTGTCGAAACGCGATGAAGTAATGGGGATGATGCTGCTTTCGTAATAAGGCTGTGGGGCCGTGGGACCATTTCTTAGTCGAGCACCGAGTCTGTCATCGGGAAACTATCATGCTCAAGACACTTCTACAAGTCTGTGAAAATTCTGTGAGATAGTCAAAAGTGTGTAGTTTAATCCTGCAGAGAGAAAATATCCAAAAGATCGTCGTAAAAATTTATATTTGCAATGATCCTGTCATATAACGATTATAGGCAATGGGAGCAAATCTTGAGGTCGTGGATCAATGTCGTAGTTGAATACCGATTCTGTCGTTTTGAGAACGCTCCTAAAATTTTGTAAAAATTCTCGAAGATGGTCAAAAGTGTGTAGTTTAATCCTCCAGAGAACAAATATCCAAAAGATCCTCGTAACAATTTATATTTGCGATGATGCTGTCATATAACGATTAAAGACAATGAGAGCAAATCTTGAGGTCGTGGAACAATTTCTTATTCGAGTATCAATATTTTCGGCAGCAAATTATCATACTCGGGACACTTCTACAATTCCGTAAAAATTCTTTGAGATAGTCTCAAGTATATAGTTTTCCCCTCCAGAGAGTGAATATCCAGAAATTTTTATTTGCAATTATCCTTCGATATAATAATTAAAGGACAATGAACAATGTTTCTATAATCGTGGAACGACTTCCTAATCGAGCATCGATTCTTTCGGCAGGAAATTGTCCTTTTGGGAACGCTCCTAAAATTCTGTAAAAATTCTCTAAGATAGTCACAAGTATATATTTTACCCTTCCATAGTGCAAATATCCAAAAGACCTTCGTAAAAATTTGTATTTGCAATTATCCTTCGATATAACATATAAAATCAACGAGCAATTTTTCTGAGGTCGTGGAAACTAGAATAATTGTGAATAACACAACTGTGTTGTAATTTATGAAAATTTGTAATTCGCAGATTGAGTGTGAATATAGTCGAGGAAATGTTCTCGCGAACAACAGTGCTGCACATTGCGGAAAATGCATCGCGGCTGGGAAGTTTGATCGTCTTATTGCGAAGTGTTTGCGTGTGAAGTTAGAAGATTGAACGCGAAGCTGGTATCGATTTTATATTAGATTATCCTACAAGGTGCGAACTCGGAGGTTTATCGAGTCTTACATTGCCTACAGTGTTTACATGTTTATTCGATATTTCCGCCTTTAGACACTAATTTATGAAACCGAGGATTCGATAGAACTTGCCTCGCGTGCCTGACGCTCTCCTGTGTCGTGCAACGCTATGCAAAACTCATCCGCGCATCTTTGCAACGTTTATCTCTATCAGATGCTTCCATTCTCTCACTTTCAATTTTTATTAATTACCAAAGAGTAAATCCACCTGTGCATAAAATTATCAATGTTCCTTTGCTAATTTGTGAAACTATTACGCTGTACTATTTTGCACTGATTTAATTTAATTTAGACTAATTTAATTTGTACTAATTTTGCATCTAAACTTATAACCTTATAAAATTTGTTAAATATAAATAAATTTCAAGATAGTTCGTTGAGAAGGCGATGAAAGCGTTGATTTTCGATCGTTCTTCGGATCCGTCAGTTTTTTTATATTTAAAAATGTGTACAAAGATTAATCCTTTACTCTCCAAACGATTTTAACCCTTCGCCGTCAAAAATCGTCACGTCACCGTGTAAAATAATTTTTGCATCGTTCTACTTGCATCTGAGAAATAGATAAAATTATGCAAGAGAGAAAACAAATATTCCAAGACTCGAAGATCAATCTTTTGGAAAATAGGATTTAATATACACCCTCCTTAATACTTTTTACCAAACTTGATTAATTAATACGAAAGATATGTACTTTATAATTTCTCTCTCGAGAAATAAAGAGTCTCGAACTAGATTTGAACGTTCTAGATTATCGATAATCGCAAGATTCAAAGATGGCGTTCGCAAATGCCATTATAATCTGAATTTCGGAACGAATCGTGCCCGGGGAGGGAATTGGGAGTAGAAAGTTAGGGACCAAGCCGAAAAGTCAGCCTTAGTTTAGTGTTCTTTTGTAGGAAAAATGGGTAATAACTTTCATCTTGGCCGGAACGAGGATTGGAAAGCTGGTAGGGAGAGGCACGAGAGTGTCCCACGATGATCTATCGTGAAAGTTGTTACCTTTCCACGCGACTCGAAGGCCGACGGAGCGTGCTCGACCTTGGCCGTGCCACGCCGCTGGTTATGCCAGTATTTATTACAGTTAAAACTCAATTATACCGGCGACAATCGACGGGCCCGTTAGTTGGTCCCCGGGCTTGCAGCGTCCTCGCTTAGGGCTGACGTCATGAGAAACCTTTTCAGGCCGCACAACAACGTGGACCTTCTTCCTACTTTGATGATCATATATTTCACGGAACAACGGACGCGTCCGACGATTGGAAAACCTTCCTCGGCAGGAAAACTCTACCGAAAATATTATTCGATCCGTGTAAAACAACGTGTTCCTTTAATTTTTCGTTTCTTTGGCGGAGGATGTTCGTTCCGCTCTTTGACAACTTTTGGGGGTTGTTGATCGAGCAAGTAAATTGTACCATTCTTTTTATCGTCCACAGAATTTATAAAAATTATTCAATTCGAGTTACAGCTAGTTTTCGTACATTTTTGGTGCACTTTTCAGTCCAGGAAAGATTCTAGCAAACGTAATTCGTTTCTATGTGCTGTTGATTCTTGGAGAATCACCCCTGAATGTTTGACATTGTGTAATAATTTTTTTGGGGCTCGTAGATCGAGCAAGGAATACCATATCATTCTTTTTATCCTCCACGGAATCTACAAAAATTATTGAATTCGAGTTACAGCTCGTTTTCGTACAATTTTGGTGCACTTTTCAGTCCAGGAAAGATTCTAGCAAACATAATTCGTTTCTATGTGCTGTTGATTCTTGGAGAATCACCCCTGAATGTTTGACATTGTGTAATAATTTTTTTGGGGCTCGTTGATCGAGCAAGGAATACCATATCATTAATTTTATCCTCCTGGGAACTTACAACAATTATTCAATTCGAGTTACAGCTCGTTTTCGTACAATTTTGGTGCACTTTTCAGTCCAGGAAAGATTCTGGCAAACGTAATTCGTTTTTATGTGTTGTCGATTGTCGGAGAATCACCCCTGAATGTTAAACATTGTGTAATAATTTTTTGGGGCTCGTTGATCGAGCAAGGAATACCATATCATTCATTTTATCCTCCTGGGAATCTACAACAATTATTCAATTCGAGTTACAGCTCGTTTTCGTACATTTTTGGTGCACTTTTCAGCCCAGGAAAGATTCTGGCAAACGTAATTCGTTTCTGTGTGTTGTCGATCATCGGAGAATCGAATGGTGACTCTGAAGCACCAGTAAAAATTGTCATACAATATTCAAAACAATTATCATATTACTAAATTCGTCTGTATTCTAGAAATTGTTGAAAATTCAACTGTTGCATGAGGAAACATGTTCAATATCCTTTGCACAGTGTAAAAAGGATTGCACAGAATAAAAATGGTGGAAGTTGAAAGAACTCTTAATATTAGAATTAAAATTGTTTCGAGTACAATGGGATCCGATGCTGTCGCTTCGATTCCGCCCTGGGGGACGTCGCGATTAATATAAATATTCAACACTCTCGAACAACCTTGACAAAATTCAACCAGCTAGTAATAACATTAATAATAATAATAGTCGAGGCACCAGGAGTTAAATCATCAACAATGCCACGATAGAAACGGCGAAGGAAAGGGTGGATTCGCACAAAGCTCTGTCAGATTTTTCAGCGACCCCAGGACGTCGGGGGAGGCCGATTCACAACGCAAAAGATTCCTAATTCTCGGTTAGGGGAGCAAATAGCGCAGCCACCGTTCGCAGGAGCATTCTCCCACGCAGGGTGGACGGATCGACAGGTCGCAGAAGCAGGTAGGATCGGGTAATTGAGACGTCTTCGATCCTCGCCGGAGGACGCGTCGCCGTTGATTCCGACGACAATGTCGTTCGTAACCTTATACGGTGTCCCGGAGGACAATAACGTCGACGGCGTATAATGGACAGCATCCTGGTGCGAGCGATACCGAAACGACCAAGAGAACGTCTCTTCCGGGACATTCATCGGACGACGCGCAAAGTGCGGAGTCCCACGGGATACGCCGTGGATCGGACCGAATGCTCATGGTTATGGCTTCAGCATGCTGGAAACCGATGGCACAGTTCGGGAAAGTGGGTGGGACGCTCTTTCATCGAGGATTTTTTTCGAGAGAAAGCGTCCCTTTTACGAAAATTAATATCTCCTCAGCGAAGGGAAATAGTTCCTCCGTTGATGCAACATCTTCAACGGCCGCCATATTGACCGCCGTCTCCCAACGGTTTCTGCAAAGTTCGTTTATCGGACGCTTTTATTTTGGGGAAATTATATAAGCGATATAATGATTCAAGGCCATGAACATTGTTCTTGGAATCGTGGAAGGAATTTCTAATCGAGCATCGATCCTTTCGGAAGGAAATTGTCCTCTTGGGAACGCTCCTAAAATTCTGTGAAAATTCTCTGAGATGGGCAAAAGTGTGTAGTTTAATCCTCCAGAGAGCAAATATTCAAATGAACCTCGTAAACATTTATATTTGCAATGATCCTATCATATAATGATTAAAGGCAATGAGAGCAAATCTTGAGGTCGTGGAACAATGTCGTAGTTGAATACCGATTCTGTCGGTAGGAATCTGTCGTTTTAGGAACGCTCCTAAAATTTTGTAAAAATTCTCGAAGATGGTCAAAAGTGTGTAGTTTAATCCTCCAGAGAGCAAATATTCAAATGAACCTCGTAAACATTTATATTTGCAATGATCCTATCGTATAACGATTAAAGGCAATGAGAGCAAATCTTGAGGTCATGGAACAATTTCTTATTCGAGCATCAATACTTTCAGCAGCAAATTATCATACTTGGGACACTTCTACAATTCTGTAAAAATTCTCTGAGGTAGTCACAAGTATATACTTTACCCCTCCAGAGCGCAAATATCCGAAAATTTGTATTTGCAATTATCCTTTGATATAATAATGAAAGGACAACGAACAATGTTTCTATAATCCTGGAACGACTTTCTAATTGAGCACCGATTCTGTCGGTAGGAAATTATCCTCTTGGGAACGCTCCTAAAATTCTGTGAAAATTCTCTAAGATGGGCAAAAGTGTGTAGTTTAGTCCTCCAGAGAGCAAATATTCAAATGAACCTCGTAAACATTTATATTTGCAATGATCCTGTCATATAACGATTATAGGCAATGAGAGCACTGGACGCTTTTGTTTCGGGGAAATTCTTTTTCTCTTGCACGATATTTTTGTAGCGAGGACTTTTTCTCTCGTTCGTTGCATCATGTTTTGACAGTAAGAAATCGTTTTTCTGTGTTTACTACACGACCATTTGCGTTGGGAATGTTTGTTTGTTTGCAACGCGATGTTTTCGCACTGAGAACTTTTTCTTGTTTATCGTGTGCCGCTTTTACATTGCCAATTTTTGTTCGTGTTTATTATATGTGTCGTTTCTGCGCTTAGAATTGTTTCTTATTTATTGCACGATGATTTTCCACCGAGAATTATTTTTCTTCTTTACCGTTTGACTATTCGTATTTTATTGTATAATGTTTTCGTATCGAGATTGTTTTTCTTGTTCGTTTTATTTATCGTTTGACGTATTTGGACCGAACATTTGTTTCACGATAAAAATATGAATAAGGAACACCTATAAATCCGGAAACGCGAAACATATCATTCTCGTGAACTATCGAGGCATCGTTAAATCAGTCCAGCAGCTAGAACCACCCGAAACTTTCGGCTGGAAGTCTTCCCCATGCTCGAAACGCCCGCAGAACAATTCCGATCTTCCCCCGAATAAATAAAACCAAACAAAAAGGAGAATCGTTTAACGACCCGGTGCTACAGCTGTCTGACAAGCACGCGATGACGCTCCCCACCCCAACCGCATTTCCATCCCCCATAAACCACCCCCGCAACACTTCCTCGCAAAAGAAGCCAAAGAAAACTCCACGTTGCTCTCTGTCCTCGATGAATGAAGAAGCAATCGCTCCTGTTCCTGTTTACGACGGAAAAAAAGAAAAAGTTCCGGGATGCGGTGTGCGAATCCACGACGGAAGGAAGGAAGGAAACGAATGGAAGGGAAAGGAAAGGAAAGGAAAGGAAAGGAAAGGAAAGGAGGAAAGTGTGTTTGGGCCTGTCTCGAAGAAGCCAAGGGACGGCTTTAGGTCAGTGGGTCTCCCTTTCAGAGCATTGTCGCCGCAATTGACGCGAATATTTATTACGCCCCATGGTCTGGCGGCGCGTTCGAGCTCCGTTCGCACGACTGCTGGGAGCAAGACAGAAAACAAGGGGAAGAACGTCTAGAAGAACGGTTGGAAAAGAGACAGCTCCAGGAGCGTCCTCGTGTTATAAACCTGCTCACTGTACGGTCCGCAGAAGAGAGAGCTTTCCTCAGGAAAGATCGTAAAGGAGAAAACAGAGGCCGAGGAGAGAGAAGTTCAGCAAAGTCGAGTGCAGCGTGCCTCTCCTCACATTTTCGGGGAAACTTTACGAGCCGGTTTCTTCTCTCCTTTTGGACTGTCGTACCGGTTAGATAGCTTCTCTCTCCTTCTCTCTCTCTCTCTTTATCTCTCTCTATCCGACTTTCTTGCTCCGTTTTCTTATTTTTTCTCTTGCTCCATTTTTCTCTTGATATGGGAATTTTCTCTTCTTGTCCTGTACTTCTCTCTGGGTCTACGATCGTCTTGCTCTAGGTTTTTCTTGCTCTAGGATTTTCTTGCTTAAAGTTTCTCTTGCTCTAGGTTTATTCTGCTATAAGCTTCCCTTGCTC
>CM052092.1:2756859-2776056 GCA_028453745.1 Agapostemon virescens
AGCGAAAGACAATTTTCTAAAATGTTCTGTCAATCGTTTCAACCCTTCACCGTGCAAAATCCGACGTTTTATCCGAATCAGCCCCGGTGAAAAAATCGGCAGCTTCGGATTCTGGCAAAAAAGAATTCAGCATAGTCGCCGCGAACCCTTAAAACCGACTCGTACAATAAACTGGATGAAATCGGGTGTCCAAGCGAATTGTTCCAGGGAGGGTGACTAATGAACCCTCTCTAGGTAAATTTCACCGCGCAGTAAACGCGGAAGAAAGAGCGCGCGGCTCTGCGAACATAACCAATAAAACGCAATAGAAACGCGCGCGGCAAGGTTCCCGAAAAAGAATGCGCACGGCTTTCCGAGAAAGTTTTGCGTGGTCGTCCAGTTCCGTAAACGGTGGGCATAATTTATTAGGTTACGAGGATCAACGGCCGGCTAGGGCCCAATATTTGGACAGGCATTCATGCGGTGTCCCAGCGTGGGGTCTTCTGGATAGATCATGGGGGTGGGGGAGATGGAGAAAGAACGAGAAAGAGAGAGAGAGAGAGAGAGAGAGAGGGGGTGAAAGAGAGAAGGCTAGAAGTCGAGCAGGCCCGTGGGGGAAACGTCGAGAGATTTATTAGGGTGTGTCTAGGCTCATTTCACCGATTTTCGCGCAAAAGAGACGCGCCGATTCAGCCCTTCTGGCGGAAACTCGAAAGGACAGGTCGTAAAGGTCCGCGCTGGCCGTGCACGAAATTCGAATCGATCTTGACGGAATCCCAACCCTTTGACTTTCTGGGTCAGCGTGTCGTTCACGGGAGCTTTCCTGCGAGATTTACAACGAAATTGCACTCGTACACTTTGCCACCCCCGTTCTCTCGCATCGCCGTCCCTCCCCGCCCTGCCCCTCGCGGCACCGCTGCAAAAGAGAAAGGGTTTAACGAGGCTGGATTAAATTTCCGGATCGCGTGATTTCTCCGCTCGTGCACCCTCCATTTTTTCATTTTCATTTCGCTGCCGCCTTCCACCGCTCTCGGCTTCGGCGCCGACACCGACGACGCTCTCGACTTTTTCCCGGAGAACGATCGACACCGTCTTCGAGGCTCTCGCTCGCCTAATCGCGTCGAGCGATTGCTGAATTTTTTTCGGGACGGAATTTAATTAGTCCGATTGTTTCTTTTTATATTTCGTTGACTCGAGGGGAGTTTGTTTCGGGACAGGGGAGCGCGATGGACCGGAATACATGTGCACAATTTTGTTTGCAACATTTTAACGCTTGTTGGACGATTTAATTACTGGCGATAGACTGGACGGACTATTTTTAATTTAGTCGGAGGCCCTTTATGGTATTTATTTGAAAATTGGTACATGATTCCACTCTTAACCCTTTGCACATTGCATTCCAAAATCGAAACAGTATTTTTAGGTATAATAGCTTCGTTTTACATATTTCCTTTCGGATATATTAATAAATTTATCATTCGTACTTAGAACGTTTTCGTCGATTTCTCAACTGCAAATTTAGCGGTGTAAAAGGTGTTTAAATAATAGTACGGCAATTTTTAATGGCGCCGTTCGAGTGCCAAGGGTTGAAAATATTCTCGGTCGTACTGGAATAATTTTATTCATACGATTAAATCCAATTTGATAATTATCTGTACTTGGATAATAAATTTACAAATGTGTGAAAAACGTGGGTTTTCATAAAGGAAAATTCCTGATGGACAGACCAAGATTGTCTCATATCTTCGACAATTTTAATCTTGTTATAAATTCGTAAAACACGAAACCGCATGTGGGTCCACTTCTAATAAAACGATCCCAAATTGCGCATCCACGTTTCTGTCTTACAGCACATTTTTCCAACCTGCTCCTACGCTTTTCAATTTAACCACGTTCTTCCACCACATTTTTCACCACGTTCCTACAACTCGTCGATAAACCATTAATTATAATTCCTCCTCCGAAGAATAAATTATTTCAGACATCAGCAACGGCTAAGAAACGTTTATCGAGCACCGCAACGTTAAAAATTAATTTTTTGGCTTCGGCGCTTCTCTGCGACGAAACACGACGCGTCTCCGATCCATTGTGTCTCGGCTCCACCCCCGTGGAGACAATATTTCCAAGGAGTATTTTTTTTGCCATTAGGCTGGAGGGTGCCCGAGAAAATGGAATAAAGGTGTAAGCTTTCTTATTCCCGAATCGTTGCCAGATGCTTCGCCGGAGAATGAGAAGCCGATCGAGAGGGTGCATTTCTAGAGGACGAAAAAAATCGGGTTAATCTGTTGGTAATCTGCCGGTGGAAGCGAGAAGCGTCCCCGGCGAAGAAAACGTGGCCGAAGGACGCGCAGAGAGCGGCGCGTGAAAGCGGCGAAACCGAAGGGAGCCTTTCCACGTACTTTTACCTAGAAATTAGCCTGCGAACCTTTGAACGTTCTACCGGCCGTGGCGATCAGCTGTAAAAGTTCCGAAACTGGGCCTTTATGGATCGTGGCCTCTATCCTGTCGACGGAGGCTACCGGGGGTACGCTCTTCTTCCATAGAAAGTAATTCCTGGTATCAATTTACTGCCGTCGGTCGTAGCTAACGCAATAACGCCCGGCTTATTTACCCCCTGCACCTCCCTCGATCGATGTCGACGAATATTAGATCGTTAACCCCTTGACATGTTGCAACGAGTCAGACACTCGTCACCAAGATTTTTACCCTTTGCTGTCGAATGCCGACTCCGAAGCGCCGGTAAAAATCGTCAACCCCTAGACGTTGCCACCTCAAATTAGACTTCTGTCGAAGATTTTAAATAAATTCTAACAAATACTACGAATGCCTTTATTTTGCGACGGAATGCAACGTTATTCATTTTTTGACGCTACAACTAACGGACCAGTCAAAATGGCCGGCACGTAAGATTTTCTTTCACAATTCTGGAAATTATAAAAGTATTTTCATTGCGAATTATTACACATCGAAATAACCGCAGCTGTATAGGAAATATACATTTTCTGTTTTCTACTGTAATATTTTTGGTAACGAATTTTTGGTAGAGAAGAAATAAATAAAGGGGTTGAAATAATTTTTCCATTGGTACGCTTATGTTTAATCAATTCCTAAAAATGTAACCGTTGCAAGAACGAGTAATAGTAGAAACATCTATAAGCATAAAGTGAATAGATAAATTGTGTGGAATAAAAATTGTCTTCGTGGAAACAGTCTTCTAATTTCAGTGACTGTGAAAGAAGAAATCACTCGCAAGTTATTTTAACCCTTCCGATAGTTCCAGCGTTGAACAAAGTCGAACGAGTATGAATATTATGTCTTTCTTTTTAAACGAAATTAAATTTCATAGGGCAACGCCTAAATAAATAAATAATTTAGTTAGAAAGAAAATGGCGTGGCAAGGGGTTAACTTAATTTCAATTTCTTGCACAAACGACGAGATTTAATTTATTTGGATGTCGTGAGATTTTGTTAACTCTTATGGGAGAAATTTTATAAGTTCGCTAATTGTGAAATAAAAAATCCGTGAAGGGATATTCGACTGGGCAGATAGTTGTGCTAATTTTTCGCTGGTAGTTTTGAGGGGTCGCTATCGCGCAGTCTTGTAAAATGCCGAATGCGCCAATTATTCCTTTTGTGTGATTTTTGTTGGGTGGGTTTCCGCAAAACGCGCAAGATCAGGTAGACAGTGTACCTTCGAAATTTTTCATTATTAGTGGGCGCGTCGGGTTGGTGTATTCACTGCACCGAATTTCGACGGCGATCTGGAAAACACAAGGAGATCAAAGGACTGCTCAACATCATAAATTTTATTGCTACGCTTTCCTTTCATCGTGTTAGAATTATCGAGGACACCGTCGAATAATGATGTACCTTCTACACTTATTCGAACATTATACTTTATCGTATAACTGAATTTAATATACCATCGAACGTAATTAAAACAATCGGAGAACTATTTTGGTTGCTGCCATCGGACCTCTACACCGCTTTGTTTTTATTTTACGTATAAAACCGTACGTTCAAAAGTACCGCAGGTGTAATTATAATTAGCGCAGTCGTTCGATCCCAGACATTGAATTGAATCCAAGACATTGAATAACTCACCACTTGGGCACATCAATGGCGTCTCTGAGGTAATAATAAAAATTGCCATACTATTATTCAAAATAACTCTTACATCGCTATGTTTGAACTTGAGAAATTTCTAAAAATCAAAGTGTTGAAAGGAAACGAACAATGTGGAATAGAATTATTCTAGGTCGAGACAACGTCTTGATTAAACAATTAAAATTGCTTGGAGTGCTAAGGGTTAATTCTGTAGCACTCTAATGGCGCCACTAAAAATGGTCATACTATACGTGGCGCGAATTTGAAATGTCGGGGGGATCAATGGCGAAAATGGGAAAAATTGGGGTTGATAAAACGAAGCCCCCTGGATTTCCCTGAAATGCTGGCCTCGTTATTGAGTAACATATTTAAAGAGGAAGGTTCGGGGAAGATTTTGCCGGTGGACTCATGTCGATAGCTCTAATAGTTTGGCCGGGGCACGACTTCAAAGATTTGCCAAATATTGCCACGAAATCGCTAAATATTGAAGGTAACCCCCTTCTTAAAATCGCGAAAAATCTTTAGGTCTCCGATTCTTTTGTAATTTTGGTTACACGTTTCTAGATGCGTAGGCAGAGTGTATGCCAAATTTTAGCTCGATCGGAATCGAATTGCAGCCGTGGCGCGACTTTGAAATGTCGGGGGGATCAATGGCGAAAATGGGAAAAATTGGGGTTGATAAAACGAAGCCCCCTGGATTTCCCTGAAGTGCTGCCCTCGATATTGAGTAACATACTTAAAGAGGAAGGTTTGGGGAAGATTTTGCCGGTGGAATCATGTCGATAGCTCTAATAGTTTGGTCGGGGCACGACTTCAAAGATTTGCCAAATATTGCCACGAAATCGCTAAATATTGAAGGTAACCCCCTTCTTAAAATCGCGAAAAATCTTTAGGTCTCCGATTCTTTTATAATTTTGGTTACACGTTTCTAGACGCTCGGTCAGAGTGTATGGCAATTTTTAGGTCGATCGGAATCGAATTGCAGCCGTGGCGCGACTTTGAAATGACGTGGCGATCAATGGCGAAAATGGGAAAAATTGGGGTTGATAAAAGATAGCTTCCCGAAGTCCCCTGATATGCTAGCCTAGAAAATGGGGGCTCATCTTAAAGAGGAAGGTTTAAGGAAGATTTTCCCGTTGGATTCATGTCGATAGCTGTAATAGTTTGGCCGGGGCACGACTTCAAAGATTTGCCAAATATTGCCACGAAATCGCTAAATATTGAAGGTAACCCCCTTCTTAAAATCGCGAAAAATCTTTAGGTCTCCGATTCTTGTGTAATTTTGGTTACACGTTTCTAGATGGGTAGGCATAGTGTATGCCAAATTTTAGCTCCATCGGAATCGAATTGCAGCCGTGGCACGACTTTGAAATGTCGGGGGGATCAATGGCGAAAATGGGAAAAATTGGGGTTGATAAAAGATAGCTTCCTGAAGTACCCTGAAACGCTACCCTAGATTTTGAGAGTTCTGCTTAACACGTTAAGCGCGTTACTCGACTGTTTATACTCTAATTCGTCTATCGGCGAGCGGCCCGGCAAGGCCCGCCTGACAGCTAACCGTGGCTTGAACGGAACGGCACAGAAATTCGGCGTGGCGCTTAACGTGTTAATTAGATCGTATGCAATCTTCGTGGTTTTCGGTCGGACGGTAAAGCGTCAACCCTCTAGCACTCAATTGGCGCCACTAAGAATGGCCATACTATTGTTTAAACAATGTCCACGGCCGCTAGGTTTGCAGTTGAGAAATCGATAAAACTTTGCATATTCTAAATACGAAAGGAAATAAACTATGTCCCCTTCAAATCACGCATAAATCTTTCTTATAGATTCCGGTGGAGGAGAGCAGTTGACGAGTCTAATTTGTAAAATTATTTAGAACGGATCTACGGGTAAAAATGTTGTTTCTGTAACGGAATTACTTCGAGCGCAGAGGATTAAAGCGCGCCACCGGTTACGGTTGTATAACAAAGAGACGAAGAAAGATGGTTGCACTTGATCGAGCGTAATCGACTGCAGAGCTCGTGTCGCGTTGGCCACGCAGTGCAAAGTAGTTGCGAGAAACCGCCTTTCGCCGCAGGTTTATCGCGTCCGGTGAATTATGCAGCGTTCCACGGAAGTCGGCTCAAAAGCGACCGCCTCTCGCGGTCCGAAAAGGAAGTTAATAACTCGAAAAAACCGCGTCTGCTGCCGAAGAACGGACGCGACGCAACGATGTGTCCGAGCTTTCAGACGCCGCCGGGAAAAAAGTCTGCCATAACCAGAGAGGGATGAAGAGAGAGAGAGAAAGAGAGTGGAAGAGAGAAAGCACGGTGGTGACCGCTCAAAGTACCATTTCAACGAAACTTCGTCGGCGACAGTCGTAATCCAGCCTTTTACTCAAAGCTCGGCTCCCTTTGTGTAATTTTACGCAACGCAAAGTTAATCCAATTCCCGTGTGTTTCCGCGTCTAACGAGTGACGGACACTTTTACCTGGGATACGATCGACGGCGCTCCGGAATTGAAAACCGACTTTCGGCGTAATCAAACGAGGACGGCGACGACAGGCCGGCACGGTTGCGCTAACAGCGTTCGCCTTCTTGCTCGTTTGCACCTTTTCTTGCCATTGTGTTTCCTTCAGCCCGGTTCTCTCCTCTGCTACCCTTTTGTCCGCGTTTCCATACTCGCCTAACCGTGGCGTCGTCGTCGTCGTCGTCGTTCGCGCATACACACCGGTCCATTGTCTTTGTCCAAGGCCCGGCACTAGGCTTTATTAAAAAAAAAAGAACCGGCTTTTGCTGGTCACTGGCGAGGAAACGGAAGCCCGACGCGCCGCGGCGCGTTTTAAGAAATTAGTCCTCTGCCCCCGAGCTCGTTACGCGAAACGCCCTCTCGCCCTCGTTGTCTTCGCTCCGCCCCTGGGACACGCTGCTAATTAATTGCGCTTCCTGTTGCAGCCGATCGTCACGCCCCGACACTCGACCAAACGATTCCCGGGACGCCTCGCTAGATTCGCCCGAAAAATCGTCCGATCGTCGATACTGCTCGTTGGATAAAAAAAAAAAATATATCATGCGGGTGAAATCGGGGATTGTTGCGGATGCTTCGGAATAATTCTCTGCAATTACGGGATCCGCAATAATATTCCCTGTACACGGAATCCCACACATTCGTTTGTTACTTTATCGTTCGGTTTATTCTTGCTACGCTACAACGCTTCGGGCCTCTCGTTTTTGCGTTTGAGCACGTTTGAAAATGATTCACTGCGATTCTGCGTTACGATTTGATTCGACAACTATGCTCGTTGCACACTGAATGCTACAGATTCGTTTATTACTTAATTTTTTAATTAATTCTTGCTTCAAGAGAGGTTTCGGACTTGGGACTTTCGGGTTTCGCGTTTGGGAACGTTTGAAAATGATTTTCTACGATTTTACGTTACGATTTGCTTCGACAACGAAATTCACGGCTCACCGGATACTACAGATTCGTTTATTACTTCATTTTTCAATTAATTCTTGCTTCAAGAGAGGTCCCAGGTTTGGGGCTCTCAGGTTTCGCGTTTGGGAAAGTTTGAAAATGATTCTCTGCGATTCTACGTTACGATTTGATTCAACAACGAAATTTGTTGCACACCGAATGCTACAGATTCGTTTATTACTTAATTTTTCAATTAATTTTTGCTCCCAGGGAGATTTCGGGTTTGGGGCTCTCAGGTTTCGCGTTTGAGAAGGTTTGAAAATGATTCTCTGCGATTCTACGTTCCGATTTGCTTCGACAACGAAATTCACAGCTCACTGGATACTACAGATTCGTTTATTACTTCATTTTTCAGTTTATATTTGCTTCACCAGAGGTTTCGGGCTTGGTTCTCTCGGGTTTCGCGTTTGGGGACGTTTGAAAATGATTTTCTACGATTCTACGTTACGATTTGCTTCGAAAACGAAATTCACAGCTCACCGGATGCTACAGATTCATTTATTACTTCATTTTTCAGTTTATTCTTGCTCTACCAGAGGCTTTGGGCTGGGGACTCTCAAATTTCACGTTTGGAAACGTTTGAAAATGATTCTCCGTACTTCTGCGTTACGATTTGCTTCGACAACGATACTCGTTGCACACCGAATGCTACAGGTTCGTTTATCATTTCATTTTTCAATTAATTCTTGCTCCAAGAGAGGTTTCAGGTTTGGGACTCCCAGGTTTCGCGTTTGAGCACGTTTGAAAATGATTCGCTGCGATTCTGCGTTACGATTTGCTTCGACAACGATGCTCATTGTACACGGAATACTACAAATTCGTTTATTACTTCATTTTTTAATTTATTCTTGCTCTACTACAGGCTTTAGGCTGCGGACTTTAGGGTTTCGCGTTTGGGAATGTTTGAAAATGATTCTCTGCAGTTTGGCATTAGGATTTGCTTCGACAACGATACTTGTTGCAACACCGAATGCTACAGATTCGTTTATTACTTCATTTTTCAGTTTATTCTTGCTCTACCAGGGGCTTTGGGTTTGGTGCTCTCGGTTTTCGCGTTTGAGGATGTTTGAAAATGATTGTCCGTAGTTCTGCGTTAGGATTTGCTTCGACAACTATGCACGTTGCACACCGGATGCTACAGATTCGTTTATTACTTTATTTTTCAATTTATTCTTGCTCTACCAGAGGCTTTGGGCTTGGTGCTCTCAGTTTTCACGTTTGGGGACGTTTGAAAATGTCTTTTTAGCATATTCTTGTTCTATCTTCGGGCTCTGCATAGTATGTTTGAGGTTGTTTGGATTGACATCGCCGATGGTATTCAAATTAACCTAGCCACAAGATAGGTAACATCGACTAAAGAATCTCAAAAATATTTCTGTTCGACGAAGAACGAATAATCAATGGGAACGACCGACCGAAGAGTCTTTTCATCGTTTCAAGAAGACGAGGAGGTGCACCGAAACTCCATAAATCTCAAGTCCGAAGTAAACGAACCACCGTCGTTAAACGAAAGAGTAGAAAGTGGTAGAAAGAAGTGGTTCCTTCGATATTCGTTCGCGGACGATTCGCGAATCTCCGTCGTTCGCCGTCAGAAGCAGATAATCAACGAGGATGGCTAAACGAAGGGGGTTCTCGGCGGATCGCGGGGATGTGAAAAGGGCGAGCAAGGGTACACCGGTTCCCTTTATCGGCCGACAAACTTGGTGGAAGCTTGTTCCTCCGGCGAGAGAGGGATTCGCGAAAGAGACGAAGCGGCGAAACAAAAGGGGGCGTAGGCGGTGGCGCAGGAGAGACGAGGGGCGGCGAGGCACAGGTGGGAGCAGAAAACGATCGGGGCAACGAGAACGGAAACAAAAGCGACGCGGGGCGATACGCAGTATGGCGACGCTTCCGGCTCGCTCACCGCACACAATGCACGCTCCCGTGTTAACTTCTGTGCCCCGTGCTTGCTCTTCCACCTCGCGCGCTACCCCTCTTCCTCCACCCCCGGCCATCCAGAGGCCCGTCACCCCTTTTCGTGCATCGTTCTCCACCCACCCAACGTCGGCAGCACACGAGACCATCCTCTGCATCTCTTTCTCTCTCTTTCCCTCTTTCCCTCTCTCTCTCTCTCTCTCTCTCTCTATCTATCTATCTCTATCGTTCTCTCTCTTTGTCTCCAGTTCTACCTTTCCGCCCCAAAGCACGGGATCAAGACTTCCCGACGCTGACTCGGCCGGTGATAATACCTGCGACGACCATACCTTTAATTGCGACCATGCTCGCGAGCCTGTGCAACAAGTTCCGGGCTGGTCAGACTTCGGAGTGCACCTCTGGTTGCAGTCCTGCACCGGGTCGGGCTTGGGAAATTGATTCGAGGACCGCCGCGGAGGATGGTTCACGCGGCAGCTTTTTTACCGGTGAGTTTTTTCCAGATTGTTGCCGGTTTGTTTGATCGAGCCAGGGTTTGCTATCGTTTGAGCTACTCAGTTTGGCGATTCGATTAATTCTACTGGGATTAAACGCCGCCGGTAGATTTACCCTTGGCTTTTTATTTCTGAATATGTTTTTCAGTCTAGCTGCTTCTTTCGGACGACTCTGATGGCAGTTTTTGGCGGTTTAAATGATGAAACTAGGGAGGCATCGGAAGTGACTGGTGAGTATTGTATTGTATGAATGACATGATTTAATTTGGATTGTTTGCGATTTTCTGTGGAAACAATTTTATTACCTTTTTAATTTAGATAATTATCAATCTTTAAAAGCAGCTTAACTCTGCTAACCTCGACAGCACCACAAACAATAACTCTAGAAAGCAAATTCGGCTTGCAAATTTTGCAACAACGAACGCATGTCATCCCCTAAAAAAGATTCAAGCTTGTCAAATTCGTAAGACCTACTAGAAATCAACCACTGACGCAATCGAAGCTTGTCAACCTTACAAGGATCACTAAAAAATCAACCCCTTCGAGCTTCCTTTCTATACTTTTCGAACTCTTTTATATCAGCAAAAAGGCATCCAACTTTATCAAACTCGCAAGAGCCACAAAAAATCAACCCTTCAAGCAAATTGGACTTGTAAATCTCGCAAGAACGAACGCATGTCAGCCCCTAAAATAATCCAAACTTGTCAAACTCGCAAGGACTACAAGAAATCAACCACTGACACAATTGGAGCTTGTCAAACTCACGCGAATCGACGAAACCAACCCCTCGACGCATCCCAAGCTTGCAAACCTTACAAGGATCACTAAAAACCAAGCCCTTCGAGCTTCCTTTCCTTACTTTTCGAACTCTTTCATATCAGCAAAAAGGCATCCATCTTTACCAAACTCGCAAGAGCCACAAAAATCAACCCTTGAAGTAAATTGGACTTGTATATCTCGCAAAAACGAACACATATCAATCCAAACTTGTCAAACTCACACGTACCAACGAAACCAACCCCTCAACGCAACGCAAACTTACAAACCTTACAAGGATCACTAAAAACCAACCCCTTCGAGCTTCCTTTCCATACTTTTCGAACTCTTTCATATCAGCAAAAAGGCATCCATCTTTACCAAACTCGCTACAGCCACAAAAATCAACCCTTGAACGAATGAGACTTGTAAATCTCGCAAGAACAAACGCATGTCAGCCCCTAAAATAATCCAAACTTGTCAAACGCGCAAGAATTACAAGAAATCAACCACTGACCCAATCGAAGCTCGTCAAACTCACACGAACCTACGAAACCAACCCCTCAACGCAACGTAAGCTTGCAAACCTTGCAAGGATCACTAAAAACCAACCCCTCCGGACATCCTTTCCATACTTTTCGAACTCTGCAAAAAGGTATCCAACTTTATCAAACTCGCAAGAGCTACAAAAATCAATCCAAATTTGTCAAACTCACACGAACCAACGAAACCAACCCCTCGTCGCAATCCAAGCTTGCCACCCTTATAAAAATCACCAAAAAATCCATACTTTTCGAACTCTATCATTCCAGCCAAAAAGACATCCAACTTTATCAAACTCGCAAGAGCCACCTACAAAAACCACCCTCGCGAGAAACCCTGGTAACCCCGGAAAAACCGTCCAAAAATATTTTCCATAGCCTGGCAGGCAGCAGGGATGCTTTCGCGAGCGTATCGAGGGTGGTGGTTGTCGCGCGACCCCCGCGACCGAAGAACGACGAAGGGAGACCGTTGGTAAGGTCCGGATGGACCCGAAGTCTGGATCGAAGCTGTACATATGGGTGTGAAACGGGGTAGTAGGTACACAGTATCCCCCGTTCCCCTTTTGTTCGTGTACACTGGCGGGTTTAGATTTAGTGTAGGTATACGGCGTAGAGGAGGAGAGGTGGAGGGTGTGTGGGAGCGGATGGGTGGTTGCGAGAGGGACGGTGCGGGGGTTGTACGAGAGAGCCGGCGCTCTCGCGCGTTCGAGAGGGGTGCGTCCCGAACACGTGACGCCTGATTCATACACAGACTGCTACGGAATCAATTTGTAATCTTGACTCGAATTAAGGACGACAGAGGGGTGATCGGCGCAGGGGGTGGGCGCGGGTTGCCCGTTCCGTGGACGAGGGGGTGTTGAACAGGGGACGAGGAGGAGAGCAGAGGGGGTGGACGGTGGCGGTGGTGGTTCGGGGATACGTTTATTGGGAAGCGAGCCTGGCATTTGGTCCGAGAATGTGGCACGGCTACACTGGAATCTGAACCGCCTCGCGCCGCGCGCTGAGAGCATTATAGTCTGGTTGTAGGTTATTAGGTGCGTTGGCTAATAGGCATCGATATCGGGTATTAATGGCAGGTAACCAGACGGTGATAATGGGTATCAAAGGGCGGTGTTTCAGCGCGACGCCGGGAATAGTAATAGCGGCTTTTACCTTGTTATTTAATCAATCGCCGTCGTCGTACCTCCGCCTACTACGCGCTTTTTCCGCCGTCGTAATGGCTGTCCCGTGCCGATACACTGGCAACAGTGTTCAACCCCCTTTGCAGTCCACCACCCACCCCCTTCCCGCGTCCTCCCGCCTCGCCATCACACCCCGTGCCGTGACGCTGCAGGGACATTTTTGGCTAATCGGGAACACGGTTTGTAATTAGCCTAGAGCCGCGCGAGAGAACCCGACGGCCAAACTACTACCCGGCAAAATGGTCCGCGAGCAAGATTTTAGACACTGCGAAAGAATCGGTGATTTCATTCGAGCGCGCCGCCATTAGGCAGTTTAATCTAGTTTACCCGGCAATTTAGGGACTGGCGAAAGTGGTCCACAGGTGTTCATATTTTTATACTGTTTTTCCAGGTAACCGGACCTGGCGGTTTTAATCGCTCCATTTAACCTGCAAATTTTTGGTTACCTTTCTCGAACGCTTTAACATAATTAGGGCTGGTTTTTACGCGATTATCTCGCTATTTAATGCCGCCATTTTTGTCCGGCCTTTTTCCGGTGCATTAGAAAAATTCGAGGTTGATTTTTCAACAGAGTAGATTCATTTTGGCCACACATTTTTGCTCATTATTTTCTTTTAATTTTTGTTTATCATGATTTTATTTCTAGTTAGACTATACATTTTTGTTCATCTCTTTCTCGAATGCGTTAGAAGAATTTAAGGTTTGTTTTCATAGTAGCGTATCCATTTAGGCTACACAATTTTGTTCATTATTTTAGGTTAAATTTAATTGGAGAATCAGCAGTTGTTTTGGACGATCCTCTTTTTACTTAGTCTATGGAAATGACGAATAAAATTATGTAGCCTAAGTGGATACACCATGACGAGAACTAACCTGAAATTCTTCAAACGCGTTCGAAAAAGGGATGCCAAAACCGTATAAACTAAATAGAAAGGCAAACGTCAAAAACAACCCCTAATTCCGACAATATATTTAAAAGAAACGAGTGAACAAAATTGTTTTTGGTCAAGGCTTTCGGGTGTAAGCCGTGTCCTAGAG
Organism: Agapostemon virescens; assembly: GCA_028453745.1. Classification (NCBI taxonomy): domain Eukaryota; kingdom Metazoa; phylum Arthropoda; class Insecta; order Hymenoptera; family Halictidae; genus Agapostemon; species Agapostemon virescens. Next base: position 2,770,325 of record CM052092.1, read on the forward strand.
GAAGCCAACATTTCGCAAGCATTGTAGCCAGCTTCATCAAGGGGGTGGAAGACACACTGATACTGATGAAACAATTGAATGAACAAAAAAATTGTTCATCAACACCATGACGAAAACTAACCTGAAATTCTTTAAACGCCTACGAAAAAGGGATGCCAAAAACGTATAAACTAAATAGAAAAGCAAACGTGAAAAACAACCCCTAATTCCGACAACATATTTAATATATTTAATTCTGACAATATATTTAATAACGAAAACTAACCTGAAATTCTTCAAACGCATTCGAAAAAGGGATGCCAAAAACGTATAAACTAAATAGAAAAGCAAACGTGAAAAACAACCCCTAATTCCGACAATATATTTAATGACGAAAACTAACCTCGAATTCTTCTAACTCGTTCAGACTCCTCGATCGACCCACACAGTAACAGTATGGCAAAATGGAAATGTTTGTGAAGTAAAATATGGTAAAACGTGGGGTTTATGGTTGGAAGCAGGAGTTTTCCGTTTGAAAGAGCGATTCCAGACGGAAACCTCGGCGGTTCGATTCGCAGGAAGCCGCGTGTTTTTGAGATCTCCTGTAGCAGCGCGCGTTCGTCGCATGATCGATGCCCCGGAGCCATTATTACTTGCAGCCCCTTACGTAGTATTGTTACGGACCCCATACGGAGCGGCCGCGTGGGGTGAAAGGCAACAGAAGAACGATGCGTGTGGAAAATCGACGCTACGTGACAAATCGTAATTGAACAATTTCAGTTTGACGCGCGCCACGATTGGACAGGATCTCGGATCTTGAATCGCGTCGATCGAGGCCTCCTAGAACTTTTATCGTCCCTTAAAAATAGGGTTCAAGCGAGCTGCTGCCCTGCAGGTGTGTTCCATTAGGGGTTGTTAATCTCCGGCGAATGATCGATCGCCTTTAATTAATTGCGCAACAGAGAAAACACCGAAAGACACATGTTCGATCATCCTACCCTAACCGTGAAACGTTTCATCAGCATTTCATTGCGCCGTTAAGCAAAACCGAGTCAATTAACTATTTTTTTTTTACAGCACATAGGGTTGCAGTTTCGTGTATCGTGAAACAAGAATTTTCTAGTCGTTAGGACAACTGAAATATTTTTTAAACACTTCATAAACACTTTCTTCATCCCCTAAAGTGCTTTAAATAATTTTTCGAACGATCTCGGTGTTAAAACGATGTTTCCATCGGGGATGCAGTACTTTGCTGTTTAGAGTGATCACCCTTTTAGCAATGTACCCTTGCGAAAAATATTTTAAACCGCTTGGAGAACCAAAATCGTTTTTTGAAAATTGATTTCCTTGTCCCTGGAGTGTTCTGGATTGTATCCGAGATGATCTCAGCGATAAAATAATTTTTCTAGTGGGGATGTAGTACTTTGCTGTTTATAGTGATTATACCAATAGCATGGCCACCGTTTTAGCAACCTACCCTTGCGAAAAATGTTTTAAACCGCTCAGGGAACCGAAATCTTTTTTTGAAAATTGATTTCCTTGTCCCTGGAGTGTTCTGCCTCGTATCCGAGATGATCTCAGCGATAAAATAATTTTTCTAGTGGAGATGTAGTACTTTGCTGTTTATAGTGATTATACCAATAGCATGGCCACCGTTTTAGCAACCTACCCTTGCGAAAAATGTTTTAAACCGCTCAGGGAACTGAAATCTTTTTTTGAAAATTGATTTCCTTGTCCCTGGGGTGTTCTGCCTCGTATCCGAGATGATCTGAGCGATAAAATAATTTTTCTAGCGGAGATGTAGTATTTTGTATTGTACCAGTAGTATGATCTCCGTTTTACCAATCTACCCTTGCGAAAAATATTTTAAACCGCTCAGGGAACCGAAATCTTTTTTTAAAAATTGATTTCCATGTCCCTGGAGGTGTTCCGCCTCGTATCCGAGATGATCTGAGCGATAAAATGATTTTTCTATCGGGGATGTAGTATTTTGGTGTTTAGTGCGACTGTTTAATGCGAACGAGGGCCGATTCGCATCCAATTCGGCCTGAGAAGACCACCCCCTCGTTTTCAGAAGTCTCGAATCGCCTTGGGGTGTGATCATGGTGCTACGAATTCGAGCGACGCGTTTACCGAGCACACCACCGTATCGCCGCCGTCGGTCTCCTCGTCCAAGATGGCTACCGGAAATTGCTCGGTGACCTTACTTAGGACTTAGTAGCGGGACTTAAGGGCGGCTGGAAGGGTGGCCGAAGGGTTACCGTCTCGTATCGTCAGAGAAGCGATAGAAGGAAGGGCCATTAATGAGGTAATAGTACGGGGGAATCCGAGTCTGTTTCATCCGAGCTTGATGAGGCGTCCCGAATTACATTGTCTTCGACGGTCATTTCGTTATGGGGTGGCTTCTAATGTTCGCCGGAAGCGTGAACAGCGGTTGTACGACGGTTTGCGTCGTTGCCTCGTGATTTACTACTATGGGGAGGATTTTTGACGTGCCGCAACTGTCCAAATTAAAATTAGTGCAACCATTAATATCCCCCCTACCAACCCCTCGTACCTCACCGGCAAATTTAGAATCCCGAAAATATCCCATTAAATTTATCATACGATCAAAATCCCGGCAATTAGCCGCGTTCGACTCGGAAGCTTCGAAACTTTACCGTTCGCGTCATAATTTTAATAATTGCATAAATAGATCGGCGATTTTATATAAATTCGCAATTCTTCACTGGTTTCCCGTATTTTTCTCGTCAGTTTTCGAGATTAAAATTTCGGTGAATTGTTAATTGGTAAGATTGTTTAAAGGGCTTTAAGAATCTTGCTTAGCAATTCTGGAAAAGTAATCGTTCCCTTGGAACCGATTTTAGAGAACTTTGTACTTCGTTAATTTTATTAACGGTTTCATATGCTACTGTGCAAGGGCTTCAACTATCTTAACATTTTTAATTGGCTGCAGAGAATTGAATACAGAAAGAGTGTAAGCACTGATTTATTGAACCTTGGACTTGGCTAATTTTTTAATAATTGTATGCACTGTGTAAGGATGTTAACAATCTTAACATTTAATTCTGTAAAAGCATCACATTTTCCTTCTGAATTGGCTGCAGAGAAAGTTGTAGTTCAATCATTGTTTAATAATTCTGTGCACTCTCTAAAGATTTTAACAATTTCAATAATCAACTTTACAAACGTATCATTTTCTAAAAATTATTTTTAACAAATTGAACAAGGCTCTACAATTTTATTAAAAGTCGTAGTTGACTTTTCAAAAATCCTGCACACTGTACAAGGTGTTTAATAATTTCTGACATTGGATTTAAAATTCACGATAGAATTTTACAGTGGATTTGAAATTTGTCCGAGATGGAATTTACAATTGGTTGACTTTAAAAAGTGCGTTAAAATTTTTTTAATTTCAAAAGGAAGATCCCTGTGCTGTCTTTTCTACATTCAACGACGATCTGATCAAAATTACGAACAGCAGTAACGTCGATTAGACGATCCATCTGAAAGGTTCGATATTTCGTGTTCCGGAAGAATGCAGTTGTTTTCCTCGATCTCGTCGGAAAGAAAAATGGGGAGCGACGGGAGCGATAAAATTCATCGAATGCCGTGGGAAATATTAATTAATTACATTGATCCTGGTGAAACGAGCCCGGCCGAGGCAATCGCCGGTTCGAAAGACGAAAAGACGAAAGAAAAAAAGGCGGGAAATCGCGATCGCGGACGAAGCGTTATGGGGTTCGGCTAGGTCGCGAGGGGTTGGAGGGCAGGGAGCGATAAAAATTCGCGATCGAATGGTGCACGGTGCGCGGAGCTGCTTTTCGCAAAAAGTAATGACGGCAGCGACGATAATAATCCGTTTAATTGGCGCACCGACCAAATCCAGGCACAATGGGATTAATTTGAACCAACAGCACTGTTCGCAGCGCGGCGGCCAGCGCCTCTCCACCACGCATGATTTATTTTATTAGAGTAGCTGCGCTTCAATCAAACAAGCTGGCCATCATTAGAATCGTAAAATGCATCCCCGGGAGCGAGAGATGCACCGGCGCGAGACACTAATGAGACACGGATTAGCGGTTATGGATTCCGTTTCGTCGGCAGAACCGAAAAAAGAAAAAAGAAACCGAATAAAATAAAAGGAAACGAAGAGATTCCGCGAGAAACAATGTCGCGAGACACTCGCGCGGCCGACGCGGACATTCCGCGCGATTTTCGTGCGGTTGAATCAAACGTTTTATTGCGCGGACCGTTTCAATTTCCTTTTGCTTCAATTTCGCGGCCGCGAAAAGAGTATTTTTGATCCTAGCTATGTTTTCAGCGCGAGGAAAATTTAGTGGACTCGGCTAGCAGAATCGGGGACACCGAGAAGCGGCGCGCGGCTGGCTGCGATTGCGGGATTTAATTTCCAGTACTTAAACAAACGTAATTGGTATAATTGTCGGCGGAAATGTAAATTGCGTGCCTACTTTGAAACTTCAATGCACGCGCAAAAATGTTTTCGAAATATTGGTACGATTATCCGTGAACGATGATAGATATTTTTCAGGCAGGACGTAAAGACGATCTACAAAGATTCTCTCGAGTTGTTGAAGGAACGCAGGTTGCGCATTATGGACTTACGTTGCTGTAACTCATCTCGAACTCAACTTGAAATTAGCTCTTCGATGGTTGAATGTAGCAAATTTTGCCGGCACATTTATTCGCGCAGAGGTTGAATAGGTTTCTTTGGCTTATAGGGACGTTTAGCGAAGCACGGAGCGTCCGTGTAATTATTAGACTGCGAATTTTATGAATCTATAACAAAAAGCGACGTTCAATGCTGTAGAAAATATACTGGTTCATCTGTGCTTCGTTTCTAGTTGTTGCGATTCTAATTAATTATTTGGTTAGGTTTATATATGTACAAAGTTAACATAGCAAAAATGTTAACTATGTTGGAGAGTATGTGCTATGTAGGTCCAGCAGATTCTATTTAAAATAGCATAACAATCGATAAGATTTTAGAGCATGATGTAGTACTGTGTTGGGCTAGCTTGTCAAATTCAAAACAGCAAAGAATGTTAACAAAATATATGATCATATATTTTATTGGAATTGAATTATAAAGTTCAAGATAGCAGATATATTAACAAAGTTTAAGATTTTTGATTTACTACGTTAGTCTAAATTATAAATTATAAAAGATACAGAAAAATTAATCAGATTAACAAGATTGGAGATCATGAAGCAAGCTGATCCAGCACATTAAATTTAAAATAGCACAAAAATGAACAAGATTTAAAATGATGTCTAAATTGAACCAGCAAATAAAATGTGAAATAACAGGAAAATTAACAAGATTGGTGATCATGTATTACGTTGGTCCACTAGATAAAATGTAAAATAGCAGGCAAACGAACAAGATTGAATATTCTGTACCATATTGGTTCAGCACATTAAATTTAAAATAGTGCAAAAATGAACAAGATTTAAAATTATGTCTAAATTGATCCAGCAAATAAAATGTGAAATAACAGGAAAATGAACAAGATGAGTTCATGTACCATACAAGATTGAACATAGAATGAACAAGATTAGAGATCATGTGCCATGTTGGTCCAGCAGATAAAATATAATATAGCAGAAAAATTAACAAGATTGGAGATCATGAACCACGTTGGTTCAGCACATTAAATTTAAAATAGTACAAAAAGGAATAACATTTAAAATGATGTCTGAATTGAACCAGCAAATAAAATGTAAAATAA